>CAUZLF010000599.1:79675-414888 GCA_963580285.1 Lucinisca nassula
TAGTGTGCTTCTAGTGCCCGGTTACCTTAAAAACAAGATCATTCGTTAATTATTTAGATATCTGCTAAGAGTCTTTATGGATAGCATGACAGTTACTTTAATTAATGAGCCTGTGAACACAAAAAAGTGCAACTTGACTTAAATTACCAGGCAAGATTCAAATCTGGTAATACCATCAACATCCATAGCTGAGTTACCAGTTTTTGCTCAGATCAGCCTTTGTTTCAGGTCAGTCTGGCCTTAGTCTTCACTTCTTGATTTCTGTATAGCCCATGGGCTTTGGAAAGCTCATGGAAGCAACAAAGACTGAACAGACTGTGAAGAAGTGCAGTCTGATTAGTTGCTTGAACAAGTGTTATTTTAAGATTTGTCATGTGCTGGGTCAGATATTCTGGAAACAGCCATAAAATCCATATTTATTTTTTTCAGTGACGATAAAAGATGACGATGATATCTTGCCAATACTTCTTGATGAATTTCCCCACCTCCACCTGTCATTACACACCTGGCATGAACTGTGGAGAAAAGGTTTACAACAGATTGAACAGATAACCCGGGCTCACCAGGAAGTTAGGAGGAAAAAGACCAGGGCTCAGTCACAGGTAATGCCAACAGCAAAATAAATTTTCTGCTATTTTAGGTCAGGGGCGAGATGTTGGTTTAAACTTTATTTTGGTTGCTTCAAATACAGAGGACCCGCGTTATAGTGGCAGTGTTTGTTCCCTATTATTGTGCCTATTATAATGAATTTGCGGTTGTAAAGAAACCCATTTCAGAGAATGAGAAGCTATAAAAGGTCTTTTCCACATCATTACTCCAAGAAACAAATGTTATAGACATTTGTTAGAATCGCCTCAGGGAGGCGATTCTAACAAATATCTATAACATCTGTTTCTTGGAGTATTAGATTACATCACCCTATCATGACTATGGACTCAGTTTGTGCATTTCCAACCCGAGCCAAGCCCACGTCGCTCAGAATCAAGGCTAAGCCTTAAGTTAAGAAGTCATTCCATTGAAATTGTCGTAATAATGAGTTTCGCCATTATAACGAATGTCGGTATAAGGCAGGTTGACTGTACAACATAATGTACAATAATACAATATTTTCCAGGGGTGAATAGTTCAACACCAATCATGTCATTAGTTTACCAAAAGCGAGCTTATCTGGATCTATACTGTTTTAAAAAGGATATATCTGGGTTTAGCATGGTGAAGGTTGTAACCATATGATTTGATGCATGTTTTGACAGGTGTCCAGTCAATGCCTTTAAACAAGTCTCTATTCTATAGCAGATTATCAGTCATAAATACTTGAAAAATCATTATTAGAGACCAAACATAGGGAGTATGTAATATTATTGCTATGACAACCAATTCCTTGACTATTAAAATAATTATTGTTTATATTTGGCTATAACTGTGTACATGAAACTTTCATAATGTGAAAGATGACTTAAGCAAATACGTAAGAACATTTTACATTATTTGCTGAACACCCCTCATAAAACCAAATCAGTATGCTCAAAACACTGGTGTGTTTGCTGAATAATAGGGATTATCAACTAAATGATAATCCCATTTATTTGGTGCGAACAAATTGAATGGACTGTCATTAATCTGTCATGATTGCAGCTTCAGGGTGGCTTGACCTCTCATTATTTAGGTTTAAACAATGTCTGATCGCAATTTCAATCTCGTCATCCACCAGGTTACTGGACGCTTGCACCGTGTTTGTTATTCAGCAGTCAAGCGTCTTAAGGGCCAAACTATGGTTTGGCGTCTTGCGCATGCTCAGGGAAACCTTCCTTTTCCGTTTTCAAATCCAGCAAAAGAAAGTTGTATTTTTAAGAGGAATCTAAAACTAAAAATCCAGCAAGAGAAAGTTGTCGGGACTCGGTTGAGATATGTTTCATAATAAAAGAAGAAGAGGGTGTCCTTTAGCTATAATATAAGAATTTCCATTGGTTGACCTCGAACAACAATAATATTATCGGTACTTTCGCTTTGCAACCGGAAATGATAAAATGCGTTAGTGACGAGGTACAACTAAATAGGGAAAAAGGAAAAACTAAGACAGTTCACCGTTACGAAAATATTAGGAAAAGTGACACTACGGCGGCATAAAAATCGCCATTTTAATTGCAAAATATACATGGGTGACAATGGTGGCCCTGCGAGTTTTTGGTACCTTATAAAGCTTGGGAAAAATGTTATTATGGAAGATAAATAGTATGCAGCGAAGAAATTAAAGGGCTAAATATGATTTCTGATATAAGGTCGGTCGGCAGGGAACTCTTCAGTAAAAAGAAACAAAGAACGGATATCTTTCCCGCCAGTTTCTCATTTGGCGGAGGTGAAAGCTTCGGTTTTTATTGCTAAAATTTGATCATTTTTGAACAGTTTTAAAAGCAAAATCTTTGCCAGAGGTGTGGGACTGATTGAAAATATTTCTTGTGTACATTTGGTAAGGTCATATAGCAGAATACCTTTGTTTGAACCTCCGAAAACGGCGGACCTCAGTGGAAGTGACTTCACGCTGACCATCCTTATATATTTTGTACCACAGGGACGCCCGGTATCTGTTTATTTTGAGTGCAAATCTTGGGAATTTATCTGTAGATAGATTGAAGACAGGATGGTGGCCGATATTTACAAACTGACTGGGGAATTTCCACAGGGGTCATGACCTTTGGCACTCATTGTGTAACGCTAAATTAACTTAAAATACCATATTTTAAGTAAATGCGCTTTTAGAATTTTCTTTATATTTTTGAAGGGATTATGCCTCGACTTTCGGGTATAATAGCGTCAGTTTGGGTTGTCAGAGTTAAACAGCGCAGGCATTGCGGGATAGCTTGACGGCTCGGCTGACCAGCTATGTTAATTTTAAATATGCAAATGACCATGTGTTGTCGAATGTTAGTTTATTTATGAACACCCGACCTACTTTTGAGCCGGACATAGCCGCTTGAATCACAGGTGTGATATACCGGTATTATCGTTAGTAACCTGTCAATTAAACATATATTGGGAATTCAATGACCACAAACAATATATAATTTCTAAAGGTAATTTTATTGACTTTCAAAACATATTTGAAGCCACAAACCTCATCTGATTCGATATGAGTCTGCCAATATCAAGCCAGACATTGTAAAAAAAAAAAAAAAAAAAAAAAAAGTTAAAGCAGACAGAGTGGCTGGACCTTTTGACTCTTGTTCGCTATGAACTCTGCACATATCACCATTAGGTCTTGTATATTATATTGTGCAAATGGTACAAGCTTAAGGCTGTGGTTGCCTTTTGGTAAATTCCGATATAAAAGGAAAATTTGGGCTATTACTCGTCTCTCCTTTAGACTCTGATCAGCTCAGATTCAAGCTTGACGGGAAGTTTTATTTTGTTTAAGCAATGCCATTTGGTTGCAGCATAGCACGCCAGACTTTCGAGACTGTCGCTACTTTTTTAGAATTCTGGGTAGCTAGACATGTTTCTGAGGGACGATTCATGTGTTATCTTGACAGTTTCCTGCTTGGTACTGGGGAGTCCATTTTGTGGGCAATTTATGAATGCTACATGTGGTTTATCAAAGATACACTGTCACCTTCGCATCACAGCAGATATGAAGGAATTTGAACTTTGGGTACAATTTTTCCAAAAAAAAAAAAAATTATGGTATTTCCGTTTCTCATGACCGGTTCTGGATGTCAAATGAGGACTTACAGCACTGCACCATTCGTGCAAGGGGTTTGAACTCGGTTTTGGTGCCTACTTTGTAGGTAATGAGATAAGACCAGTGGTCCAGTGGATAATTTTTCCATCTTTGGAGCATCTTCTGTTATTTATTTTTGATTTATAAAAAAAAAAAAAAAAACAGTAGTGTACTGGGAACTGCACCCTGCAGTACACCACATTCTATTCAAAATTACAGACCAACCTTACCAAGTCACGGAAGGCAATGTTAATCGAGATATTTCCATGACATATTAAATGTAGAGTGCTGAGCACTGAACCTTGCAGTACACAACAATCTTTTCAAATCTACGGATCAACCTTACCACTCACGGAGGGTAATGTTTAATGATATATTTCCATTTATGTATTTATTTATTTATTTTATGCATTTATTAAAATGTAGAGTACTGAGCACTGCACCTTGCAGTACACCACATTCTAATCACACATACCCACTCACGCAGGGTAATGTTGGATGAGATACTTCTAATCAGATAAATAAACTGCATAAATATATACTTCATCTTTAGAATTAGTTGAGACATAACTGCCCTCCAACAATATCGTGCATCCCACTTGCAATCAATGCATCTATATGTTGCCTTGGTTGTCAAACAATATATGATGTGGAAGCCTGATGGTAGTCTAGACTTCTTTTGCCTCCGGAATGGCTATTCATTAAAACACTGTCAGCTCAGTGGCATTCTTGTGACAGCTGTAGAAAATAAATTAGGACTTCCAAAGCAACTTTATGCTGCACATTCCTTTAGAATTGGAAGGGCTATTAATTTGGCAGCTAAGGGTATTCTAGTATAGCCATAAAAGAACTTGGTTGATGGAAAACTGGGGCGGTAACTTGGTACATACGTTTTTAAATTGTCTGTTACAGATATATTGCTTATCGGTGATTCCCTGGTTTCACACCTTGCTGACAGTGTATCTATCAGCTCTCAGACCTCCAGCTAATGCAGTGATTGTTAGCTAAAATTTTTATTAGGGTAAAGCGGTGCACTGGTATCACTACGACACCGAGCTCCAATGGTTGCTGCAGTTTCATTCAACCCTTGTGATGATAATTATTCACCTCGGGGGCAACAACCTTGTTGGGTGGTCCCAAAGCAAACTTCTTAAAGACTTTTAAAAGCTAATTTGCATACATGGCTTCTATCTATCCCGAAGCCCAAACGGTATGATCAGACATCCTCCCTAATTGTCAGTCGTGGCTGGGGGCGGACAACACTCATGAAGGGCTTAAAAAGCTGGATCATAGGAGGCGTATAAACCAATCGGGTAGACAGCCTGCTTTAAATGTAGTGACCGAACAATCAAGCATGTGCTCGATTTCAATACAACAGGGCTATTTAAGACGGATAGGGTTCATCTCACTGCTGTGGGCAATATCATATTTTTAAATACATTTGAGGAAGTAGTCAATCAATTTGTTACAGACCCTTCTTCCCAAATGTAAAATCCTAATATGTAGTTAGAATAACAGGACAAGGATAAAAAGGCTATATTCATAAAAATGTTGACTTGCTGAATTGGGGGACAAATTTATGTGGGGCATCATAAATTTGCTGTGGCGGAATTCAGCATTCGATAGGGGGGACGCTTTGCTTAGACAGCTGTTTGGTTGTAATGAAACTTTACGCCTTGAGCCTAGATTCCAAATACTGGTTGCTGGGGGCAAGGCTGAAGTTTGTTTCTTTCAGGACATCTACTTGGACTGGGTGGCATCTCCTTCATGGAAGTGGTTCGCCATAGCCGGAAGATTTGTTCTTGAGCCTAGATTCCGGGTACTGGTTGCTGGGAGCAGAGCTGAGGCTTGTTTCTTTCAGAACTTCTTGAACTGGGTGGCGTCTCCTTCAGGGAAATGGTTCGCCATAGCCTGAGGATGTGTTCCCCCCAGGGTCATACTAAAAAATTTCTAAATTGCAAGTCATAAGTAAGGTTCGCACGTGCAGCCGGGGCTATTTGAATATATGTAATATGGGATGGATTACATGGTATGCATTGCATAATGCAGAAGATGGTATGGAATGCGTGTCATGGAATGCATTTTGGAGTGCACATTACGGAGTGCTCACTGTCAAGATTAGTTGGAGTGCATAAATTGGAGTGCACAAGAGTTGGAATAGAGTGGAGCGTACAAATAGGATGTGCGCAATATCTGGATTGTTACATAATTTGGAGCGTACAGTCAGGATGTGCGCAATATTTAGAATGTGGAGCGTACAGTCAGGATGTGTGCAATATTTAGAATGCTAAAAATTGTAAAGCATACAAACAAGATGTATGCAATATTTGGAATACTTGGAGCGTACAAATAGGATGTGCGCAATATTTGGATTGTTACAAAATTTGGAGCGTACAAACAGGATGTGCGCAATATTTGGAATGTTAAAAAATTGTGGAGCGTACAAACAGGATGTACGCAATATTTGGAATACTCTGTTACAAAATTTGGAGCGTACTATAGGAAGTGCGCAATTTTTGGAATGTTACAAAATCTTGGAGCACACTTTTGGAGTGTGCGCATATTTTGGAATACTCAAAATTCAAAATTGGACTGCACAATATTTTGAGTGCAAACAAATTAATAATTTGGTGCCCGTTTTCGTGCGAGCAAGGTTATATGCTGTCACTGCGTCCCCCCTTTGACCTGAATCTACTCGGTGTCCATATACTGCCAGAGATTGTAGAGACTAAAACACATTATTGAAATAATGTTTTATTAACTATGTGAAAAAGGAGATAAACAAAAGTAGTTGTATCTATATATATTTTGTTGTATGAGTGAGCATCCTTAATAATAGGGATTATCAACTAAATGATAATCCCATTTATTTGGTGCGAACAAATTGAATGGACTGTCATTAATCTGTCATGATTGCAGCTTCAGGGTGGCTTGACCTCTCATTATTTAGGTTTAAACAATGTCTGATCGCAATTTCAATCTCGTCATCCACCATGACAGTTGGTCCAGGTTACTGGACGCTTGCACCGTGTTTGTTATTCAGCAGTCAAGCGTCTTAAGGGCCAAACTGTGGTTTGGCGTCTTGCGCATGCTCAGGGAAACCTTCCTTTTCCGTTTTCAAATCCAGCAAAAGAAAGTTGTATTTTTAAGAGGAATCTAAAACCCACCCACCCGCCGCTGTCGTTGTGATCTTATTGGCAGTCCAGGAAGTTTAATACCTGATACTGTCTTAAGTTCTTTTCATATCAGGCTTGTTTGGTTCCTCCTGGTGCTGAGGCTGGCATGTCCTAATTAAAGATGGCCTTTGGAAGCAAGGAATACACTACAGAAGTGAAAAATATGGAGTGTGCATGTTTTCTGGGCCAGACTAGATACAAGATATAAGAAGCTTTATTTAAAGTCGACATTCATAATTTACAACAATTTAACATTAGCCTAGGGCTATTTTGTCGACAAACACATATTAAGACTATACAAGTATAAAGTTATAACAAAGATCACAGATAAATCTAGACTAGCTAGTTTCGGCCAATTAGGCCTCATCAGTGACCATCTGATATTTTCAAATTTCCATAATGGAATCAATGATCCCAAAGGACAAGAAAATATAATCTACACTATGATGTAGACTCCGGATCTGTTGTTTATGGCCACCTAATTTCTTCACCGAGAGATTCTGCTGACTTTTGATCAGCTGAGCTTCGAGGTGCAATGCGGAATTCAGCATTCGATAGGGGGGACGCTTTGCTTAGACAGCTGTTTGGTTGTAATGAAACTTTACGCCTTGAGCCTAGATTCCAAATACTGGTTGCTGGGGGCAAGGCTGAAGTTTGTTTCTTTCAGGACTTCTACTTGGACTGGGTGGCATCTCCTTCATGGAAGTGGTTCGCCATAGCCGGAAGATTTGTTCTTGAGCCTAGATTCCGGGTACTGGTTGCTGGGAGCAGAGCTGAGGCTTGTTTCTTTCAGAACTTCTTGAACTGGGTGGCGTCTCCTTCAGGGAAATGGTTCGCCATAGCCTGAGGATGTGTTCCCCCCAGGGTCATACTAAAAACTTTCTAAATTGCAAGTCATAAGTAAGGTTCGCACGTGCAGCCGGGGCTATTTGAATATATGTAATATGGGATGGATTACATGGTATGCATTGCATAATGCAGAAGATGGTATGGAATGCGTGTCATGGAATGCATTTTGGAGTGCACATTACGGAGTGCTCACTGTCAAGATTAGTTGGAGTGCATAAATTGGAGTGCACAAGAGTTGGAATAGAGTGGAGCGTACAAATAGGATGTGCGCAATATCTGGATTGTTACATAATTTGGAGCGTACAGTCAGGATGTGCGCAATATTTAGAATGTGGAGCGTACAGTCAGGATGTGCGCAATATTTAGAATGCTAAAAATTGTAAAGCATACAAACAAGATGTATGCAATATTTGGAATACTTGGAGCGTACAAATAGGATGTGCGCAATATTTGGATTGTTACAAAATTTGGAGCGTACAAACAGGATGTGCGCAATATTTGGAATGTTAAAAAATTGTGGAGCGTACAAACAGGATGTACGCAATATTTGGAATACTCTGTTACAAAATTTGGAGCGTACTATAGGAAGTGCGCAATTTTTGGAATGTTACAAAATCTTGGAGCACACATTTGAAGTGTGCGCATATTTTGGAATACTCAAAATTCAAAATTGGACTGCACAATATTTTGAGTGCAAACAAATTAATAATTTGGTGCCCGTTTTCGTGCGAGCAAGGTTATATGCTGTCACTGCGTCCCCCCTTTGACCTGAATCTACTCGGTGTCCATATACTGCCAGAGATTGTAGAGACTAAAACACATTATTGAAATAATGTTTTATTAACTATGTGAAAAAGGAGATAAACAAAAGTAGTTGTATCTATATATATTTTGTTGTATGAGTGAGCATCCTTAATAAATGTGAATAGCTTTTGCATTGCAAAAGTTACATTTTTTTTCAGCAAAAATACAACTGATATTTTGCTGAAAACAAATGTGAGTAGATTTTGCATGGGAAAAGTTACATATTTTTCAGCAAAAATACAATTATTAATAATATCTTTGCATTGCAAAACTTAATTTTTCCGCATGAATACCAATACATGAGGTACTGTACCTGCTACCACACTTATTTTATAAACTGCATACAAATTTGTTAAGCTAATGTTGCTATGAACAATTAGGTCAAGAATGACAAAATGTGTAGATCCCAATCAGACTGCTTCTGGATCTTCACTGTTGGTAATGATAATGATAACATTAGTTTATGATAAAAGTCCAGTTTCCAGCCATGAAATAGCTTACTACTACATTTTTGTGCTGGCTTCAGTAGCTCAGTCAGATGCACGTCTGACTGGTGATCAGGAGGACGCGGGTTTGATACCTGCGGTGTCAGCAACATTCTTTCGTGGATAGTGATCATGAAATCTTTTCTACGGTCATTCTCTCCCTTCCGCTGATTCAAGAAGGGCAGTTGTCAGTTTCTGGCGAAAGAATGTGCACTTTACTGGTTAACCACTTACGTATGAGCCTGCTCAGGAAAAGTGTGGATAGGTGAACTGACTGGTTCAAAAATGACCTAAAATAGTCTTGAATGGGCCATTAAACTCCAATTCAATCAAACAAAACTACATTTGTGTGAATTTCAGTTGGAAGAGGCTGAACAGAGACAAGAGATCATGGTGAATATTATGAAGAAAGAGTTGGAGCATGCTCAGAGATTGGTATGTAGAACATATTTTATTTGCTCCAGATTAACCCATTGCATGTGGGGAAACCCCTTAAGGGATACCTTGGCAAACAGTGCAGGCCCAGATCAGACGCCGCAGAATGCGGCATCAGATCAGGGCCTGCACTATTTGCTAACAGAATGTTCGTTCAAAAATGGAAAAAATAGGCCTGCCACCCCTTATATGACAAATGGACTTGTCCAACATATAGCAATGGAAGAGTTCACCAGTATACAATGGGTTAAGCAAAAACTGATGTGTGCACATGGCCGAAGACACATTTTTTCTTGACATGGCTCAAGGTCTTAAAACCAAGTAAGAAAAATAAAAAAAATGCTGGAAAACAAGTACGGCTAATTTGAGTACATAAGCTGAGAAATCATCAATTTAACCATAAAAATGCCTAACGACAATGGTTGTCAGGTTTTTTATTTGCCAAGTACTTTAAAATTAGTTTTTGCAAACAATGTGGACCCAGATCAGACTGCTCCTCTAGGAGCTGTCTGATCGTGGTCCACACTGTTTGCCAGTATGCAAAAATAAGAAGATTCAGCAGACGACATAAGCAGACAACATTTTCAGATGTATTTGTTCTTGGCATCTTAAGGGTTAATGCCTTAGTTCAACTATTCGATCATGCAGTTGGGTGCAAAACACTTAACTAGACACTGGTAAACAGTGCAGGTCCAGATCAGATTCCGCTGAAAGTTGCATCTGATCAGGGCCTTCACTGTTTGTAAAAACATTCAACTATTTTCCTAATTGAATTTCTAAAAATAACTCAGTCAGATACCCCTTAATTTCAAAATGGACTCTCACTAATGCAAGGTCGGAGATTTCATTCAGTACAAAACAGATTAAATAAAATTTCTCATGAAAAGAAACTAATCTAATAAGTTCAGAATGAATTGGTCACAGTAACAGCATTTACATTTGATTTATAGAAGGTGCTTGCCTTGAAAGCTCAGTCAAATAGGAGAGTGACTGATGATCAAAAGCTTGCATTTGGATACCTACCAGTGCTGGCAACTTTCTTTTGTATATATTGATCAGATTTTTTTCTACCATCACCCTCTCTGTTCCAGTGATTTAAGAAGAAAGAATGTGCACTGATTAACTCTTTTTAAAGTCTATATCTGTCTAGGATTAGTGTGTTTAGGTAAAATGACTGACTCAGTGTGGCTTAAAATGGTGTTGACTGGGCTGTTCTACTCAAAACAAACAAATAAACAAATGAACAGAATTTATACATGCTAGTGTGAAATAGAAAAAAGACAAAATCATAACCGGGTGACCTTAGCATAATCCCTGTGATCAGGTGATACAGTATGGATAGATAGATGCAGTAAAATGCCACTGTAAAGACCATCTAAAATCGAGACTAAATCTACTTTTAAAAGCTGATTGAGAAGACCAGTCATTCTTACCTTGTGTTTTCTACACCCAGTGTTTCCTAATAAGAGACCATCTTTGGAACTGCTCAAAAGTGGCCTTAAAGACCACTTTTGAGCAGTCCCAAAGGTGGTCTCAATATAGGAATTTTACTGTAGTTACACATTCTGTTGTCAATACATCCTTCCTATTACAGAAAGAGATAAAAGACAGAAAAGCAACCGCTGTTACAACAAGAAACAGACTTCATGAGCGCAGGATGCAGTCAGCTAGATCTCGACATTATTATGATGAATACCAGGTCAGGATGAGAGCCAAGATGATGAAACGAAGAACAAAAGAAGAAATGGTTAGTATTTTGACCCAGCTTACAGGTACAGAATCTCAACTCTTCCAGGAGACATAGTAGAAATAACTAAGTGATATCCTTAACCTTCTTTTAGATTGGGGTATATTATGTGTACTCATTATATACACAACATACATTTTAAAGATGAAATAGGAAAAAAACCTGAGCCAGCACACAACAAAACCTACAATAAGACATGTGCACCCAGCAAAGACTCAGATCAGCCTGCTTACCCGCAGTCTGGTCAGAGTCCTCACGGTGCACTCTAAGGATAACTAAGGGCCCGTTGCTCCATTTTGCAGCAAGAGCAGTCTCTGATTAGACTATATGGATGCACAAGCTGATCTGATTCTTCGCTGGGCGCACATCTTATTGTAGGTTTTGTCGTGCACTTGCTCATAATACATTTTCCAGAAATAAAAGAAAAATCTCCATTTATTGTCTTCAATATATTGATATCTGGAAAAATTTTCCAAGGGACCCCAAAACAGGTTTGAATCAGTTGTAAGTGAGGCATTGGTGTTTGAACCATACAAGTTTTACAGTATTTTGTTTGGCTACTTTCAGATCTTCAAGAAGTTATTCAGAGATGGTTTAGACATACAGAAAGAGAGAATAAAAGAGCTGAGGAAGTATGCTAGAGAACAGAGGAACAGTCAGGCAAAAACACAACGGGATGAGATTGAGTCCATGGAAAACTAGTATCCTTCTCTTAAAAATTAAAGCTGCTCTGTATATCAAGACATGCTTTCTTATTGCGGGGAGGAGAAAGCCTATTCTAGGCAGAATAGTTATGGCTGTGATATTAATAGAAAATTCCTTTTTCTGAGAGTAGACCCCTACCTACATGTGTTTACAGGGGCTTGGAGAAAGGGTTTGGGCTGCATGGTACTTTCATGCAGAGCAGAAACCAACTGCACACAAGTACTGGTAAACCACAAAAAGGTCCGAGCCTGCCCAGGTAAAGTGTTGCGAGTCGGATCATCCCTGCATATAAACCCCATTGGCTTGCTTGGGTGGACACTTCATCTCAGTGTTGGGTAAAAGGCTCACAAAATTGGGAGCAACGTCTCCAAAATTACCTGAATAGTGTTGACCAGGACATACAGTAAAACCTCAAAACAAACATGTACCAATATGCTCATTGGAAGCCTCCGTGGTGTAGTGGTTACGCTACTCGCCTTGTAAACCAGGGGTCGCAGGATCGATCCCGGGCTTCTCCAGACTTTCGGATGAGTCTTTAAACCGAGGTCCCATCTCCATATGACCTTAGCTGTTGGTGGGACGTGAAACTCAAACACTCACTCACCAATATGCTCATGTCATACAAAATTAAACAGGAAGGCATTACCATTGTCTCCCTTGCAAACATTTATGGAAGTGAGTGAGTGTTTGAGTTTTACGTCTCACCAACAACTAAGGTCATATGGAGACGGTATCTCGGTTTAAAGACTCATCCGAAAGTCTGGAGAAGCTGAGGATCGATCCTGCAACCCCTCGTTTGTAAACCAGGTGAGTAGCATATCCACTTCACCACAGAGGCTTCCATTTATGGAAGTATTGCTAGGTATATCCAGTAGATCCCAACCCTTTCATCCATGAGTTTCTTCCAGCTTTGAATTTGGACACATCCAGCTGTGTAAATGTGTCATTTACAGGAAAATTCTGCTATTGAGACCAGCTAGAATTCTTCCTAATTACGCATTTAAAAGATTATTTCAAGGTTCAAGCTGTTCTTTCTTTGTTTTCTACACCCAAGGTCCTGTGGATAGAGGCCACCTTTGGGACTGTTCAAATGTGGTCTTTTTGAGACCACCTTTGAGACTGTTCAAAAGTGGTCTAAAAGACCACTTTTGAACAGTCCCAAAGGTGGTCTTTATATTGGATTTTTACTGTACTTGAAATCATTTACATTATGACAAACAGTGTAGATCCTGATGAGATGCTCATTATGAGCTGTCTCATCCAGATATACACTGTTTCCATAGGTTTCTGTACCAGGCTCCCAAGGTTGAAATGGTTAAATGGTCATGTGTGATTATCTAATCTGACCCAGCACATGACAAAACCTACAATAAGACGGAACAACAATGTTACAAGCAAAGACTCGGATATAACCTAAATAGTGTTGCCTGGGCCATAAAACTCCAAAACAAACAAAAGTTATCAAAAATCGCTACTGTCAACTGAAATCCAGCTTTGTTCCTTAACCTTCTGCCAGCTATCGTGATCAGTTTGAGATGTTAGCCGAGTCTATAGCCAGGGAGAAGAAAGAACTGATGATCAGAGAGCAGGCACAACAAAAGGTATGTAAGAAAACTTAACCAAGAGCATAGCTCCAGATAAGAGGGGGTATCCACATATTATCTTTCTTCTTTCTGCATGAAAACATATGTTGTGGGTATTCATTAGAAGCGCCTCATCGAGGCACTTCTAATGTATACCCACAACATATGTTTTTGTGCAGAAATAAACAAAAAATATCCTTACTTTTCGGATGAAAAAAAAACAACAACATCTTATCTGGAGCTATGACCAAGAACGTGTAGGTCCTCGGATCATTGATTACACAGATCAGCCTGTGCCACTGTAGATTCCTTGCTCTCTGCTTTAAGCATAGCTCTAGATAGGGACAAGTAATGGGGATACCGTAAAAATCCTAAAAATTTGAACAACTTGTGGACTTGCTGTAATTCTTACATTTTAAACAAATTTGTTTAACGATCCAGTAAGGAGCCCAAAAGGTGCTGATGTAATGGCAAATAGTGTAGACCCTGATCAGAGTGCTCCTTCAGGAGCAGTCTGATTTGGGTTTGCACTGTTTGCTTAGGCCTATCTGTCCCAATATTTAAGATCATTAGGGAAACTTTTAGATATTTTTTCTTATTTCAACATCAAACCATATGTTGTGGTTACTCCCCATTGGGGCTAACAGAAATAGATTGGGCAGCATGGTGCTTCTTTGCAGAGCTGAAACTGACCAAACATGAGTGCTGGTAAACTCCTTAGAGATCAGTGCCCAGTTGTAAGCCTGCCCGAGCAAAGGGGTGCAAGTCAGACCATCCCTGTATATAAACTTTAGCGGTTTCTTTGGGCTGTAGGGCTTCAGATGTCATTTCATCATGAGTGTACAAGCCCAACAAAATTGGAAGCAGTGTCTCCAAAAGGACCTGAATAGTGTTGATGGGGAAGCTAAACCTCAACACAAACAAAATCTTCAGCCCCCGCTCATCTGGGCTTGAAGAAATAGATGGGCTGCATGATGCTTTCACACAGAGCTGAAACCGACTGCACACAAGTACTAGTAAACCGCTTAGAGGGTCTAAGCATGCCCATTATCAATTTCATGCTCCACTCAGTTGAGCATGAACAATTTTATTACCTCTTGGCCTGTGTATCTAGTCCTATAGATTGGATTTGCATGTGCTTTGGGGAACGTAAATCAGAGAATGCAAATTGCCCTGTATCGGGTTAATATGAACTACTTTGGTACACATACAGAGGACTCTTGCTTTAAAAACAGTATGTGTTCCCTAATAATTTGCCACTATACCAAATTTGCCATTAAGCAAATTTGCCACTATATAGAATCCTAACAAGGAATAGCATAATGGGTAATAAAGGACCTTTGCTCTTATTTACTCCAAGAAACAAATGTGGACATTTGTTAGAATTTCCTTGTTTGAGGCAATTCTAACAAATTATCCACAACATTTTAAATATTTAAATATGGTGTAAGATCTGCAATGCGTGCAGCAAGCCAGCTACCTGGAAGGGGGCCCACTTATGTGGACGTTGCCCCCAGGGCTCGAGAAAATGTCGGTTCTCCTGTTCTGAACCGATTTTGGGTTTACTGTACCGATTTTAACTGAAAAAGAAGTTTAAAAAATCGGTCCATAATTCACTAAAATTTTCAAAAAATCGGTTCAAAATTTTTCGCTAAATCATCGTTGTAAAATCAAGCTGACTGTTTGCCACTGATAATCCAAGCATGTATACAAAAATAGCCTACAGCACAAGGTGTTAGACTGGTTCATTATCTAACTAGGTGAAAACCGGACAAGTCCACGTCGGGTTCTTTGATCTTATCGCAGCGAAATTTGACCTGTGTGTTAAAATTATTCAACCCCGAACAATGGCCTCAGGCGTTATCGGCATGCTAGCCGGGTGAAAAAATTAGGTCAATCAATGCAGGACATACGCTAGTTTTTTTTACACAAGTCATTAATTTATGGCTTACTATAGAACCGCTATTTAAATATATAATTGTTTTTTTTTCACAGGGCGCAATTTTCAATACACACGTGTCAAGTCTGTTAAGACTTTCAGAGAAAATGCCTTTATTTTCACCCTTTCTCAACGATATTTCTTAACGATATTTCTATTTAAGAAATACGCTCCATTGAAACCAATAACATAAACCACGTGTGTATTATGCCCTTGAATGAATTAAAATGATACCGCATGACGTCGTTTTCCGATCACGTACCATCAATATCGGTCGCCGTTTGTAGACAAAGCGATTTCTTTGAGGCTTGTGTGATCGTGAAATATGTATTTATATTCTTTAGAACTCGGTTCGGCCACGTAAGATTTTCAATGACTCTCGTTCGGCCATGTTTTGGTTTGAGAGTAAAGAAATGTTTTTCGATTTTTTAACCCGTTCAAAAAGATTTTTTTTAGAAATCCGCTCTATTTAAATCAGTGACATAAAACTGGTGTGTGTGTTACGTCCGTGACTGCATTAATGTGTATTGCGTAAAAGGAAACTGTATGACTTCATTTTCCGACCACGTGGCTGCAATCGGTTGACATTTGTAAACAAAGCAACTTGGGCAAAATAAAGATGCGTGAAATAAGAGAAATATTTTAAAGGTTTTAAAAAAGGGCAAAAAATGTAGTGACCTCTGAGCTGATCTTTGACTGCACCACGTTGGCGGTCTTCAGGTGCTGAGTGACCCGGATATTGGGAAAATGAAAGTAGATGAAATCTGGCGTAGAAAATGAAAGTAGATGAAATCTGAACTATGTGAGCAATAATTGCTGTTTATAATCGAGATACTGGTGCTTATATTCGTTGACAAGTGTAAGAGCAATATTGGTTTGTCATTCGTAACACTAATAACACATTTTGAAATTGCAAATCACCAAGGATGTTTACGGAAATTACCGAAACCGATCGGCAATTTCCGTAATGTTTTGGCGAAATCTGGCTGGACCGATTTGGATTCTTCAGTTTCTCGAGCCCTGGTTGCCCCTGTACCTGCACGTTCATCAAAAATCCGCTGGTGATGATGATGATTTTAAATATTTAATGCTTTTGAACATCTCCATTAATCATCTCATCTTCAGATAAATATTTGTCTCATTAAAATTGTCATTATTACAAGTTTT
The DNA here is from genome assembly GCA_963580285.1 of Lucinisca nassula. Lineage (NCBI taxonomy): Eukaryota > Metazoa > Mollusca > Bivalvia > Lucinida > Lucinidae > Lucinisca > Lucinisca nassula. The sequence goes on from CAUZLF010000599.1 coordinate 96,281, forward strand.
GTCATTATATGGAATGTCGGTGTATAGAGGGTTGACTGTACATACCGGTAGCTCCAGATCAGGAGCAGTTAGAATAATTTTCGGTGAATTTTTTCTTTTCTCCATTAAAACATTGTGCAAAAACATGTACTTGTTATAATTTTCCCGTCCAACAACACTTCTCTAACAAGAAATAAGGAAAATTATCGCTTTATTATCATTGTGAGACCTCCTTATCTGTTCTGATGATTGACTACCCTAAAAATCCTAAAAATTCAGACACCTTGAGGACTTGCTGTAATTCTCCTAAAATTTTAACAAATTTGTTGCACCATCAAGCAAGGCGTCCTAAAGGTGCAAGTGAAATGGCAAACAGTGTAGACACTGATCAGACAGCTCAGTCTGATCTGGTTCTGCACTGTTTGCTTAGGCCTATCTAAATACTTAGATCATTATGGTAACTACACTTGGCTTAACTACAGTGAAATTCCGCTATTAAGACCACCTAAAATTAAGTCTAATTCTGCTTTTAAAAGCTTATTTAGTAGGTTGCGGTTATTCTTCCTTTGTGTTTTCTGCGAACAGCATCCTCTGGTCACAGACCACCTTTGGGACTGTTCAAAAGTGGTCTTAAAGACCACTTTTGAACAGTCCCAAAGGTGGTCTTATTATAGGAATTTTACTACATGTTTTGTTATACAGGTTATGGGTCAGATGAAGAAGGATATCCGGAAGAAGATGGAGACAGAGATAAAGCATTTACAAGAACATCTTGTTCGTGACGACGATGATGCGTACTTCAGGCAGCTAGATGCTGACCGTGTAGTTCAGGATTTACAAATGGCGAAATACAAAGTTAGAGTCTAGGGACTGTGATTGACAGATCGTGATCTCACGGCATTTACTGTGATAAACATTTGAGTTACATCACTAGTAGCAGGGCCTGACAATTCCAAGTTTCATCCATTTGCCCGGCTTGAAAAATGGCTTAGGAATTCAATATTCCATATACATTCTATACATTTTTCTGGGCAAGTGAAATAAAAAATCACTTGCCCAGCCAAAATTTGGACTTGTTCCGGGTAGCTGGGCAATGGATTTGTCAGGCCCTGACTAGAAAACCAGGCCCCGAGGTTACAAAACTTTTTTCGTACTCAACTCAGCTGAGCATGAAAATTTTAATGCTCATAAATATTAAAATACAAATGAAAGAGGCAATTTTCCTGCTCAGATTAGCACAGAATGTTATTTGTCCTGCTCATAAATTTTAAAATGCCAACAATTTTTTAAAATTTATGAGCAGGACAAGTTTCATCCTCAATTGAGTTGAGCATCAAAAATGTTTTATAGCTTTGGGGTTAGGTTTTTCTGGTTTTCAGACTATTAAAAATATAGATGAGGCAACTCGTGAAAAAAATGATACCTATTACATAGGCATGGCAAGCCTGCACTTGCCTGAGCCATTGCTGCTCCCAGACATGAGGAAGAGTCATTGAGGTACCTTCATGCTAAAGGTCATGTGTGTTCTAGCACTATTAGTTGTCTATGTAGGCTCACCAGAGCCATTTCTGGTCGCTTAGGCAATAAGTACACTTTTCTGATGAGCTGGATAATATAGATCAGTGCCCAATTGTTTGCCCAGTTGTTCAAATCATTGTTAGCTTAGCAAGCTTATTAGTGGTCAATTTGTTCTGTGAAGTGCAACATGTAATACAATACATGTAGTATTTTTGTAGGAAAAATTTGAGTAGCGTATACTCAATGAATGCTCAATGAAATTTGTCCTCCTCATAAATTTGCAAAAGCTACTCACATTTTTTTCAATAAAAAACAATATTAGTATATCTATATATACTGTCATGTTAAGTGATCAAAGTTTTAATGTCATGTTAACTAATGATACTGTTAGTTTTGAACAACTGGCCCCTGTGTTCAGTTTCTTAAAACTAGCTATGTTTTAAGTTAATACGAGGATAGGCTGAAAAGTTCTGAGCCTGACGAAGATCCAATGGTTTGTCCATGCTGAAAGTGCCTTATGTTTCAACACAGTCTCCCTTCCTGTCCACACACTTCCTCCAGCGATGCTGGAGTCCTTGGATCCCATTGGTATAGGTCTCATCTTGGTCCCTGAAAAACTCCTCCACAGCAGCTATCACCTCCTCGTCTGACCGATAATGCTGCCCAGCCAAGTGTTTTTTCATGTTTGGAAACAGGAAATAATCTGATGGAGCTAGATCAGGTGAATACGGAGGGTGATCGACAAGTGTGAAGCCACAGTCATGCACAGCAGCCATTGCGACAACCGATTTATGAGCAGGCGCATTGTCCTGATGGAACAAGACCCCTTTTGTCAATTTTCCGGGTCGTTTAGCCTTAATTGCTTTTGGCAATTGTTTTAGCAGATCTGCATAATACTCCCCATTAATTGTTCTGCCCTTTTGAAGGTAATCTATGAATATTATGACCTTGGCATCCCAGAACACTGATGCCATCACCTTCCCTGCAGAGGAGACAACCTTTGCCTTCTTTGGAGGGGGTGAGCCAGGGTGCTTCCATTGCATGGATTGTCTTTTGGTCTCTGGCTCAATGTGATGAACCCAACACTCATCCTGAGTGACAAAATGGTCAAGAAAACCATCTTGGTCTGCTTCAAAAATAGCCAAGTTGGCTTGTGACAGGTTCAGTCTGGTCAACTTTTGGTCAGGCGTCAAAAGCTGTGGCACCCATCTGGCGGAAACATTGGACATTCCTAATTCACTGTGTAGAATATTCTCTTCTCGTTCACGGGAGATGCCAACAGTGTTAGCTAACTGATTCACAGTTAAACGCCTGTCATCCATCACGGCCATGTGCACTTGGCTGATGGTTTCCTCAGTTGTTGCCGTTGTGGGTCATCCACACCGGTCATCATCTTCAAGGCTGTCCTTGCCCATCTTACAATTTGCTGCCCACCTTTTCACGGTTGCATACGAAGGAGCATCATCCCCTAAAGTAGCAACCATATCGGCATGAATGTCCTAAGGGGCTAACCCCTTTTTATGGAGGTACTTGATGACACCACGATGCCAGATTTTGTCCATTTTCTCAAAAACGTGCTAGTATCAATTTTCAAAGTCTAGAATTTCTACATTATTGCAGGTAAACTTGAACTCATTTGAGTCAAATCAAGTAATAAAGGTTTGGATTTAATGAATACAAAATTTCATGGCTCTTCGATGCTTGCTACTTGGTCAGGCTCAGAACTTTTTAGCCTACCCTCGTATATTGTTAAAACATAGACCATTTGATATGGCAGATATGCTAGTTTTGCTGAATAAATATATGTCAGAGTAGTATATTTCAGAGTAGTTTCTTCATTTTGTTTTTGAAAAATTTTATACCAGAGTATTATATATTGTGTATGCTTTAATTATTAGCATTTGGACCACTAACAAGCTTGTTAAGCTTAAAGTGCTTTGACTAAATAGGCAAAGTTTAATTATCTGTCCAGTGGGATAGAAGACCCTAACCATTTTCTTTGTGGATGGCCAAGAATCCATGGAATAATGATATGGTCTGACCCTACACTAGCTAAATGTACTTAAAAAAGAGGTTTTCTTCTGACATGGCATTTTTGCCAGCTCATGAAAAAAATACTTCTCACAAAGGTTTCAGGCCAGCCTGTGCATACAGAGTCTTGGAAGAACATGCTTGCACACTTCTAATGTATACTAAAATAGAAGTGAAAGCAGTGATCAGTAATCAATACAATTACTCCACACCTCCCATCAGATACACCAAAGGGAAAGAAACATGAACATGAAATAACTAAACCCTAATGAAAACGTCACATGCGGAAAGCCAAAAGAACAGTAGCTTTCTTTATGATATGCAAACTTGCTGGACTTAATTATGATGACACACATTAATTGGTTAAGCTTGTTGACATTGATTAAACAGTAGATACATCCTATATTTCTCGGTACATAAATTTCATTGCTAAGCATAAAAGAAATGAATTTCATTTTTCTGAGGTTTATTGAAATATGACTAACACTCGGTCATGTGCAAAGTAAATAAACCCCAAAGAGGTTCATGTTTATTTTGCTAGCAACCTAAAAATGTTCACAATTCAGTAAACAGAAGAAAAATACAGTACAAATATTTACATTGTTTTTTATCCATAATGACATGTTAGTGTCCAATCAGTTTGTTTTTGTTTGTGTTTTTGTATTGGGGTTTAATGGCCCAGTCAACACTATTTAGGTCATTTTTGAGCCAGTCAGTTTACTTATCCACACTTTTCCCGGGCAGGCTTATGCGTAAGCGGTTAACCAGTACAGTGCACATTCTTTCGCCAGAAACTGACAACTGCCCTTGAATCAGCGGAAGGGAGAGAATGACCATAGAAAAGATTCCATGATCAAGCTCCACGAAAGAATATTGCCGAACCTAGCCCAATCATTTTGTAGAAAACCGTATTTTATTCTGATGTCACTTTTTGATCATGTGAGATCACTCAGTGTATTCATTGAAGCATGAATTGAATTTACATCCCAGTAAGAGCTTACAGTAAACGTCCTAAATGTTCGGACACCTTCAGAACTTGCTGTAATTCTTCAAAAATTTTAACAAATTTGTTTTATGATCCAGCAAGGAGTCCAAAAGGTGCAGACGGAATGGCAAACAGTGTAGACCCTGATCAGACTGCTCCTGGACCCTGACACGGAGAAGTCTAATCTGGGTTTGCACTGTTTGCTTAGGCCTATCTGTCTTAATACATGTACTTAGGTGTAAATACACCGACAATGTAAATATTTACCTTTAACTCTTTTGTTGAATCTGCTTCAAACAAAGTACAACGCAAGAAACTGGTTTTGCTCCATTTGTTCACATCACAAAAACTTGTCAATTCCATGTATACCCTTGCCAGTTTATATAGAGATAGGTCGGGTTTACAGGGGTATATGTTATTTTTCATATTTTTGCTATATAGAGTTTGGATTCTTGTTAGAACCAACAGGCTCTGTTTGAGGCAGAAATAAGAAAATTTTCACAAATTTTCATATGAAAAATGTCATTTATACAGACATTGGAGATAGTGTTATATTGGAGGATAATTATTATGTTACCGTAATATAATGTTATTAATCAAGTAATTTAGTATTGGCCCAGTTGCAGGCCAGAGGTCTGCTGTATTGGCCTGAGGTCGAAGGCCAAGGCCAATACACCTCTATCTGGGACAATACGAAAGTACTTGATTAATGAAAATTTTATTAATGAGACCATTAAAACATGATTATTGATTTTAGTCCTAGGTGTAAATACGGATGACCGCTGAACAATACAGGATAGTCAATTAATAATGATTCATACTTGATTAGATTGTTCAGGACCATTTTCGAGATATCACTTTCATGGATTACTTATTAGTTTCGTAGGTTTGTTTTCTCTGTTAATGAAGGCAGCAGTGCTGATTACATGTAGTGTAGTATTATTTTGTATGTGTTTATCTGTTTTCACAATGTTCACTTCTGAATTTGTGTAAAGTATATTATGACAATACATGTATATTTATTAAATGTACATCCACAGATTTCCTTAATAAAATTTCTATATTTTCTTCCATTGTTTTGTTTATTTTCCTGAGACTCCCATCCACCAGGTTAACAAGTCATGCAATGAACACCCCTGTAAACTCCACTTTGTATACAGAAAAGTGGGGTTTACAGGGGTATACATTATTTTCCATATTTTTGCTCAAAATCATAGATTGTGGGTACTTGTTAGAACTGCCTCGTTGAGGCGGTTCCAACAAGTAACGAGGTTCCAACAAGTATCCATAAGCTATATTTGTACTAGAAATAAGAAAAAAATATTAACAATTTTCTTTTGAAAAAATGCTACAGCAAACACCACTATAGCACACAGATGTGTTATTGTAATGAGAAGTCACAATAATAAGTGTTAAATATGTTCTATAAAAGGGTTATCCATTGGAAGCAAGGAATACACCACAGAACTATAAAATATGAAGTGTACATTTTTTCTGGGCCAGACTAGCTAGTTTCGGCCATTTAGGCCTCATCAGTGACCCTCAAATATATTTAAAAATTCCAGAATGGAATCAATGATCCCAAAGGACAAGAAAATATAAACTACACTGTGATGTAGGGCAGGGAGACTTTTTACGGCCGCCACATATTCCCAGACACCAGCTGTAGTGACATTAAATATGTTCTATAAAAGGGTTATCTGCAAGGGAGAATACTCTCACACAAACTTTTTAATTTGAATCCCTAATATTTCCCCCGCTCTTCCAGTTCCTGATTCAAGTGTGTTTTGTTTGCAATTTAACAGCCAATTCAACACTATTTAGGTCATATTGAGCCAATCAGTTTACTTTTCCTGAAAAGGTTAAAAAATATATGTGCCATTATGTCATAATCTTGGAAGGGCCATAAAAAAACAACAACAAAATTCACTGTCATTAACTCTTGTATCCATGAGTTTCTGAAGTGGACTCTTCCAGCATTGAAAATTGGACACATCCATTGTTGCCAATGAGTACAGGGTTGAAAAGGTTAAAAATTATAGGTTCTGGAAAATGGAATATGCCTCGCACCTTCTACCAGTAGCTTCATGAGGTTTTGTTTCACTTCCTATTCAGAGAAAATGCTTGAACCAAAGAGTCCTAAGGGACTAAAAGGGATAAAATTAGTTACCACACTACTAGGAAGACGGTACTAAGCTAGACTCATGTCCTCACTCTTGAAGGAAGAAAATCAGAGAACATTCAAGATTTGAAAACAACAGACTGGGTTTGAATCTATCCACAAAAAAAATGTTACTCGGGCAGTGCTTTCTAGTATAGTCACAAAGGTGCAGAAAATTACATTATGTCAAGTTTAACCCGTAAGACGCGGAGAAAACCTACATCTGATAATGTCTGCTTATGTCGTCTGCTGATTTTTTTTTCAAACTTTTTAAAAATATTTTTGCATACAGGCAAACAGTGTGGACCCAAATCAGACTGCTCCTCTAGGAGCAGTCTGATTTGGGTCCACACTGTTTGCAAAAATGATTTTAATTAACCAGCAGATGTCAAGGCAGACAACAATTGTTGCGATTTACATTTTATGGGTTAACGTAAAGCTTCAGAGTTTGCTGTATTGCCACAGAACCATACCTGTGATAATTGTTTTTGACTGTACGAGGGAGATTTGTCATTGTGATGAGGGAGATGTAAAGAATATATAAATGAGGGAGACTCCAAAATTTTACCAAAATTTAGCATAAATTGGGCAAAAATTAGCATCAGAATAAGGGAGTCTCACACCTGATGAGGGAGGTATCACAGGTATGAAGAAGAAGGCTGGCCTACAAATTGAAGTTCGATGTCTCCTAGATGGGTTAAAAAATACAATGAACATGTGAGACATGCAATTTACCCACTTTGTACTGAATAGAATCTTCCACCTTATATACAGCAGGAGTCCATTTTGAAACTTAGGGTGTCAGGTTGAGTTTCTTATGGCCTACACTGTTTACCATAGTCCAGTTTTGGGGTTTCCAGTATAAAATTGGTAAAGTAGGAGGAATCAGAATCAGATTTGTTACTGGTGACACATCAAATGACATTCATACACCACTGAGGAAAAACGACAGCAAACATTACATTGGGATAACACTCCTGTGTGACATATTGTATTTTGGAATGAAATTTTGTGATATTTTATTTACACTTCATGACCCCCTTAAAACCTACCTTTGTACAGTAGAACCAGGGTTAACAAGGGTATACATTATTTTTATTATTTCTGCTCAAAAACATAGATCATGGGTACTCGTTAGAACCCCCTCGTCGAGGTGGCTCTAACGAGTACTCATAATCTATGTTTTGAGCAGAAATTTGAGTAACATCAGAATTTTTTATCTGAAAATTTTCATTTTTTGGTGGTAAAATTGTCGGTATATTTGAAAAGGCGTTTTCATAATCTCATTGTTTTACTTTATATATATATACACATCTGAGTAATAGTGATCTGAGTACTCAATCTGAAGTTTTTAGAGAAAACAAATGCCTCCCACTAAACAAACAAGACATATTAGTAACAATCTGTGTTCTATGGTGACCTTTAAAGTTCTGTCAAGGCCAACAAAATCCTATACTGTATTTCTGCAATGTTTGCAGGATCCTTCTGATTTTTATGCTAAGAACCAAGTTTCAACATAATTCATCCAATTGAGCTGAAGGTACTGCAAAGAGACCCTTTTTTGAACATTTAAGTTCTGCAGCCATCTTGAAATTGCACCAAGGTTTCTGCAGTGAAGATTCAGTTATGCTTGTAACAAGTTTAACCCTTATCCTGCTGAACATGATAAGTCCTACCTTTGCTATCAGTGTAGATCCTGATCAGATGGCTTCTGAAAAAGCCAGCTGATCAGGATCCACACTATTTGTCATTCAGTTTCGAATTTGAATACTAGAGTGAGTGAGTGTTTGAGTTTTACATCCCACCAACAGCTATGGTCATATGTAGATGGGACCTCGGTTTAAAGACTCACCCGATAGTCTGGAGAAGCCCGGGATCGATCTTGCGATCCCTGGTTTACATGGCGAGTAGCATATCCACCACGGAGGCTTCTATGGTTGTTGGTTAGAAATGAATGCATGTGAAAGTTAATTTATTCAGCAGGACCAACATAAAATTAATTCAAATCCATACATTGATCCATTGGATCTAGAGGTATACTGCAGTGAGATATCTGTTTTGAACGTCAATGTTCCTTAGAGGCAAGTCTCCATAATTCTACTTTCAATAATGAGCATCCATGGCCTAGTTGTTAAGAGTGTTGTATGTCTCTTAAAGGATAGGTGACTCACAACTGTGGATTCATGCCTCCCTCATGTCACATGCTACACACAATTCTAAGTGCTGCCAAGGAAGGTCAAGTGGTTTTTCTCCAGTTACTCTGCTTTTTGTCCACCTCTGATTACGGTAAATAATTGGCATAATACAAGTGAAATAATTTTTGAAAGAGTCACAAAGTCCAAAATAGAAGTGAATGCAGTGATCAGGAATCGATACAATTAACCCACAACTCCCATCAGAGACACCAAAGGGAAAGAAACACACACATGAAACAACAGACCCCAATGGAAACATCAATAATGGAAAGCCAAAAGGACAGTTACTTTCCCACAAAATGGCCAATTGGCTATCCAAAACAAAATAATATAAGCGGATTAATGCAGATAAGAATCTATGTTCAATACAGACACGTTTATGTTCAGTTCTGAATTTTACTGGTGTCTATAAATTTGATCTCGCTAGATATATTGCTGTGACACCATTTCTTATATTATAATGTTCCAAAGTAGCCTTGAAAATTGGATTAAGACCACCAAATCTGCAATGAAAACACCCAAGTTATACTAATTGTACCAAGTCTCACAAGAATAGAACCATTAAAACTGGAGATGCTGCAGTGATGCCCTTTTCCGACTATCTTAAAGTTCTGTAAGGACCTTGAAAATCAGGTCAAGGTTACCTAGATCCCCCACCCCAGCACACATACATCATCATCATCATCAACGGATTTTTGATTAACGTGCAGGTACAGGGGCAACGTCCACATAAGTGGGCCCCCTTCCAGGTAGCTGGCTTGCTGCACGCATGGCAGATCTTACACCAGATCTCCAGGCTTGTCTATCATGAGGATCGATAGCAGAGAGCTTCCATTCTCTGCAATCTCTTTCTGTTAGTTGCTTCCAGGTCATCTTGGGCCTTCCTGGCCCCCGCTTTCCACTTACCTGTATGTCACAGGCAGTCTTGATTGCACCGTTGGAGCGTTCCACATGTCCATACCAGCGAAGTCTTCTCTCTTTCAGGATGAGGTCCAGGTCCTCAATGCCAAGACGCTCAAGTAACTCACTGGACCTGATGGTGACAGTGTCCTGTGGCTTGACATTGCAGATCTGTCTGATCATTGCTCTGTCATTTCGCTGTAGACGTTGGAGGTTTGGCTTTGTCAATGGCCATGTCTCACTGGCATGGAGCATTGCGCTCCGCACACAAGAGCTATACACACGGCCACGTGTCTTGAACGAGAGGTGGCGGGAAGAGAGAACTGGTAGCAACTCCTTGAATTTCTTCCAGGCTGTTTTCACACGTGATGTAGTTGAAAGGTCGCAACCACCCCCTGCAGAGAGCATATCACCTAGGTAGCAGAAGGAAGCTACAACCTCCAGCTTGTCTGATCTGACTTGAACTTCCCTCTGTGGTCTGCCATCTAAGGGGCGTGCATACATTTATACTAATTGCTTAACTTCTGCAGATACTGTAGAGGGACCCAGAATCAGAAAAGTTACTGGTGACATGTCAAATGACATTCATTCACCCCTTTTACTGAACAGTTAAAAGTTCCATTTTGATCTTGAAGATGGGTCCAGGACATCAAAATCTATATTTGCATCTGCCATGTAAATCTTTTCAGTCATGCAGAGTACCAAATTTTAACCAGGATAAGTCTATCAGATCTAGGCATACTGCAGTGAGACTCTTTTGCTGAATAATTTCTGTAGTGATATTAAATATTAGGCAATCAGTCATCAGAACTTGTATTCAGAATTCTGGTTGAAATGAAAATCAAATTAGGTCAAGGTCACAAAAAATATGACTCAATTTCCTCTGTTCCTATGATTTTACAAGTTTGGTAAAAATTTATCAATTAGTTCACAAGGAAGACAAAGGGTGTTGCATACAAAACCTTGGTCAGACCTCAATTAGAGTATGCATCACCTGTTTGGCAACAGGTTGAGAAGGTTCAGAGGACGGCTGCCCGATGGACCTGCAGGCGATGGCGGAACAGAAGTAGTGTTGGTGAAATGCTCGATGAGCTGGAGTGGCCATCGTTGGAGGCCCGTCGCGAGCAGTCCTCTTTAACCTTCTTTTATAAGATACACTCTGACATAGTGTCTCTTAATAAAGATAAATACTTGACCCCTGTGACTACTTCAACTCAAACAAGGGCATCAAAACTAAACAACAGTCAATATCGTAGGTACCAGGCCTATAGTGATGCCCTGAAGAATTATTTCTTCCCTAGAACTATTCCTCAGTGGAAAATAGTCTTCCCTCCTCTGTGGTAAATGCCAAAACTGCAGAGGAGTTCAAAGCCCGCATGGTGTAGATTGGGATCCAGAGGTGTGGGTTTTAGTACACCTCTGAAAGCAGATTGTAAATAGTTTTAAGAACTCATCCAGTGGGTGTTTTTTTTTTTTTTGCTAAATTCTAAATTTAGCGAACCACCCAACTGAGGTAATGGCCAAGTATGACCGACTCAGTATATGAAGATAGATAGATAGAAAGACAATGCTCCAAACAGGCTAGCTTATCCTTTCCCCCTCCCCCCCCCCCCACCCCACCTAATTTTTTTGAGACCGGATTTGGATTGTCAACTACTATTCAAGATGATACTTGAATCATGAATATAAAGATTTATCGTTTGATTGGTTACAGCATTTGAAACGATAGACCTATCAAGTGTGAGTATTCAGCTGATTTGGTAATTAGCCCCACCCACAACAGGTATTTACTCCTGTATATTCTTCCATAAAATCGTATTGTTAAGCTGTCAACTCACCTGAGTATCATGTCACATAAGCTGTGCTCTGTAAGGGTAGGTGCTGTCGCCTGTAGCTGTAGTCGTCTAATGCGTTGTCCACGTAGAATATAGGCCCAAGAATCTCGTGGAAAAGTTGATCACGTGTCCCGATGGGTTACGGACTATACCGACGTCTTGTTGTGATAATATTCCTCCTTTTCCGGACTCCTAGGGTCGAAGGTGGATCTACCGGCACAACACTCTCCCCCTATTACAAAAGACTCTAACACGCATTTAAAATAAATGCTAGATTTCAACTGCTAGGAGACTTATTTAATCTTAATAAAATGTTATTAACCTTAACTAATTAATATAACTTTAAAGAACCCCTACTTTTATCTTTATTAGTTGTAAGATTTAGAATTATAGTCAGAAATGGCCCTTACAGAGACAACTTTGCGATGAAGAAAGTTTTCAGTAACCTTATGTGTGATCATATAGAAATATGGAATACCTAATGATTAACAAATAGTCAGCTTCTATGTGGTCATATAGAGATGTGGAATACCTTAAGATTAACAGATAGTCAGACTAAATGAATAGCACGAAAACCACCACCAGAGAACATAATACATGTAGCATTAAACAGAATATTACATTTACAACATCCTAATTAGTATGCACAAAATAAGATGCACCGCCACTGGACTCGGATTACCTCTGACCAACCATAACTTCCCGAGACAGGATTTATTTCATGCATAAATATATGCCAACCGAAATCCATCACTGAAACTCAACATATGGGGATCATTGATGGAACTCAGCTAACCGGAAGCAACCAGTCTGGACCAAGAGGAAATGTCCTAATAAGTTACAGTTCTCCGGAACACTCCCAACTCCCAGAGAACGAACCTTTCCCAGATGACATGAATGTTTTTGAAACTTGATAGTCCAGTGACAATCCATCTGTGATATTTTACTGCAGTACCTTATACATATATATGCACAAAATTCTACACATTCGAAAAGCTGTTCCTCAGACATAGGAACTTCCCTAAATCTTATGATACAAATTATGTATATAGCCACTTCATGCCATAGGCCATATGAGAATTCAGCTCCACACTTACAAGCAAAATATAATACAATGTGTATTGCTGAAAAGATATATCAGTGTAAGACCTGAAGACTCGAGACCTTTGGACAGAAAAAATAAGCTGCAACCACTCGTGGCCTATACTAGAACAAAGTGTAGAAAACAACCAATAGTATAGTCAAAATATTGACTAAATATAAAACTTGAAAGACTACTCTAAAGCTAGAAATAGCATTCTCTTAAGAATCACCACCATGCGCATGCTTTACAACATTTTGGTTATGTACGAATAAAGATGAATGATATTTTCCACTTTTAATATTCATGTGAACCCGATTATTCATCAAAGGTTAGCGAACACTGGAGTACCTGAAGAAAAAACACTGGCCTTTCCAATGCAGAATCTGGCATTCAGCACATGGCCCAGGCGAGGCCAGAATCCACAACGGTAATTGACCTATAAGGAAAAGTGTAGATTGCAAACAGTGTAGATCCTGATCAGACTACCCGTTTTGGGCCTCCGGCACCAAATTGGTCAATTATAAAGATAACAAAAAATGACATTGCTCCCCTATGTTACAAACATATATATAGCATGCGCATTTCATAGTGAATCCTAAAACATGCTCATACAAGGAGGGTGCAGCTCCAAACCACTACAGTGACAATTTACACGTATCACTTACTGTTATTTAGATTTCAGAACTGCAACCAAAATAAATGAAGGAGTCAGCTTAGCAAACAGTTATATAATCCATGCCAGGGTAGCGAGTCTTAACGAGCTAGCTTACCCTAAACATACCTCATTTTCCTTTCAAGTAACAAGCCACACTTACAATATTTTAGAGGTTTTTAGAGTCATTGCAAACTAACGCGAAGTGTATTCAATGTAAAATGAAGACTGACTGAATCCGAATCCCAAAAATAAACAATCAAACATGTCAAATCTTCCGCGAACTGGCTGCATAATACCAAATAGGGTTTAACAGTGGCTATATCATGAATAGCGTGAAATTACCAGGGCAAGTTGTACAACCTGGCTGCATTATTATTGCACTTCCACACTAACTCTGTAACAGTCATGTTCAATGATCTTGCAGCATCATTTGCTACTTTATGGACAGCCCAGGGGAATTTGCCTAAATATCCAGCGTCCGACTCAAGCAAAATACGCTTCGAGAAATCCTGTGTTCTCAGAGCAGACATAGTTACCGGGTCATCAACAGTCACAGGGGAAATACTAAAGTAACAGTTGGGTAAAGAAGTATACCACTGAATATACTCCTTCTCCTTCCCAACAAAACAATGGCGGTGAATGGGGTGTCGAAGCATGTCCATTTCTGTGAGGATCTTTAGAACCTCCTCAGCAGCTTCACCAGTACCACTATCTCGTATATGCAATACCAGTACTTTATTTGTTTCTTTAGCAAGCTGAAAAGCCAGTCGAAGGAATCCACGCTGTCCCTGGACCTTTTGATCATAACAGTGTTTCGGGTTATGACAGCCATGTCTACACTGTGTGGTCAGGTCCAAGCCAACCTCGCCGACTCCAACGGCCTCTGGATGTGCATCCAACAAACTCTTCAGTCTGCCATATAGCTGGTCAACTTGATTATTTGAGATCATGTGTGGGTGGACCCCTAAGGTTATTCTTAACCTCTGGTCCGCCCCCACATGATCAGATAGAAGATGCCACTTTTTAGGGAACACATAGTTTGCCACAGCAAAAGGAATACGTATAGGGAGAGATTCCGAGTACTCCAGGTCTGACAATGAATGGTTTTGACGACCAAAGTAGCTATCCAGGTGAAAGTGGGTATCTATGATGCCCCTCTTCACCACAGGATGCCCTAATTGCGGATCGGAACCATTAGCCAAAGAATACCTGGCGTAATTCTGAAGCCTAGCCATTGCCTGAGAGTTGAGGTGGGAGGTAAGTCGAGACATTGTTTCAGGGTGTATCAGGCAAATGAGTCGTTTAGGGGGAATCACCATGTACTCACCAGGTTGAAGTGGCTCCAACCCAGCTCTCTGGTCGTACTCTCTGAGGAAGAAATATTCTTCCTCCGAGAAATTAACGGTAGAGGGAGCCAGCCCCTGAATTGCAGCACAGCCCAGCAACTCAATGGGGGACCCCAGGCCAAGTTCCTGACTGATGAACAGGAATAACCCGTTCATCAGCAGAAACCAGGCCTGCAGCAGATATTCCCCACTGAAAACCTGGTGCTGACCATGCACCTTCCGGCACTCACTCCCCTTTCCCGTTGACATATGGCAGTCTACACATGAAGTGGGAGGGTCCAGATACCAAGGTAAATGGGCCCTTAGCATGTGCTTATGAACATGGGGAGAGTATGCCCCGCAGACCTGACAATGGTCGTAGAAACGACTTCTTGCTCTGTTAGATTTTGGTGGCATCCTAGAACGATATGAATAACTGGGAGTATCAAAAGCCATTCATATACAAAAAAACGTATCTTTGAGTCCACCATTCAGACAGGCACATGCATATATATGTATGCATATATCTGATCATACCGGTCCAACCCATGACTGTATAAATACAGTACATCGGCCAGACCAATCATGGTCATACATATGGTTTTTATTCTCTACCGAATCATGGCCTCGTATGAGGCCATTTAAATGAGCATTTCAAATAGGACAATGCCAAAATATTTCATCAACATAAAAATTGACAAAACAGCACTGTCAACAAGAACATTATCCGCATGACAACCGACTAGAGTGCACCGTCAGTCAATATATATATTTTATCTACATGACAACTGACTAGAATGCATGGTCAGTCAACATATTTTATCCACATGACAACCGACTAGAGTGCATTATCAGTCACTACATTTTATCCACACGACTAGTCGACAACCGACCAAAGTGCACTGTCAGTTAATACATTTTATCCACACGACAACCGACCAGAGTGCACTGTCAGTCAATACATTTTATCCACACGACAACTGACCGGAGTGCCTTGTCAGTTAATACATTTTATACACACAACAACCGACCGGAGTGCATTTATCACTTATAATAATTTGAACTTCAGCTGCCCTTTTATTGGAACAGCCAACAGAACTTAATAGCCATCATTGGCCATATAATGTTTACATCCTTAAAAATGACAGAAACCTAAATTGACAAAAATCTGGCATCTCAGGGCTTTTACCACGACAGTTGCCAAGATAGGTATGATGATGATATGCATATGACAGCATGAAACGTAGACCCATGGAACCTGATCAGGGACAAATCCCGCAGTTTTAAAGTACTAGCATGGACCAGTCCCAGACCAAACACCATATCTTTGAGATGAATCATAAAAATATGAAATTTTGACATCAGAATATATGACGCTCACACAGCTGCAAAGCACTACTGCGCCGCATCAACAAAACCGATGCTACTCCAAAAAAACATGAAAATGGATGTCACCAGAATGGATGACGTCCACACAGGTACAAAGAACCATTGTGAATCGCCACTCAAACTGATGTCACTCAAGAAAACATGAAAATGCATGTCATCAGAATGGATGACGTCCACACAGGTACAAAGAACTATTGCGAATCGCCACCCAAACTGATGTCACTCAAGAAAACATGAAAATGCATGTCATCAGAATGGATGACGTCCACACAGGTACAAAGAACTATTGTGAATCGCCACCCAAACTGATGTCACTCAAGAAAACATGAAAATGCATGTCATCAGAATGGATGACGTCCACACAGGTACAAAGAACTATTGTGAATCGCCACTCAAACTGATGTCACTCAAGAAAACATGAAAATGCATGTCATCAGAATGGATGACGTCCACACAGGTACAAAGAACTATTGCGAATCGCCACCCAAACTGATGCCACTTTTCAGTCCGAACACAGGGAGAATGGGACAAGACTATCCGTCCATGAACAGACGAACAATCTGGCCCCTAATCCCTATATCTGGCAGGCAAATTTATTTTCCTACCTGTTCTAGTAGTCTGTGGTCCTGACGGTGTGACTAAAACCCCGCCAGAATCAGAGTCAGAGTCGCCAAGTGTTACATCTGTGGGGCTGTCAGTATCGCTGACATCAGTATCTTCAGAATTTGGGGCTAAATATGGTTCACCAAACATATAAGGCAACGTCATATCTGAATCACTTCCCAACATATATGGGAGTGTTTGATCTGGATCAAACAAACCAATACTAGGGGAGTCATCCTGAATTGGTTCCTCAGACTCCATGTCCTGATCCTCCTCATCACCCAAAGGTGCTATATTAAGTAAGACATGTCTCTTTCTCTGCAACCATAAAGGATAAGAGGAGTCGTTACAAGGTTTTATCCGGTCATGGTGAACAATTTGCACACGACGTTTTCCCTGGAGAGTATAGACCGGAGGCTGAGCCCTTATAATTAAATATGGACCAATCCAAGGTGGTCTCATCTTTGAACTTATCCCTATTTGGGTTGATGAGTCTCGTAAATAGACCACATCTCCTTCCTTATAGGACCTTTCAAATACCCTTAAATCGTAATCCCTCTTCTGGCGCAGCTGAGTATTACCAATCTTCTCCCTGGCCAATTGGTGAACGTTTGAGAGATTACGGGTCAGATTGTGGACCCAAGTTGGAGGGTCCTGGGGAGTGGGTTTTATAATACCCAAAATCAGATCTATTGGTTGCAGAACTTCTCTCCCCAACATAAGCATATTGGCAGAAAAACCTGTTGACCTGTTTTTCATAGAATGTAGGGTCATAGC
Organism: Lucinisca nassula; assembly: GCA_963580285.1. NCBI lineage: Eukaryota > Metazoa > Mollusca > Bivalvia > Lucinida > Lucinidae > Lucinisca > Lucinisca nassula. The sequence goes on from CAUZLF010000599.1 coordinate 113,718, forward strand.
AATAAGGGGAAGGTGCTCATCCCAGTCCTTTACACCCCGGGAGACGTATGATCGAATCATTTGCAGAATGACACGGTTAAAAACCTCTACCTGGCCGTTCCCAGAGGGATGATATGGGGTAGTCCTGGTTTTTGTAATTTCTAGTACCTTACAAAAAGCAAGGAACAGATCACTTTCGAAGTTTCTACCTTGATCTGTATGTACTTCTAATGGACAACCAAAAGTAACAATAAAATGTTTCAAAAATGCCATTGCTGTCAATTCTGCATTTTGGGCTGGTAAAGGTGCAAGTTCAACCCATTTTGTGAATTGGTCCACCATGACCAGAACATAAGCAGAGCCTGATTTACTCCTTGGATTTATAGGACCAAGGATATCCAAATGGACACGTTCCATGGGATATCCAGCATGAAAGCTCTCAAGAGCACTCCTGGGTGTCCGATTCCCCTTTTTGTTCTTATTACAGGTCGAACACTGTTTGATATATAGGTCACTATCCCTGGACATACCATACCAATAAAATCTCTGTTTCAACTTATCTAAAGTTTTCTTTTGGCCAAGATGTCCACCCGAACCTTTTGAGTCATGAGAATGATATAAGACTCTAGGCCGGAGTTCCGTAGGAACGACAAAGCAATCAGAGCGGCCTTCAAGGTTTGCCCAGGAATAGTACAAAACTCCATCCCGTAGTTTCAAATAATCCCTAGATAGCCAAAGGGCTCTGGTTTCGGGATCAGTGAGCTGAAGTTCACGAGTGGTAGGCTCGTAAGAGTGTTCTAACCAATTCATGACAATGCCTATGTTCGGATCATCAATCTGAGCCCTTCTTAGCTCGAAGGAAGAAAGGCTATCTACCCAGTTTGAGTGTGTACAAGACATAATTGGCGTATGGTCAACCCCCACGGCGTCCACACTACGCACTGCCAAAGGGACAACATCATCAACGTCCTCATTAAAACGAGCCCACTGATTATGTGCCCGCGTACAATAATGGCAACCTCCACAGGGGAGATCACACAGATTCTGTCCAGCCCTGTAACAGTCACATTCCTCTAAAGGATCACTAATGCGACTGAGGGCGTCGGCGTTCAAATGGTCTACCCCTTTTCTATGAATCAGTTTGAAGTTATACTGGGACAGTTCCTCGAGAAAACGTGCTAATTGTCCCTCCAAATGTTTGAAACGGGTCAGCCAAACTAGGGAATTATGATCTGAGCGAATTAAGAAGAATCGGCCCAGCAAATAGTGTCGGAACTGACGGCAGAACTTTACTACAGCCAATAATTCCTTCCGGGTGGTACAATAGTTTCTATGCTGTTTTAAAAGAACATGACTGGCAAAGCAGATGGGCTTTAAGATACCTTCCTGAAACTGATATAAAGCTGCGCCGATCTGACGATCACTGGCATCACAATCCATTACAAACAATCCGTCAGGTGACGGATGAGAAAGCATTGGGGCTGATATTGCCAATTCTTTCAGCTTATCAAAACATGACTGATGCTTGTCATTCCAAATGAAAGATTCTACCGTTATAAGGGTATATAGGTCAGCTGAGACCTGGGCAAAATTCTGAATATGATTCCTATGGTAGTTCATAAAACCAAGGAAGGATTGAAGTTCTTTTACATTTGTTGGAATGGGCCATTCTTTCACAGCATCTAACTTGTCCGGGGATATTGATACACCGTTTCCACTAACCAATTTACCAAGAAACTCCACTTGTTCTTTAAAGAAGTGGCATTTCCTGGGTTTTAGTTTCAAGTTATGCTCACGGAAGCGAGTGAAAACCTTTTCTAATGCCAACAATGTGTCATTGAAATCTGTTCCAAGGACAATTACATCATCCAGGTAAACTATGACCTCCTGCCAGGTCAAGCCCCGGAGTACGAGTTGCATGGCCCGCTGAAATGTGGCTGGCGCAGTGCAGAGCCCCATGGGCAAACGTGACCATTGAAAGCTGCCAAAACGTGTGCTAAATGAAGTCTTGTGTTTGGAGCTGCCCTCCAGGCGAATTTGATAGTAACCACTCGACAGGTCCAGAACACAAAACACACATTTACCATACAAGGAATCAAGACAATCCTCAATCAAAGGTAAAGAGTAATTATCCTTATAAGTTTTTGCATTGAGGGCACGATAGTCTATACAATATCTAAGTTCTCCTGTTTTCTTTCGGACCAGAACGGGGGCTGCCGACCATTCAGACACGGAATGTTCTATAACACCTTGCTTTAATAGTTTTTCAATGTACTCTTGTTCTTGTTTTTGAAACTGAAGTGGTGTTCTCCGAAATTTTTCATTAATAGGGACTTCATCAAATGTTTGGATTTTATGTTCCACTCCAGAATTTAAACAACCTAAATCAAAATCGTCTTTTGAAAAAATGTCAGCATAATCAGAAACCAGGTTTTTAAATTTAGATTTTTGCTCATCAGACAAACCAGAAATATTGTCAAAATACATTTGTTTGACATGAGAAGGCATGTCACTATTCTCATCTGCCATTGGCTCCTGTGGCTGCATTTCATCGCTATTCCCATTATTACACTGAAAAACCTTAGCCTGTTCAATATGTGGTGAAATTTCCACAGCCGGTTCGGCATGCCCTATTTTCTTTCCCTTTTTGTATGTTATATATGTATCTGAATCATTGACTACCTTTAAGGTAATATGTTTACCCTTGCCGTATACCCGAGACGACAGAGCATTTTGCATAGGACATTCAACAATATAGGATCCCTCAATAGGGGTATCTAATTCAGCTTTAATGAAGCCTACAGAATTGGGCTGGATCACTGTACGTCTCACGACAGTGACCTTGGAAATCTGATAGTCAGGGGTCACGGTAACACTAATAGGAATAACATCCTCCCCAATTGTCAATGTCTCATTTCCAAGATCAAGGACACTGGCAGTGGCCATCAAAAAATCAAGACCTAACAGACAAGTATCCTTTACTGGGGCTGCACAGACTGTATGCAAGAAAGTTTGGGATCCGACAGTGATTGGCACATTATGCACAATCCGACCCTGCACCGGATCTGCGCCAATCCCTGTCAGAACACAAACAGGACCCAGCTGCTCAGAATTATTCATACAGGTTAAATAGTCATCCCTAACCAGTGTCACCATGGCAGCTGTATCTAGGATTGCTGAAGTTGGTTTTCCATTTAAAAGAGTTTTCACCGATGCAGTTAAATTTCTTTGACTTGGTAGATACCTCAAGGACCTCACAATGGCGACTCGACTCTGATCGGACTAGGCTTCCGTCGCCCTTGGACCTAGTCCGTCCTTGTTTAAATCCTCCTGGATATCTTGAGATCCAAAATCTTGACCGGATACGGACCGAACAAAAGCCTCGGGGCTTCTAGGCGTATTCGATAGATATGACCTATCGACTCCCGCAACCGAATCTCGATTTTGTGATTTAATGTTAAAGCTCTGTTTATTTCCCTCTTGATACCCTTGAGACAAATGATCTCGTCTGTAGTCTCTATTTCCAACAGTATCAGATGATGGATATCCATCATATACATACTGCTGAGATGGGTATCTCGGAGGATACTGATTTGGAGAAATAGGTGTGTATGCAGAACCTGGTGGAGGACTATAACCTCGGTGATACCTATCACCCATAGTATAGCTACTGTCACCGTTCACTCTATTTGAAGGAATGGGTGCGTATGCAGGACCTGATGGAGGACTATAGCCTCGGTGATACCTATCACCCATAGTATAGTTGCTTCCACCGTTCACTCTATTAGGACTTCTATTGGAGTAATTGAATATTCTATCGCCTCTATAAGGCATTTCTTGTCTTGATGGCGAATTCCTATAACCATATGACTGTCTGCCACGAGGGGACCCACCTCGGTATACATCTGGAGACCTTTGCCTGGGCCAATTTTGGTTCTGTGAGCCAGATGGGTACCGAGCTGGAGAATTTGAGGGAGATCTATAAAAACTGGGTGTGGTCTTTATCAGATGGACTAAATCATCTACCTTCTTTTCAATATTAGAAACCCTCGTTTCCTCTTGAAAAGAAAAAGCCTTTTCCTGGAAAGTTACTTTCCCACTTGAAATAGCCTTTTTATTAGCAATAATTGTTTTGATGCGCTTACACGCTTCATGCACTGATTTTGGGCTTTCATTCATTACAATCATGGCTGCATCTTTGTATCTGCATCCACGTAAAAATGCGTCTGTTGCCAATTGTTGCCATATAGTAGATGTTTCATCCTTATATCCATCCATCGCAATTTGAAGTATGCGCTGGAGGAAAGTTTCAAGTGTTTCATCTTCATTTTGCCTCGCAAGATGAAGACGTTGTCTAGCGGCTATAGGTTCTTCTTTAAAATCAAATCTTAAGGCTAATTCTTGTTTTAACTTTGAGAAATTTTCTTTATTCTCAGATTTACTTGCATATTCAAGAGCCTTGTCTGTCAAACAGTCATATAATCTGTTTAATTTTTTGTCTTCAGACCAACCACGTCTTATTCCCACACGGTCAAACTTCATTATAAAAGATGACCATGATAGGCCTTCGGGATCCCCAGAAAATAACTGGAGTCTCGGAGGCGCGGGAGATTTACTTCTACTCCGACTAGCAGTTGTTGACAGATTTCTTGTTCTAGATCGACCTCGATCATTCACTATTTCCATATTTGCATCTAGTTGAGATGCATAAGCTGTGGGTGTACTATTTGTACATGCAATGGTAGTCAAATTGATTGTATTAGCAGTTTGTGTATTACCCCTGTCACCCGCTTTCGCCGAAAATAAAACTTGTGCATTATTTGAGTCTGTCGAAACAGTAGTGTCATTTTTAATTTGATTAGTTTGGTATTGATTTGCTGCACTTGTAGGGGGATATATTGCAGCTTTTGGAATAACTGTTGTAATTTTGTCAATCACAATTTGTTGTGAAGTTTTAGGTTTAATGTCTATTGAGGATGGTGTAGACACTGTTTGTAGTGAAGTCAAGGGACCCACATTTGGGTGTTGACAGGTATAAGTTGGCAACGTCATTGTATTATGTGATATTTTTTGTGGTATAAACCCCATATTTGGTGTCATACCTTGAGGTACCTGAGGTTGAACAACACTTGGTGTCATCACTTGGGGCATTAAAGGTTGTGCAGGGTTTTGCGGATTTATAGAATCAGCAAATATGGGCAAGTTTGCTGAAACCGGGGTAGGCGGTATCAAATATTTGTTAATATCCTGCAAAAAAGCATCATGTGATGATAGCTGGGACTGAATACCCGTGTTTTGCTTGTTCAAATACTCCAAATTAGATTTCATGCCAACATTCAATTTTTGCAAATTATCCATATTTTTGGTAAGTGACGCAATTTGACTCGCCATAGTGGTACCCATATCATAGATATTGCGGTCCATATTATCTAATTTGTTTGCCAAAATGGAAATTGTTTCTTGCATCAATTCTTGGGTCGATTTCTCATTTGGTCTTTGGGACTTTGGTTTAGTAATTGGTGATGTCTGTGGCGGCGGTAGGTGTGCAACCTGTTCCGGTGCCTGTACTGTACCATCTGGTAAAATTTTCATTTCACCAGTGTACTGAGTATCTATGGGTATATACGCCGCTTGTACAGACACTACTGGTTGTGCTGTTGCACCAATCCTATCTGAAACAGGCATTGGAGCATCAAGTGCCTGCAACTCTGGAGTTGGCATTGTTATAGACAGCAATTTGCTGTCAATAAATTGTTGCCAAACACCAGCGTCTAGGCGGACTTCCGCCAGATCTTGTATTTTTAGTGGTGGTCTTTTACCATCCAATACTTCCTTTCTGAGAGCAATTATTTCGCTCGCTGTTTTTGATCCAACGCCATGAAGTGACTCTAGGTCAGCTTGTGTACATGCATAAATATTCACAGCCATTTTACAAAATAAGCAAAATGCCAATAGTACAAAAATAATGACAATAACGACAATTAACCGGAGATAGTGCAATGTATCACAGTACACAATAGTAATAAAGTGTAATGTGAAATGACACTTGAGACAAGATTCTAGAAAGCCTCTCTTGATAAAATAACTACGTAACGTCAGATATTTCTCCAATAGAGAGAATTCATACGTGATATATCAAAAAAGACTCGGACAAAGATTTCATGCAAATAACACGGGGGCATGGCAATTATATAAAAAAGACTCAGACAAAGGTTTCATGCAAATAACACGGGGGCATGGCAATTATATAAAACACACTTTACTACGACAATAATCTCACGTGACATTCGGGGGAACTCTTTTTCCAAATAAATGGAATAGATATGGCAACTATATAAGACAGCCTACAAAAATGAGTTCACCGACATTCGGGGAAATTTTTCTCCGAATAATTGAAATGGAGGTAGTGCAACCATATAAGACATTCTACAGAATGACTTCACACAATTTTTTTTTTTTTCTTCAAAAATAACCCAGTGATAGGGTTAATACATTACATGGCCAAAAATACCCAAATTATAAAAAGACAGTAAGCCTTCATATTTTTTCAAGTAAACGGTCGCACGTGACATGTTGGAATTTTTTTGTCATTACTAAAAAAGAAAGAATTTGCTCCTCCGGATCAAATTCGCTTTATCAAGCTAGCGAAGAGGACAGAAGCCAAAAATGACACCTATAGATCATAATGAAGATTGAAAACTGTAGCTCATGGTTTCCGGGAAAAAAATGAGCTCTGAAATTTATAAATTACATTTTAGAATTCCGAATTTTCATGTGGCTTACCTGAAATCCAAATTGCGCCAAAAAGACTGGAAATGTAGGGAGCCATCCAGTTTTAGAAGATAATGAAATGAACCGCAAAGGACGAATTATGACGGTTTCTAAAACTGGTTGTAAAATTATTTAAATTCTGCCGAAAAACATTTCCAGAATATTAATTTCTACTTAAACAAAATTAATTCTTTATAATTTTTGCCACGTGTCAAAAAAAAATAGATTATTTTAACATTTTCGATTTTTTTTCCTTTTTTCCAAAAATGGTGTCTCCCCACCGAACTACAGCTAACAATTTATGAACATTACGCTTAAAATATAGTTACATTGTTCAACAATTTACTGACCTTATATCCTCGTCGCCATTTGTTAAGCTGTCAACTCACCTGAGTATCATGTCACATAAGCTGTGCTCTGTAAGGGTAGGTGCTGTCGCCTGTAGCTGTAGTCGTCTAATGCGTTGTCCACGTAGAATATAGGCCCAAGAATCTCGTGGAAAAGTTGATCACGTGTCCCGATGGGTTACGGACTATACCGACGTCTTGTTGTGATAATATTCCTCCTTTTCCGGACTCCTAGGGTCGAAGGTGGATCTACCGGCACAACAGTATTTTTTATTCCCTCAAAATTTTGATCACACACGGTGCTTATCTAAAAATAGAACCCGGAACCGGTGTTGGGGTTGATGAGTGACAGCAACCAAAACAGACATGCAGAACAGTAAAACAGACCCAATTTCTTTTATTAAGCAAACTTTGGAAAAGACAGGAAGGGATTCCCCTCATGTGTTTGTTGTATTTGGGGCTTCTGTAAGTATTTAACATCACCTGGACGCATGACAACATTTCCCATGGCATGTGTTCCATTTCTTGCACCAAATTATGACCCACTTGTACCCTGGCACTTGTACTTGCACTCTTCAGTTTAAGTAACTAGGAAGTTTGAAAACAACAGATGGTAAAATGTATAAAAAATATATAACTGACATTTTATTGAAAGAGTCGAGAAAGGATTCAAATTGTGTGTTTGTCGTACTTGGTGCCTCTGTAAGTTGTCTTACTTGTATTCGCCTTATTTGCATTATCTGCTGGTTCCTAGTCAGAAGGTTATCAGTGTTAGAAAAACAGGTAACCAGACCCCCTGACCTTTCAAGGTCAGGGGGGCCTGGTTACCTGTTTTTCCAATATTAACAATGTGAGCTGGGAGCCTCTTGTTGTGTCGTGAGCTATCCAGAAACGCCGGCCGGAAGGTGATGGTTTTTACCCACTTGGATATTACACAGTGCCCGGGAAGCGAGAAAATCATGCAGAAGAGACCACGCTCCTCAGTCTAGATTGGCCACTCAAAGCAACCAGAACAGAGACTCTGCCAGGGACATTATCAACCATTTACCCAGGTAAGACTTCTTCCTGTCCCGTCCCCAGTCCTGGTGGTCGCGGGACGTTTCGGTCCTGAGTCGTTTCGGTCCCCGGGTCGTTTCGGTCCTGAGTCGTTTCGGCCGGGTCGTTTCGGTCCAATTTTTGGGGTGGGTCATTTCGGCCAAATTGGTGGGTCGTTTCGGCCTGATTTTTCTGTCACTTTATTTACATGTATATATATTTGGTTTGTCGAAGATCAGCCTGTGCTTTTGCTATCTTCGCTCGTTTTAAGCCTTTAATAGGTCAGAAAACAGAGTGCTTTTTCGAACTGCGTAGACTCGGAGATCAGCCTATGCTTTTGCTATCTTCGCTCGTTCAGTTTTTAATCTCAGAAAACAGAGGGCTTTTCAAACTGTGTAGACTCTGATCACAATGAACAGATTTACAGGTTACTTAGTCTTTAAAGGTATAACAACGACAGATGCAGGCTGATCATATAAAATAATAACATCGTTCAGTTTTTAATAGCTCAGAAAACAGGGGGCTTTTTCAAACGGTGAAGACCTGATCACAATGAACAGATTTATAGGTTATTAAGTCTTTGAAGATATCACAAAGACAGATGCAGGCTGATAATAAAAAATAATAACATCGTTCAGTTTTTTATAGCTCAGAAAACAGATGGCTTTTTCAAACTGTGCAGACTATGATCACATTGAACATAGGTATAGGTTATTAAGTCTTTGAAGGTATCATAACGGCAAATGCAGGCTGATCATATAAAAAATTAGGCTTCATTTAGCAAATATTTCGCATGCTGTTCTCAAAATGTGAGTGTCATTGATACTAGTGCAGAAGAATTCCACTTAAAGACCTCTCCTATTTTAGGACCACTCCGCTATTAAGACCGGTTTTCGCCAGACCCAAATTATTTCTAATATAATTAATTAAGGCCACCCCGCTATTCAGTATTAAGACCGCTTTCAAAAGATCGAATCTATCTTTGTTGAGACCTTTTTTTGGCCAAGTCAAGTTAATTTGTATCTCTCAGTTCATTGGTCAATAAAATTTTTTGCCGGATTCCTCATCATTACGACAGATCTTGGTAATGTTCACACATTTCTCGAAAAACAGCGGTTTACCTGTACTAATCAGTGTGTTGTTTTGACAAGATTTTTTTTATGCTATGTGAATAAATAGTTTTTTTTATAATTTTGGTAATGTGCAGCTCTGTTTTCTTCAGAAAGAAGATTATTGTGGAACAACTGTTATCATTAATGTGATTTTAATTGGTCATATATTGCCTATAATTACATATAATGAGGATAAAGAACAGTAAAGTTATAGACAACAAGATTTACTAAAAAGCAATAAAATAGGCACAGTGCACACAAAAATATTTTAATCGGTCTTGCCAGCAATATTTTTTCATCAATTCCATTATAAGGGACCGCCAGCTAATAAGACCACTTTTTAGAAGTCTAGAAAGTGATCTTAATAGCGGAGTTTTACTGTAAATACTGATCATTCTCAGACAAAAATCAAGTCCTAGTCACACCTCCTCGTTGTTGCTAACTGGAAATAGGCTATGCCTATGGATAGAACTTTTAAAACACTTTATTTCGGCTGTCATAAACATGGTTAACGTGATAGGTCGTTGAAATAATATTCCAAATTTAAATAATAATTACTATTCATATGTTTTATACAGAAAAAAATGCTATCTTATAAAATCGGACCGAAACGACCCAGGCCGAAACGACCCAGGGCCGAAACGACCCACCGAAATAGGCCGAAACGACCCAGATCCAAATTTGGGCCGAAACGACCCAGGCCGAAACGACCAGGCCGAAACGACTCAGGACCGAAACGTCCCGGATTCGTCCTGGTCCCACATACGGGCTATTAAAAATACATTATTTGGCGACGAGCGATAAAACGGAAGGGGGGAATTCTCCGGTCATTTCGTTAGAGGTGTATTACTACTTCACGAGTTATCCTCGGATTCGTGAGGGACGGTGAACATGATACGCGGTCCACTTCGTTATTTATTTAACGTTGGGGATTGTGAAGGGTTCAAATTTACTTCACGTTTTCGGACCTGGAGGACGGTGAACATGATACGCGGTTCCTTTTGTTTACAGAGGGAACTGTGAAGGGTTCAACTCTTGATAGCCTGACGGGTTGAAATTGTGGGCAGGGGAAGTTCTGAGGCATTTAGCTTCTTGGTTTGGCCTGTTTATTTTTTCAACAACGTGGAGCCAGTCAGTTTTGGGGACAACCGGTGAGTTTGGCATTTAGCTGAATGAACCAATTCTTAAGGCAGTCTTAAATTAATTTAAGTTTAGCTAATTGGATTGATTTTTGTTTGTCTTCTGCCAGTTTTTTCTTGGGGTAATTTTCAGTTTGGAAAAATTCTAAATTGTCCCTTGCCAGTTTGGGTTAAGTTTTGCCTGGTTGGGTGGCTGATTTTCTCCGTGGAATGGCAGAGGAATACCTGGTTGTCAAGAAAGAAGAAAAGGTAATCTCTGTGTTTTCTAAACCAAGATTTACATGTACTTTTCTTCGATTGTTCGCTGTATTTTATACGCGACCATTATTATAAAAGAAATCCCTAACCTGTATCATTGTGGTATTACTTCAAGAAACCTACGTAAAATCTTTGGCGTATTCTATACACAAAGTATTTTCTTGAATAAAATTGGTGACAAATAGATGTCTGCATTTTTGAAGAAAGGGTTGGTTGGTTGGTTGCAGACAAGAAAGGGTTATTTTCTTGAGTTTTCTAAACCGAAAATAGTCCTTTTTCTTCAATTTTGTTGTATTGGAAAGAATTGGCAAACAGCCATCTATTGAAAAAGCATAGTTCTTACATTTTAGGAGTATTCTATACCCAAAATAGTTAAAAAGAACTGCTTATTACTTAAAAGAAGCCAGCCATCTATTAAAAAGCATTGTTTTAACGTTTTAGAAGTACGGTGCGGTCCGGTAACATTGCGCATATAAAGTTTTGATAGCTACGTGCGACTTTGTTCAAGCCACCACTCAATTTTCACAGTCAACAACATTGCAACATTTCCCTATCGACCAGCTGCAATGAAAATTGGCCTCTGAAGTTATTAATATACAGGACAAAGAATACTATGAAAAGGGATGCCCCCTTGAAAATGAACTACCAATTTTGTCGCCTAACATTGCACACAATATGTTTGTTGAACAGTTTGAACATGAGGGTTGACTCATAAGTTGTTGATTCGTTCTTCTGCAATGTTGTCAGAAGCATTAAGTTTAGAATCAAGGGAATAGCGACTTTGGCTAGTTTTAAACTCAGTCTTGAGTTTTAAGAGTTCGTATTTTGAGAAAAATTGGGGGGTTCCGCGAGGCTATTTCATCTGCACGTGCAGGACATCTTTTTCGGGTTAAAGTTAAACTTAATGCCGATGCACTGAATATAGTGGAATTGATAATTAGGGATACAGTTTGTGAAAATGCGAATGCAGGGTGCGCAAAATAAACAGCCATGCAAAGTTACCGGACTCGACTAATATATTCTCAAAATTATTAGTAAATAACTGCTTATCACTTAAAAGACAGACTTTTCTAGGGTTTTCGCAGTATTCTATACGCGAAAATTATTGAAAAGTGTTCTGCCTGTCGAAAAGCCAGTAAAAAAAAAGGATAAATATTTTGGGAAAGAATCTCTGGAGTATTCTATACGCAGAGGTTATTCTTGAAATATTTATATTACACTTTACAGAAGTTTGTATTTGTCACTCCTTGCACAAATAAGATAGCAAATGTTGAGGCAAAGATTATTGACCAGACAGATGGCTTGATGGAGCATTAGTCGTCTTCTAGATACACAGGCGCCGGACGACACCATCAGTCAAAGGATGAAGAAATGCTTTCACATGAACAGAATTGATAGAAGAATGTAGTTGGCATGGCGTTGATTTCTAATCCCCATGACCAAGAACAGTAGTAGAGCAGTCATGCAGTTGATTTCTAATCCTCATGGCTAGGAAGAGTAGAGCTAATTGGGTTGATTTCTAATCCCCATTGCCAAGAACAGTAGAGCAGTCATGGAGTTGATTACTAATCCTCATGGCTAGGAAGGAACAGAAGAGGACATGCATTGGATTTCAGAAAGAGTTTAAGAATTAACAGAAAGTGACTGATCAGCCAGATGGTTCACCGGAGTGCTTGGAGTCTTCTAGACACATGCGCTTTGGTTGACATCATCATACAAGAATGAAAAAATAGTTTCATGTGAAAAAATAGTCTTTGGTCTCTCCGAAAGCAGATATGAAAATGGAGTTAAGAAAAAAGATAGGCATCATGTCATTTGAATATGATTCATACAGCCGTAAAAGACATTCGTGGTCAAGATCACATGGTAGGAAGTTCGAAGAGTCAAGAAGGCAAACCAGACCAAGGTTAAACTCCAGGGGTTAAAGGTCAGAAACAACCAAAAGACAGCATATTAAGCCAAGATTGGAGACACCTTCTAGAAGGCATAGAAGGTCCAGCTCACCTTCAGGAAGACAGAAATTGTCAAGGTCACCTAGGAGGGAAGGTCAAGCTCACCTTCAGGAGGACAGGAATTGTCAAGGGCACCTAGGAGGCATGGAAGGTTAAGCTCTCCTTCAAGCAGACAGGAATTGTCAAGGTCACCTTCTAGAGGGCAAGAAAGGTCAAGAACGCCTTCAAGAAGGCATGTTGAGGAAATCACCTTCAAGGTCATGATGTCAAGGTCACCTTCAGGAGGGTAAGGAAGGTCAGTCACCTTCAAGAGGACGTGAAGCTTCAAGGCCACCTTCAAGAAGGCATGGAATATCAAGGACATCTAGAAGGCATAACATGTCAAGGACACATAGAAGGCATGACAGGTCGACTCTTCAAGAAGGCATGGCAGGCCAAGGTCACCATCAAGAAAGTATGACAGGTCAAGGTCACCAAGAAAGCATGAGCAGCCAAGGTCATGCTCCAGATATGCAAGGTCAGGGTCGCATACAAGATCATACGCTCGACACCGGATGTCAAGGTCACTAAGGACATATTCAAGATCGAGCGTGTCAAGACACTAATGATAGTACTTGTACATCTAGGTCAAGGTCACCATGGCATACCGCTACTGATATGAGAAACAGCAAGTGATGATAACATATCACATCCTGAGGAGTCTTCTAGACACTCGAGGAGAGAGAGGCATGGTGATCCGAAACAGCTTCCAAAGAAATTGGATTTGATGGAACTGTGTGCTGGATGTTTTTTAAACAGACACAAGTTTGAAAGCTGCTGGTCAGCGATAAAATGATTTGACAGAGAATGTTATGATTACCTTAATTGGTCTTTAGAGGGCAAAGCTTTGGATTTCTTCGCAATCACTGTGCACACGACTGGGAAGAGATTTGAGGATAGATTGGAAAACAGCAAGAATGAAATTCCAGCAATCATTTCAAGACAGGAAAGATCTTTGGAAGACAAGCTGACCAAGTTCTGACCCTTGCCACTGCCACATTTCGAGACCTGCCTGAAAAGCATTGGATTTGGGAAGCTATTTCAAAATACTGCTAGGGATATGCTGATAGACAGCCAAGCATGTTTCAGTATGAAAGCTGTTCTTAATAGAGTACAACACCAGTGTAAATCCCAAGCTGTGGAAGGAAAGAGACATTCCAATGGGGAAAGAAAAGGTGTTTTCCATTAACAGTCAGCTCACTAACAGAATCCCGGGTACAACGACTGACTGCTAATGGGATTGATGGACAAGATCTGAACGACAGAAGAATGAAACATCAAATGGAATGATCCACGTTGGTATTTACAGATCATCGGTGGAAGAACCAGTTGTCTGTCTTCTACACTAAATTTTGAAATGGCGTGATGAAAACAGTTTCTTAAGTAGGCTTCTAGCCACTAGGAAAAGCTTTCACTTAAGTGCAAGGCAATAAAATAGCAAGAAATATGACAAGTGCAGACTATGACAGGCAAAAATAGTAAAAATAATGATGGCAAATAAGGCTTTTAAAACAACAAAGAAAATTTGTCCAAACCTAATGATACAGGTCCCTTTATTTTGATATGTGAATGCTTCCAAACGTTTGAAAGTTTAAAATGGAGTAGAAAGAGTATAGGCTTATAAAATAGCAGTTTCTCTTTGCCTCCATATTAAAGATAGACACATATGAATGAATAAAAGATTTTAAAATGGAGTAGAAAGAGTATAGGCTTATACATAGCAGTTTCTCTTTGCCTCCATAAGAAAGATACAGTTGAATGAACAAAAATAGATTTTAGCTGGAGTTGAAAGAGTATATGCTTATAAATAGCAGTTTCTCTCTGCCTCCGTTAAAACACATTTGAATGAACAGGAATGAGATTTTAGCAGAGTTCTCCCTAGGGTTTTGAAAATTGGAGTAAAAATGCAGTCCTCAGAAAAAGTTGGAGTTTTACCATACTTTTCAAAAAGTTGGGAGTCAGAAATGAAAAAGTTGGAGTAAATTACTCCTAATTTGGAATTAACTAGAACTCTGTAAATTAGCCACAGTATTGTTTACCAGTTATCTTGGGTACTATCTTCTAGGCAAGATTTTGAAAGGCTCATTCAAGTTTAACATGGTTTTTATTGTTCAGGGAGCTTCAAGGGTCAGCTAGCTCAATGGGTTGAGGGATTATCCCAATAAAGCTTAATATTAAAATACAGACAGTGAAGGAATTCAGATCCTCTGATGCCATGTGCAGCATACCGCACATGAGTACTAGTAATCTACTTAGGGGATCCGGGCCTGCCCGGACGGGGTAGTGCAAGTCTGACTGTCCATGCATATAGGCTATGCTGGTTTCCTTGGGCGGCAGGAATTGAGATGTCATTTCATCTCTGGTAAGGATCGCGCAGGGTTAGGGGCGGCATCTCCGGGGTGGCCTAGGCGGTGTTGAGTGGGACGTTGGGTCTCGGGGTCAGGTAAACAGAAAATGAATCTATCTGACACACAAGCTGTAGTTTTGCCCTGCGGTGGTTGTCATAACTGCACCAGGCCAGATGTTTAATGGGTCAGGTTCACGGTAAATGTGGGTGGCTCCATTCAGGTACAATTAGCTGGGCAGGGAGGAAAAAAAATAATGGGATATGCCATAAGGAGACAACCACAGAGATGAAAGACAAATTGTTACTAGAAGATGCACACGGATAAAGAATTACCCGGTAACCATTAGGTTTACTGAGTACTTAAGTTCACTGATTAACAACTTGTGCTGATGTTTTGGAAGTATCCACTAAGAATGAAGGAAAGATTGATTTTCTAGATCGCACAAATCCAGAAATGTGTCTTCTAGACGGCAGTCTATCCGTGGATTTCTGTAATAGTCCACTAAATGACATTGAGCTTCTAGTTCTGTCACGATTTCTGGACTTCTAGTTCGAAATCTGTTGGACTTAACGAGATGGCCAGACAACAAATTGAGTGTGTCTTCTTTGTCCGCTCAAGCTGTCAAATAATAAGCTAGACTCAACACAGCAGCTTGCAAGTGAGGCTTCTTCGTCTCCTTCAAGCCAGACAATAGACTGAGACTTCTAGTCTCGTCCAAGCCCGAAGTGACAGTGGGACATCAGTCCCACTCAAGGATGAACCTGGCAGCTGGTGACAAGGCCTTCAAGATAAAGTGGGGAGGAGTGTTGTGTCGTGAGCTATCCAGAAACGCCGACCGGAAGGTGATGGTTTTTACCCACTTGGATATTACACAGTGCCCGGGAAGCGAGAAAATCATGCAGAAGAGACCACGCTCCTCAGTCTAGATTGGCCACTCAAAGCAACCAGAACAGAGACTCTGCCAGGGACATTATCAACCATTTACCCAGGTAAGACTTCTTCCTGTCCCGTCCCCAGTCCTGGTCCCACATACGGGCTATTAAAAATACATTACTCTGTAAGTTGTCTTACTTGTATTCATATTTGCACATTGATCAAGTCGGCAAGGAACCCTTCAGTAAAAAGAAAGAAAAAGGTTATCTTTCCCGCGGTTTTTCTCATTTGGCGGAGGTGAATGCTTCAGATTTGATTGCAAACATTTCAACATTTCAAACAGATTTTAAAGCAAAATGTGTGATCATGTGTTCGAAAATCATCAGAAATCAAGGGAAATATACGGAGCAATTATACAGAGTAATTTTTTGCCAAGGGTTAAGACTGATTTACAATATTTCTTGTGGTTCCGGGTCGTTTCGCCCTGATTTTGGGGGTGGGTCGTTTCGCCCTTACCTGGTGAGTCGTTTCGCCTGTGAGTCGTTTTGCCCGTGGGTCGTTTCGCCGCAATTATATTTTAAGGGAGTGACAAATGGAATGGATGAGTAAATAGTCAGATGGATGAATGAATAAATGGGTGAAGGGTAGGGCTGACTATCGATGCCAATTTTTACTATCGTGATAGTATTGCTATCGTGGAAACTACTATCACGATACTATCATTATCGTGGCATACCATCACGATACTATCGTGATACTATCGGGAACACTTATAAATGATTCATAGATGTTATATCACTCACATAAAATGGCTAAGAGTGACAGAACGAGTAAGGAAAATTCCAATGGCCTAAAATTGTATGTTTATTGTGTGTTTCAATATCAGCATTCATTCCTTCGGGGCTATTCCAGAAAAAAACATCATGGGGAGACGGCTCTTTATATATATCCCCACCACCGCCTAAAAATAGTTTGCTGCTTCCAGTATATATGCCTGTAAGTGATGGTTATCATAGCTTTAATACTTTTGCAGTGTTTGAGATTTTCTGCTTGTGAAAACTGACACATGCTGATCGTTCTTCGATTCTTTGATGTTTGCCGCCTGTGTTAAATTAATCTGTGGATTCAGTTAATTAGGTAACCCGATTATTACATAGTATTAAGTAATCACAGCACGCTATTTTAGCACCTCTTTAAGGGCGACATGAATCTAACAAACTGCATTAAAACTTGAACTTACATATTTTTTATTTGAAGTTAGCATCAAAAGCTATACTATCAAAATAGAAGTAAAGCAATTATCAAGTCGGTTTTTTCATTTAGCAATATGTACGGGGCTTGACCTAGGCTCTTTGACTCTGTGGACATTTAGTCCTTGCACAAAAGACAGCTAAGACAAGCAGCAATAATAAAACAAAGTTTTCATGTAATGAAATTTGGCCGTTTCGACATGTTATTTTTTCTGGAATATCCCTCTATTATAATACAAAGACAACCAAAAATAGAATCAGAAAGACCCACGAAAAATAAAAAACGCCAATTTGTCCCAGGTTGTCCAGTGTCCACCATCAAAACGTCCAGAATCACCTTAAGAAAGTACTTGATAGACGGAGACCTAAGGCCTCGCGCTGCACGTTTTTTCCCCCTACAGGATGACGACAGGAAAATAAAACTTTGTTCGCTTAAATATTCCCCCAAGAATTCAATCCCAATCGGTCAGGTCAGCCGACTGATGACATCATCATTGATGCATTTGTGCATACTTGCCGACTTATCTGAGTCTATCATGTACTCGCATGCACATTCTGTGCATTTTTCGAGAGATGCATTTCTAATGAGACCACAAAAGTGCGGTTTAATAGTCTGGTCCTTATGCGCAAAAAGAGTCATATATACAACAAGTTAAACTGCATTATACCGTCATTTATTACGCATTTCTTTACCTATATGAATAAGTCAGCACACAGCAAAAACAAACATTTCTTCATACAAAAGATCAGCTTGTGCATCTTGCAAATGTCTTCGAAACTGAACAGGGAAATGGCGTTTGTCCCAGAAGTTATACTACGCAAGGATAGTACAAACAGCAAACATTTATATATGACTGCGCAGGCTGATCTGAGCCTTCACATGTCGCACAGGTTTCACTGTCATGTTTTAAAAAAGTTGCATGCAACAAACGCGTGATCAAACTATCATTGACGTTTTGTTATTGAAAAACGCGGGAAAATTTCTGACTGCCTCAACTGCACGTGCAAAAATGACGGCGGGAAATTCATCGCCGCGAGAAATTCACCACACGGCAAAAAACTATGATACACATGTGCGACCAGCGAAGACTCAGATCATCATGCACATGTGTGAAGGCTTATCAGTCTGTCCTGATTACAGCTGAATGGATTTCCTAAGCAAAAATACTTGCGTAATTACACAACAGTACAGGTATATTTTCAAAGTATATTCAAGAAAAATACAAAAACAATCGAAACTATCGATAGTTGAGTGAACTATCGGCGATAGCTATCGATAGTCCAAAGTACTATCGATGCATTGCTATCGAGGCAGTCCCTATCGCGATGCATCGAACTATCGATGCATCGTTACACCCCTGAAGGGAGTTGTGCATAAGTAGATGGACGGACGTACGGATGAACAAACGGTATTTTGAATATACGAAGAAAGATAAGTTAATGAGAGTATTGGTATATGGACAAACGGAAATGAATGAATGATTGAATGAATGAATGAAGTGATGCTTGTGTAGATGGACGAACGGATCTGAACTGTCCATGGTGACACGTCAAATGACACCTACAGATGAGTGATGTTTGGTTGGCTCGTTTCAGAGTTCGGATAATATATATATATATATAGAGAGAGAGAGAGAGAGAAAGAGAGAGGGATGTGGTCGTTTTGGCAGTCAATATAATTAGTTAAGTGTGAAAACAAGTGCACATTAATGACTTCATCATTTACTTTGACAAAGGCGCTAATCTACCACGATAATTCTTAAACACTTATAATCACACATTAACCGAGGTGAGAATAATTGTGATTGTTAATTAAAGGTTTTGTCTCTTTCGGCGAACGGCGGCCGACATTCCAGGAAGGCTAAATGAGCCCCAAAAATTTTATGAACCGAGTTCTTTTTGTTTTAAGAAATGTTTTTAGATGCCAACTTCTGTGTATATAAGTAAATATCAGACCTCATTGCATCATTCATCTTTGAAATCTATATCTGATTGTAAAAGACTCTTTTTAGTACTGTCTGAGTTGTGCATTTCTTGTAATTCGTCCGTTTCTGGTCGTCGGCAAGCAGTAACTTGCAATGCTTGTGGGAGAAAGTATAAAACATTATGTTCTATTCCAACCCAGCTTGAGCTACAGTAGAGTCTGTATAAAAGTTAAACCAACTTTTTACACATGACATTTAATGTGTAATATTGATTAGTACTCTTTAAGTGACATTTTTGTAAACTTTTATTCAGACACCACTGTTTAAAAATATTTTGTTTGTTTGAATTGAGGTTTAACGTCCCTGTCAACACAATTAACGTAATAATGTAACCAATTATATCACGTCAATATTTGTGCAGAAAAAACAACTGATAAGTAAATAAAACATCATGTTAGCAAGTCTATGATATAACGTCCCCTCTAAACCCATCTTTATACAGTGAAAAATGGGTTTTCGTATATACTTTATTTCTCTTATTTCTGATTCTAGAACATAGACAAAATGACGGTTCTAATCCAAAATCTATGTTTTGAGCAGAAAAAAAAATATGTCACATTTTTAAATATAAACAGTCATTTTCACAGCCATAAATCCCATTTTATTGCAAAGACTTGTTAACCTTATGTGAGTTCGAATATCCCTCTCAAAAAGGTGGTAGCGCAGTTGCTCAAACCTGAAGTAGAAGCCGTCAGTAGGTCGTCCAGCTGCACCAATCGAGGCCCAAACCAATACCCCCATCAGTCCCTTTACATACCAAAACAAACATAACCTCAATCAATAGGCTTGAAAAAATAAGGGCGAAACGACCCACCTAATCAGGACGAAATGACCCACGGGCGAAACGACCCAGGACGAACGACCGAGGGCGAAACGACTCATGGGCGAAGCGACTCATGGGCAAAACGACCCGAGACCTTTCTTGTGCACATCTGGTAAGGTCATATAGCAGAATACCTATGTTTTCACCTCTAAAAATGGCGGAACTTATGTCACTCCGACTTTATTTACTAGGACAATGTCATGTGAACAAGGCAGTGAAATGAACAACTCCCTAAACCCCATATCATAGAGAGAAAACAGGGGTATACATTATATTTCTTAATACTGCTCCAAGACGGGCCTCCGTGGCCTAGTGGATAAGAGCTCTGACTCTTAATCATTAGGTCTCTCACCGCTGTGGAGCCTCGCTCAGGTCATATGTGAGATGCCAGGATCTGCAACAGATGGTCAGGTGGTTTTTCCTTATTTTCTCCCAGAAACCACTAAGCCATCTGTTACAGAATTTCATGTAATTGCCTTTAGGGACAAGGAACTGAAAAAATTAAAATGAGTTTGGTCACATGACCAAGATGGCCATGCCCATATAAGGTAAAAACTCTTCAAAAACTTTCTCCTCCAGAACTAGTGGATTGATTGCCATGAAACTTGGTATGTACCATAGCAGTCTCGGCCCCATCATAATTTGTTAAATGATGACCCTTGGATGACCTTTACCTGTTTTACGCCAAGGTCAAAACTGGTCCCATAGACTTTTATATGGTAAAAGGGCAAAATTGTGTATTTTTCAGAAACTATTGCAGCCTGGGATGTGAAAATTGGTAGACGCAGGTATCTATATGTGTGAATGAAACTACATGAGTATTCAAGGTCAAGGTCATTATTTGACCTTGGCCCAAGGTCTTTCAGATATGAATAATTAAAACTTATTTTTCCTCATAAAACACTTAGCCATTTGAAACTAAATTTCATATAAACACCTGTAGGAGCAAGGAAATGAAAATTAATTAAAATGAGTTTGGTCACATGACAAAGATGGTTACCATGCCCATATATGGTAAAAACCCTGGAAAAATCTTCTTCTTCCGAACCGATTGTCATGAATCTTTGTACAACCATATCGGTAAAAACCTTTAAAAAATCTCCTCTTGAACCAGTGGGTTGATTGACATGAAACTTTGTATACGTAGCATTGGGGAATTCAGGCTCATCATAATTTGTTCAAATGGTGACCCTTGGATGACCTTGACCTGTTTTGTGCCAAGGTCAAATTTAGTCACATAGACTTTGGTATGGGAAAAGTCAAATTTGTGTAGTTTTTCTGAAAACTATTGCATCTCTCATCTGAAAATTGTAGATGCAGTTTAGATGCAAAGATTAAAACTAATTTTCCACTGGAACCTCTTGGCCATTTGTGACCAAATTTTATATAAAAGCTTGTAGTAACAAGAAAATGAAATTTGATTGATATGAGTTTGGTCACATGACCAAGATGGCCACCGTGCCCATAAAGGGTAAAACACTTCAGAAATCTTCTTCTATGCAACCAATGGGCCCTGATTTTCATGAAACTTGGTATGTAGCATTTGGGACTTTGGCCCATTATACCTGTAGTTTCATCAAATGACAACCCCTTGATGGCCTTGACCTATTTTACACAAAGGTCAAATTAAACCGCATAGACATTCATATGGGAAAAGTGAAAAAAAGGGTATTTTTCGGATTCTATTGCAGCCTGTGATCTGAAAATTGGTAGATGCAGTTAGCTAATTTAGTGAGTGTAACTACTTGTGTATTAATGGTCAAGGTCATTCTCTGACCTTGGCCCAAGTTCATTCAGATACGAAAATTAAAAGTTATTTTTACACAGAAACCAATGCTCCACTTGTATCAAAGTTTCATGTGAAAGGTTTTAGGAACAAAAGAAAATGTATTGATATGAATTTGGTCACATGACTAGTATGGCCACAATGCCCATATAAGGTTACCGGTAAAACCCTTCAGAAATTCTCATTACTCAGGTGAGTGGCTCTTGACCATTGGTCCTCTGGTTTTATCTTCTCCTTTTAAACTGGTGGGTTGATTGAAATTAAATTATTTGTGGAGCCTCTATGGTATTGAAATGAATTTTTGTTCGTAAAGACTGGGTCACATGACCAATATTGCCACCATACTTATATATGCGATAAAAATCTTTAAAAATTTTCTTCTCTGCAACCAAAAGGCTGATGACTTTGAAATTTGGTATATAGTATCAGGGACTTGGGGCCCTACCATATTTGTTCAAATGATGACCTTTGGTTGACATTGACCTGTTGTAAGTCAAGGTCAGATTTAGTGAAACTTACCGGTAGACATTACTTTGAAAAAAAAAAGGCAAAACAGTGGATTTTACTGATTGAACTGTAACCTGTCACATCAGAAATATTATTTGCAAACAGCTGAGTAGAAGTTAATCAATTCCAAGGGTCTAGGTTATTATTGACAATTGTCTTGGATGGCTCAAATTCAGTATTTTTATCTTCTTCTCCATGCACTGAAACTGCTGGGTTGATTGCAACCCAATTACATATGGACCCTCTATGGGAAGGGGGAGCGAACGTTTGTTTGTAAGGACTGGGTCACATGACCAGTATGGCCACCATGCCCATATACAGTAAATACCATTAAAAATATTCTCCTCCAGAACCCAGTGACCAATGACCTTCAGACTTGATATATAGCATTAGAGACTTGGTTCATATGATGACCTTTGGTTGACTTTGACCTGTTTTACATGAAGGTCAACTTTGGTCACTTTCACATTTGTATGAAAAAGGGCAAAACAGTGAATTTTTCTGATTCTGTTGCATCAGAATTGATAATTTGCAATCAGCTGAATGGAAGTTTATCAATTCCAAATTACTTTCACATTTGTATGAAAAATGGCAAAACAGTGAATTTTTCTGATTCTGTTGCAGCCAGTTTATCAATTCCAAATTACTTTCACATTTGTATGAAAAAGGGCAAAACAGTGAATTTTTCTGATTCTGTTGCAGCCAGTGGCATCAGAATTGATAATGGAAGTTTATCAATTCAAATTACTTTCACATTTGTATGAAAAAGGGCAAAACAGTGAATTTTTCTGATTATGTTGCAGCCAGTGGCATCAGAATTGATAATTTGCAATCAGCTGAATGGAAGTTTATCAATTCCAAAGGTGTAGGTCATTTACTGACCTTTGTCCTGGATGACTTAGATTCATTATTTTTATCTTCTTCTCCACTAAAACTTAACTGCCATGCTGTTTGAAACCACATACATGAAGAGCCTCTATGGGATGGCAATGAAAAGTTATTCTTGGGATTGTAGTCACATGACAAAGATGAGCGCCACCCTGTATAAGGTGTAGATCACATGACCTCTGGTGAGCGTAGTAGCTCATGGGCCTCTTGTTTCATTTACTTGCATGCATCAAGTTGTGAAGAAACTCCTATAACCTATATAAGTACTTTTACTTACATTCTAATCCCAAATTGTACATGTATCATTAATTGTCTTACATGTATCATTACGAAAACATGCCTATTCAAATACATTGTAAACTTAACCGCCAAAAAAAGAAAAAAATCTAAATTTTGGCTGGGCAAGTGATTTTGTATTTCACTTGCCCAGAAAAATATATAGAACATGCAAGAAATATGGTAATTCTAAGCTATGGAATGCGGGGCAAATGATTGAAAGTTTGATCTGTCAGGCCCTGTATAGCACAAGACAGTTACACAACATTTTGGGGTGGCAGGTTGTTTTTCTTCAAAATTTATTTGTAAAATGGCTGAAGATTTGCAAACTGTGTAGGCCCTGATCCGACACCACTCTGCACTGTTTACCAAATATCTGTTTTGAGATAAACTAAGTTATTGCTCTATTTTCATTCAATCTCCTATCACCTACCCCTCAATTGGTCTAGTAAGTACAATGCTCTTATATTTCTGACATTTTTTTCAGCAAAAATATTAGCATAAATGCCAGATTTAATGATCAAAGTTTTGACAATACATTGACAAACAATGTCGTTAGTTTTGAACAACTGGCCGCTGGTGTCACATACTCCAGCCTCTTTTTGGGATCCAAAAGTTACAAAGACATTACCATGAAAATCCAAAAATTCTGACACATGAAAATTTTGCTGTAATCACCCTTAAGTTTGAACAAGACACCTTGTCCAAGGAGGAATGCAACCAAAAGATGCAGACAGAATAGCAAACAGTGCAGACCCTGATCAGACTGCTTCCCTAGGGTCTGCACTGTTTGCCTAGGCATGTCTGTCTGAAAAAGAAGGATCATCACGGTATATCAAAAATAAAAATGTATATATATTTTATTGAAAAATGGCCAGTTATGATCATTTCTCTGTCATATAATCTATACATTTATAGGTCTTTAAGCTGTATTATATTCAAAATCATGTTATGAGTGAGTGAGTGTGTTTGGGTTTTACATCCCACCAACAGCTAAGGTCATATGGAGACAGGACCTTGGTTTAAAGACTTCTCTGAAAGTCTGGAGAAGCCTTAAATCATGTTATAATGAATGGTGTTATATTAAAAGAGGTGAATTTGTTGAGACTCTCATTTCTACCATGAGCTATTCTACCATAATGGTCCTAAGTATTGGGACAGATAGGGCTAAGCAAACAGTGAAGACCCAGATCAGACTGCTCCTTCAGGAGCAGTCTGATCAGGGACTACACTGTTTACCATGGCCTCTGCACCTTTTGGACACCTTGCTGGATCATGAAACAAATTTATCATAATTTTAGAAGAATTACAACAAGTGCTTAGGGTGTACGAATTTTTAGGATTTTTAAGGCATTTTGGACAACAATTGTTTTTAGGTGAATGGAAGGACCTGTGGGATTTTCTGCAAGTTTTAGAAATGAGACCACATTTATGACTTCCTGTTTGCTTTCATGTAAACCGAGTCCCACAAAATAAGGGTTCTACAGTCAACCCTCTTTATACCAACATTTGTTATAATGGCAAAACTTGCTACAACTGCAATTTGAATTACTACTTAGCTAAAGGCTTAGCCTCAGTTGTGAGCGGTGTAGGCTCCCTTGGGTTTGAAATGCACAAATCGAGTCCATAGTCATGAAAGGATCTTCTAATCTAATACTCCAAGAAACAAATGTTATAGATATTTGTTAGAATTACCTCACCAAGATGTCTATAACATTTATTTCTTGGAGTACGTAATAATGGGAAAAAGGAGTTTTATTACCTATCAAACTCGTAACTAGAATTCTTTATAACCGCAAATTCTTTATAATGGCACAATAAATGAGAACAAATATTTAAATGAAGGTCCTCTGTACTCTTAAAGTAAAGAATTTACTCCTTACAAGCACTAAGGAGCAAATTCTTACTCGTACACTATTGAAAACGGAGACAAACTATCAGTGAGAGAGTTTACTTCCCTTCATGTTCATCCATCATCATCTTTGACTGTGGAGTGACTCTGCTTTAAATTTGTAGGCCACTGATGTGAAACAGTTAGGCTTTTAAGCTGGTTTTTGTCATGCCTACTTTGAGCATGGTACAATATAGGAGTCCATTCATCTGTCAGCAATTGTGTTCACCTTAGCATTCACCATAAATTATATAATGTAAGAGTCTATTTCTCAACAACTATTAGAGCCTCATTAAAACTTGCAACTTAAGAGCAAGCATCCATATTTGACCTTGACCTACATATCATGGTTCACTGACTTTGATAACTATTGCGTCAACCCTAGTTCACCCAAATGTAAGAGTCCATTCCTCAAAAACTATAAGAGCTTGTTGCAAACTTGCATCTAGGGATGACAATTCTAGTACATGCATCCATATTTGACTTGACCTACATTTTATGGTTCACTGACTTTGTAAACTATTGTGTCAACCCTATAAGCATTCGCCCTATATAATGTAAGAGTCCATTTCTCAAGAACTATAAAAGCTTCCTTAATGATACTTGGTAAAAACTTGCATCTAAGGAAGGTAATTTTTATTTGATCTTGACCTACATTTCATGGTTTTGGGACAGGCGCAACATAGTGTTCTTGAATTTCATTTTATCTGGGAAGCCCCCACCCATCGGGGCATGAAGAAATAGATGGGCTGCATGATGCTTCCATGCAGAGCTGAAACCGACAGCACACGATTACTGGTAAACCGCTTAAAGGATCCAAGCCTGCCCAGACAAAGCGATGCTAGTCAGAGCGTCCATGCTTATAAACCCTATTGGTTTCATTGGTTGACATGGCTTGAGATGCCATGTCATCTTACTGTTTGGTAAAAGTCCCACAAAATTGGAAGCAAGATCTCCAAAATGACCTATACAGTGTTGACGGGGACGTTTAACCTCAAATCAAACAAACAAATTTTACCTGGGAAACCCCAAAACAAGACGCTGGCAAACTAAAATTGCATGCCCAGATCAGTCGCATTATGGGGCATCTGTTCAGAACCTTCACTGTTTCTAAAAGTTTAGTCATTTTCCAAAAGAAATTTCTAAAAAAAATAGCTGAAACTGAAATCTCTTGATTTGGAAATGCATCATGAAAACATGCCTATATAATTTGGACCCCATTGAACCCCACTTTTATATCACAAAACAGGGGTTAACAAGAGAACCTTATTTTTAATGACAGATTCAATCTGTCATCTCTAGCTTTTCTGCAGGTTTTAAAGTAATTCAGGCTTTCTAGAACATATTTCTTCCGGCTTTGACTGCCATAGAAATATGAGTCCGCACAAAATGTAGTCCGGTTTGGCGCAGTAATCAAAATTGTACAAGGGTATTAGTTATCCTATAAGCATAATACAAACTTTTGAAGCAGATGACTTCACGATTTTATCTTACGATTCAGCATTTCATATGAATCAGCTGCATCATGCGACGGGTTTGGTGAAGATCAAATGCGGCGTCTGCTCAGTAGTCTGCTCAGGTTTTTCACTGTTTTCTATCAGTGCTGTCAATATTTAATCCTTAAAGACCAGCAAACAAGAATATAAATGGGTTTTCTTTCTGACTTTCGAGGTCAAGTTCAGGTCAGATACAACTTAGGTGTATATTGACTTTGCATGGAGAAATTGGAAAGAAAGGCTGTCCCTTTCAACCCTGGAATATGGTCACATACTTAGTGTAGGTCCTGTGATAAAATTCTGGGTGCCATAGTTAGCAGAAGGGATGAGCCCAACTTCAGTGACGGAAGAGTGTACTCCAGAAACCAAAGTCAGTGAATAAATCAAAGCATTGACAACACTCATGCCGATTGTCTCTAAATGCAAGCTGGTCATGAACGGGGACTTGGACTGATTCGTTTAAACTTAAGGTGTTAGTAACTAATGCAAACAAGTGTAGAACAAGATTAGCACCGTGTTCTGTGGCGTTTTATCTGAGTTTACATTGTTTGCCAGATCCAACATTTGATTCATGTGCAGATTTTACAGTTAATACTCACATGTATCCAACACTGACAAACGACGCGACTACCTTTGGGTTGACTGTTTGGCATTCGATCCGACGTTGCTAATAAGAAAAGCGCTTCAGTGCTAACGTCTACGTGACTATCACTGACTTGTCATAATAACCTTTTGTCTTGTAGAAAATAGCCACAGTGAGTTAACAAGGGGTCTCAACTTCCGACTAATAAGCACTGACACTGTTCGTCGCCCTTATGCGATGCACGTTTGAGAGCTAGACGTCCCTGTCGTGACCAAATTTAACGCGTCCACACAGTACGGAACACTTACGCTAGTGCATGAAATACGTAAATTGGCGTCTAAGCGACTGACATATGCGTTTCAGTGACAAATAGCACTTCAGCGTGAATCACGCCGATTGTCGTTTCCGGGTGTTTCGACGTATAGGTGTAAGGTATGCCCAGGCGACTCGTGCGTAATAGAGCATGACATATCGGGTCAAATGAGTGTAATTGTGTGGCGAGCTATTGCATGTAGTTAGCGAACACAGCTTAGTGTCATCAAGAACATTCAAGATCATGGCTGAGACGTGAACTGAACAGCGAGACGTTACATCAATCAAGTGCTTCGGCCTCACATTGTTCCATTTATTTGTTTATGCTCAGAATCCGGGATATCTTATCCAGCAGGATTACAAGCGGGCTCATCATAGTAGTGCTGTTCTTACTCAAAAATGTCTTCAAGCCAATGGAATTCATGTACTAGACTAGCCAACCCTTCTCCTCCTATCTCTTTCCCATAGAGTACCTTTTGGGAGAGGTATCCACAACCGACCAGACAAAAAACTGTTACTTATGGACAGTAGTAGCATTGTTAAAACTTGAATTTTAATGTTTGGTTTTGAAAACGTAAATAGTTTCTTTCAAAAATTTGAAACATCGAATGGAGTTTCATAATACCACCGGTCTATAGACATCTGCAAACATATCATATATTGGAATTTGCAGAACAACCTTTCAAAATTTTAAGATCTTTTAGAAAGGTTTTCTGTAAGTTTTCACAGTGTTATGATTTTCTCATAGAATCTGTCATTTCAGTGCCTTTGGCGCTTTGATTCTTATTTCTGCTCCAACATATAGATTGTGGGTACTAGATAGAACTGCCTTGATGAGGACGTTCTAACATGTACCCACAATCTATTTTTTAAGCAGAAATAAGAAAAAATAAGAAAAATATCACAATTTTTCATCTTCAAATTTTCTTTTTTCGGCGGCAAAGTTTACAATGTATTTTCTTAATGATATGGAAGATGATTTTATTCAGTACAAAACTGGGTTAACAAGGGAGGCTAAATTGTTTTGGAAACAGTAACTATTGCCTCCCCTAAATGCTCTGTTCTCCTGATTGAGTTCTCTGCTTATATTATTTACCCTAAATATTCGGACCCTCAACTCCTTATCATACTTGTTCTAAAATTTGTACAGGTACAATTCACTACCAAATACAGCTGGATGTGTGGCAAGCAGTATAGAACCTGGTGAGTGCCACCTTGTGCAGCATCTCATCTGGGTCTACACTGTCTGCTCATGCCTTTTTGTCAGAATACATATGGTAAATACTGTACTTGGAACCCAATGATGTGAAGAGCTGATATTACTTGTATGTTAGCTGATGACACTAGCTAGTTATTAAAGCAGGAGAGGTCTGAAATAATCAATCTCAACTAATCAGTGTGTACCATAAAAAAAAACTTGTACTGATAAGCTGTTATCATCAAAAATTCATTATAATGGATTTAAACAACAACACTGGATATGTTCTAGTTTTATTTGGTGCATCAGTAAGTTTTTAAAAAATGTATCAAGTTTTCTAATTATCAGACCAGAAATAAACCACAAGTTGAATATTTTCATTTGTGCTGTATGCATGTATTCTAAAACCACTGCCTTTTATATAATAAATATGTGGGTCCTGTCAAAATCAGGTAAGGCACAAACAGACCTATTCAGCTGCATAGAGTAGCAAAGGTTGTTAAAATTTTAGCTATAGAAATTACAATAAGGATCCTAAGTATTGGGACAGACAGGCCTAAGCAAACAGTGTAGACCCTGATTAGACTGATCCGCATCTTTGTTGTTCGCAAATGACAAAAACAGGTTTTCTGATGCTTCTGCTGCATGCATACAAGTCACAGATTACATGTATTATATTAACCTTTAGCATGCTGAGCATATATATATATAATTCAATGCTCGTTTTTTAGAGTGGGCACTGTTATTTCGGCAGCTGTAATTTTCTTTAAACTGAACTGATTCTGCTCATACTCTAATGTATTGTAGGCAAGTCAACTTCCACATTTCTACCACAAGTATTATGGGTCATGTGACTTCCAGATAAGTGGTCACATGATCTGACAGGGAACGGTTTAAGACATTTAAAAAAAAGAACTACAAGGCAATAGTGCTCACTGTGTGCAATTGATAGCTTATTATGGCTTCCTATTTATCACCAGCAGCTGTTTAGATGGATTGGGTCTAGTATGCACTAAGTTCTGATAAAACTGGAAAGGGGGACCTGTCTGACAGATCATCAATTTTTAACATATTTTCCAGGTGCGTGATAGCTCAGTGGTTAGTGCGCCTGCCTCTGATGCTAGAGGTCCCTGTTTCGATCCCCAGCAGTGGCGATAAAATTTTGGTGTCCGAACACACTCCATTGGCATCATTTGCAGGGATGAATGTCTTAAAGTGCACTGTCTTTCGGATCGGGACGTTAACTGGAGGCCCCCTGTGCAGGGAGAACAATCCCCTGTGCAGGTTAAAGATCCCTACCGTAGTTACATGATTACTGTGTAGGCTGTCATCCTGCAAACCTGGAGTGTATGTAATGTTCATCTGCAGTAATTGTCAAATGTGACAGACGCAGTATCAGTAGATACCGTAGATAGATAGACAGAGATAGATAGGTGTAAAATCAAACAGCTGGTAATGTGGGTAAAATCTGTGCCCTTGTAAGAAAGAACTATCCTTCCTGTATAGGAGAACCTCATCTCATGGAGTGTACTTGCTTTCTTATGAGCGTGGCACCCCCGCCCATCAGGGCTTGAAGAAATAGATTGGCTGCATATTGCTTCCATGCAGAGCTGAAACTGATCACACAATAATAATAATATATTGAGTACTGGTAAACTACTTAGAGGATATAAGCCAGCCCAGCCAATGCCGTGCGAGTCTGACCGTCTATGCTTATAAACGCTATTGGTTTCATTGGGTGACAGGGCTTGAGATGTCATCTCATCTCAGTGTCGGGTAAAAGTCCCACAAAATTGGAAGCAACCTCTCCAAAATTACCTATGTAGTGTTGACGGGGATGTTAAACCCCAAATTATTCATTTGAAAATTATGAGCGTGATAACTTGCTCAAGTTGGACTACCCGCTTGGGCAAATAAATGTGCCTACAGCTCGCTGAAGGTTAAAGCAAGGTAATCAAAGTTAATAAGTTTGATTAGGTAAACTGACTGGCTTGATATGACCTAAAAAGTGTAAGCTAGTCTGTAAAACTCCAAAACAAACAAAACATGGAGCAAATATGAATTAGTGAAAATCTTTAACTGGTAAAACTATAATTCAATGTTTAAAATCAATAAAATTCATGCAAAATATTAACCAATTTTGGACCAGTAAAACAGGTAGTTTGCAAACAGTGCAGGCCCAGATCAGATGCCACAGAAACCAGCATCTGATCAGGGCCTACACTGTTTGCTAAATATTCAGCCAAATTCCAAATAGATTCTGAAGAAAACACAACCTGACATTGTAAATTTTAAAATGGAATCCTGAAATACATAAGGAGGAAGATTCCATTTTGTACAAAATGAGATTGAGGTGTCAGCAGTATGGTTTAGCTTTGGAAAAATGATCTGCAGGAGTACTGCATAATTATTCTTATTTTCCATTTAAACATACATTATGGGTACTTGTTAGAATTGCCTCATTGAGCCTGAGTGAGGTGATTCTAACAAGTAGCCTTGCGAGAAATAAGGAAAATTATCCCATAATTATCCTTGTTACACTTCCTTATTTGGAGTTATGTAAATTATGTCAGTAGTTGTCTTAGCCCTGGAGCAGTCACATAACATATGTTATTTTGTTAAATATTTTCTTTAAACCACATTAGAGGATGTTGATTGTTGTCATAAACTTGCTTCACTTCTCATGCAGACACTTGGACAGTATTTATTTCAGTCAGCACATGAGAAAAGGGTATTTTTGTCATAGATGATCAGCTGACTCAGGGCATGCCTGTGAATAAGTGCAGCCAGAGCCTTTGCTGCTCACAGGAAATAGCTTCATGCAAGAAGTTGTGTGTCTCTCCCTGTTTTGCACATATTTGATTGATTGATTGTGTTGTGTTGTATGCTAGTGGACTCTTCCATTGCTATATGTTAGACAAGCCCATTTGTCATATAAGGGGTGTGAGGCCTAATTTTCATTCTTATTCCATTTTTGATGGAAAGTTCTGTTAGAAATAGTACATGCCCTGATCAGACACCCCCTTCTGCGGCATCTGATCTGGGTCTGCATTGCTTTCCGTGGTACCCCTTTAGGGGTTTTCCTTTGATATTGAGTTAAGGATACATCAACCCTTGTGGATCATTTTGTTAGGCACCTTTATCAGTGACGTAAGATACATGATTCCTTTGCCTCACCTATCCACCCCGCGTGTGCATTTGAAGAGCTGCTGAGGCCCTTTTCTTATTTGTCAGTTCATAAATTAGATAGTTGAATCATGGAAATGATGAATATAACATTCATAACTGTCAATAATTTAAAATGCATTATCCATGAAAAGATTTTATATTTGGGCAGAATTGTACTGTTTATCAATGCATTGCAGTATCCTCCCAATCCAAGTGCATAAAGGACCCTTAAAGCATCAAGCAAAAATCAGAAGATACCATTAACATTTCCAAATATTTTTCATTACATGTATTATTATTTTGACAAGAAATAACCAGTTATATGGGCTCAGTTTGAATACATGTCCAACTGATGGTCAGGGGGTGGCGGGTACAGCAACATTTTTTATGGAGATAGATTCTACTGTCTTTCCTTTGCTAGATTGTGGACTTTAGTTAAACCTGTCCAGGAAAAACTGCTTGACTGGCTCAGGCTCAGTATGACCTAAATTAGGACCTCTTAGAAGAAAATTTATTTACTTCAAAAAATAAATAAATAAAATACGAAAAATCAGAATGTTATCTGCTTCAAATAGTTTGATGTTTTAAGGGTTACATGTATTTATACGAGAAACAAGTTTATTAAATCTTAAAGCACCATTTAAAGTTTTAAGCAGAAGACACTTAGTCCTTGCTGCAGGTAATGGAAGAGGTGTAAGGTTTTTATTTTCTTCTGTTTCTCTTCTTTATTTCTCTTTTTTTTCCCTCACACTCTTTCATTGTCTTCACTATCTCATCTAAGTCTTTTTAGCTCACCTGAGTGCTCATTGTGAACTATTATAATCAGTCAACGTCCGTTGTCTGTTGTGCATCGTCCCTTGTCAGCAATTTGCTTTAAATGTGAACTCCTCCTAAACCCTGGGGCCAATTTGATTCAAAGTTCACAGGAATGTTGCCTAGGTGGCTCCCTACCAAAATAGCTAAAATGATTTTTTAATAGTTCCACTATGGTGAACAAGATGGCCACCAGAGCTATAAATAGAAAAATCTTTAAATGACAACAAATTATGTACCCTTGGGCCAGTGTCATTTAAACTTCATAGGAATGTTGCTTAGGTGACCCTCTACCAATATAACTAAAATGGCTCTGCTAGAATGAGCTAAATGGCTGCCAAAGCTAAAAATAGAACAACATTGTAAATTTGCTTCAAACGGGAACTCCTCCTAAACGCTTGAGCCAGTTTAATTAAAACTTCACAGGAATATTGCTTAGGTGAACCCCCACCATATTCATGTAGCTAAAATCGTTCTGCTCTGATGAACAAGATGGCCATCAGAGCTAACAGTAGAATAAAAGTTAAAACGACAACTTCTCCTGTACCCTTAGGCCAATTTCATTCAAACTTCATGGCAATGTTGCTTAGATGACCCTCTACCAAAGTGGCTAAAACAGTTCTGCTCCCTTGAGCAAAATGGCAGCCAGAGCTAAAAATTGAAAAACATCCTGAATTTGCTTCAAATGTGAACTTTATCTAAACCCTTCGGCCAATTTGATTCAAACTTAACAGGAATGTTACCTAGGTGGATCCCTAATAATATAGCTAAGCACGTTTTGTTCTGATTATTTAGCCAGAGCTAAAATTAAAAAAAAAACAACATAAATTTGACTAAAGCGTGAATTCCTCCAAAATCCATGGGCCAATTTGATTCAAACTTCACAAGAATGCTGCCCAGGTGACTCCCTACCAAACTAGCTTATTTCGTTCCACTCTGATGAACAAGATGGTCACCAGAGCTAAAAATAGAATGTACTAGAGACAGTGACACTCAGGTGAGCGAATTAGGGTCCTATGGACCCTCTTGGTCTCCATTTCTCATGGAGCCAAAGCAAAGTGACCCTCAAAGGCTGATGTGTCATAGAACTCAAAATACAGCAACAACAACTGCAACAACAATAAATACTGAAAATATCCTAAAAGTTCGGACACCTAAACTCTTCAAATTTTGACAAACTTGTCTTACAATCCAGCAAGGAGTCCAAAAGGTGCAGACGCAATGGCAAACAGTGTAGACCCTGATCAGACTGTTCCTAAATCAGGAGCAGTCTCATCTGTGTCTTCACTGTTGGCTAAGGCCTGTCTGTCCCAATACTTAAGATCATTACAGTTATGCTATCTTTTATTTTGCAGGGAGATTTGGCCAAAAAGAAAATATATCCAGTTTTATGGTGAGTAGGTCTTCTGACCAGACAACTTTAGAGTAGCTTTCTGTGAGAGAGGGAGCAAACAAATTCATTTAGGGTGATTTCCATTGAAAAATTGATTCACTGTTATAATTATACTCGCTTTTTCGAAGAAAAATCAGGTATATTGTTTTCGTACCACAGTTCACTCATGCGTCTGTCCATCCGTCTGTCTGTCCGCACCAACGAAACAACATTTAGGGGGCAAAAAATTTGGACAGTTTGCCACTTAAGTATATATATATATATTTGTGAGTCCAAATGGACTTTATTCCGTTATTTTGGTACTTAAGTGGCAAAAATTGTCTCTTAGGTGGCTTGCCGCTTAAGAGAATTTGCCGCTTAAGTAGTCAATATGCCTACGCCTAGCCACTTAAGTATCCATTCATGAGAACGTTCGTCTGTCACATTTCTTGTGATTGGATCTCCTCTGCTACCACTGAAGTTACACTTTTGAAACTTTGCATGTGGATAGTACATGGAATGTAGATGGCAATGGGCAACTTTTTGTGACCTTGACCTCAACATGACCCCAATTTCTTGATTTAATTTATTCATTCAAATTTGCAAACTGAATAAAAAACAGTGTAGATCCTGATCAGATGGTTTCTACAAGATCTGGCTCTACACTGTTTGCAAAAGTAGGGGTTGGCATGATCAATGGGATAAGCGTTAATCAGTCTCAGTATAATGCAATGCAAAGTGCATTTACCATGGCTATTTACATGGCACTGTACTATTGGCTCACATGATCATTCGGACAAACTTAACGAGAATGCATACAATTTAGGGGAAGCAACTGTTTTTAGAACAGTGTTATCTCCCTTATGAATGGGGGTCTTCTCTTCATGGATTTAAGAATTTGCTCATGAAGAACTGCTGAAATTGCTCTTGCTTTTGTTCTTTTTAAAAAAAGTTTGAACAAAAATTCAGCAGACGACATAAGCATTTTCAGATGTAGTTTTTCTGGCATCTTACAGTTAAGGGTTAATTTTTAACACTGCTGTTAAACAGTTCTGCTATGAAAAGTCAGTTGGTTTTCTCTGTTTACTCTAGGTTTTGTCTGTATTGCCTTAGTTGTTGGTGAGACGTAAACACAAACAAACAAATTGTGACCTATTTTGGATTTCCCCGTTTAAAGCGGGTTGAATGAAGACTCCATTTATGTTAATGTAATACTTTTGAAATTTTGCTAACATCAAAACAAAAAAAAAAAAGATAATTAAATGATAGTAATAAAAAGATATCTATCATACTTGCTGATGGTCGTACACATCAGCATGTAAATTAGTGACCTGATATTTCAGAAAAAATTCAATAATTGCATCTTATTATCTGCTTAATGTAGAAAATCTTTTATTTCAGAAATGTTAATGTTTTTATATATACGATAAAAAAACCTAAAAATTGGACACCTCGAGAACTTGCTATTATCCTCATAAAATTTTAACAAATTTGTTTCAGTGTCATGTAAGTGCAGACGAATGGCAAACAATGTGGATCCTGATCAGACTGCTCCTTCAGTTTGATCTGGATCTGCACAGTTTGCTTAGGCCTGTATCGAAATACTTAGGATCATTCCGGTAATACTGATTTACAGAGGTTATTGATACCTCTTAAAAATACCTTAGCCTGCACGCGTGCACACGAAAAGGTGCAATTGAACATGATTGTTTTTGTTTGTTTGATTTGAGGTTGAAAGTCCCCATCAATATTGTATAGGTCATTTTGAAGATGTAGCTTCCAATTTTGTGGGACTTTTACCCGACATTAAGATGAAATGACATCTCAAGCCCTGTTGCCCAATGAAACTAATACGGTTTATAAGCATGGACGGTCCGACTCGCACCGCTTTGCCTGGGCAGGTTTAGATCCTCTGAACGGTTTACCAGTACTTTTTTGTGTGATTGGTTTCAGCTCTATGTGGAAGCATCATGCAGCCTATTTATTTCTTCAAGCCCCGATGGGCGGGGGCCGGTAATTTAGCATGACTTTGTATGACCAGCATAGACTGATCAACCTGCACATCTTGGCACACTTATTTAAAGCACCATTAGCATAAAGAGCTAGGTAGCAAGTGATTGTTGGGTTGATTGTCTGTCAATCTACCAAAAGTTACTAAGCACACTAGCATTTCAGTGCTGATGTCTGCGTGACTCACAGATTTGTACAAAATCCATATACATGTATACTTCACAAAATCCTGGGGCCAGTTGTTCAAAACCAATGACGTGGTTAGTTAAAATATCGTTAAAACTGATAATTTATTATGGCAAATATGCTAATATTTTTTTCTGAAAAATGTGAGCAGCTTGCAAATGCAAAAGCTGCTTACATTTTTTCAGCAAAAATACCAAAATATATGATATTGAACTTGCTAGATCAGTTAACAATATGACCACTAACGAGCTTGTTAAGCTGACGAGGCCCTGATCAACCAGCACATCTTGGCCCAGTTGTTCAAAGCAATTATAATAATATAATTAAAGTGCTAGCTAGTTTTCAAAGTGTTAACTGTTCTAGCAAGTACACATACAATATCTAATGTAATGGTCATAAGTAATGGGACAGATAGGCCCATTTGGGCTTGGAGAAATAGATTGGGCTGCATGATGTTTCCACGCAGAGCTGAAACCGACTGCACATGAGTACTGGTAAACTGTTTAGAAGGTTTAAGGTGGTGTGAGTCTGACTTTTCATCCATATAAACCCTATTGGTTTCATTGGATGGCAGGGATTGTCATTTCAGCTCGGTGTTGGGTAAAAGTCCCACAATATTGGAAGCAACATCTCCAAAATGACCTGAATAATGTTGGCGGGGATGTTAAACCTCAAATCAAACAAACAAACAGATAGGCCTAAGCAAACAGTGCAGACCCAGATCAGACTGCTCAGGGTCTACACTGTGGCCATTTCGTCTGCACATTTTGGACTCCTTGCAGGTTCATGAAACAAATTTGTTAAAATTTTGAGAGTGTCACTGCATGAGCAAGCCCTGAAGGTGTCCGAATTTTTTGGATTCTCATGGTAATACAATGGTATTTATGCTGAAAAAATGGGAACATCTGCATTTGCAAAAGATTAGGAGGGTGCTGGTTCCAGCCCCACCCAGTCTTGCAAAATTGTTTGATGAAGATTAATCATGAAACATTTTCTACGGTTATTCTCTCCCTTCTGCTGATTCAAGAAAGGAAGTTATCAGTTCTGACAAAGGAATGTACATGCTTTATAATGGTATTCACCTTATTTGCATTATTTAAGGTCAGGGGGGTCTGGTTACCTGTTTTTCCAATATTGACAATGTGCAAGCTTGGAGCCACCAAATAATGCAAATATGATGAATAACCACTTATGTATAGGACTATCTTGAAACTGGTTATCTGGCCAGCTCAACATAACCTAAATAGTACTGATTGGGCCTTTAGAATCCAAATCAGTTAATCATGATGTTAACTCATTGGTATGGGAAACCCCAAACAGGTCTTCGGTAGACAGTGCTGGCCCAATTCAGCCACCACATTCTGATCATGTGATCTGATACTACAGTGCCATCTACACTGCTTTAGTAATACAATATACTGGAAATTGATTGATTGTTGTGTCGATTGTTTGTCAACGGACCTAAAGTTGCTAAGCACAGTAGCTCTTCATTGCTGATGTCCGTGTGATTATCACTGATTTGTACGAAATACAGGTATTAAAATGTTATTTACAGAAAATAGCTGAACTATTCTGATTGCTATGAGGTCATGTAGTGTTAACAGTGTAGATCCAATCATATGCTGCAGACTGCAGCATCTGATCAAGGTATACACTGTTTGCTTAAATACAGTACAGGAATTTGGGGGTTAACCCTTATCTTGCTGTTCACAACAACCCCTATCTTTGCAAACAGTGTAGATCCAGATCAGATGGCTTCTGAAGAAGCCATCTGATCTGGATCTACACTGTTTGGCATTCAGTTTATGAATTTGTAGCAATAAATTACATCATGTAATTTGATTGGTTGATGGACTGAAATGGGTGTGGCTTAAATGAATATTCAGCAAGATAAGGGTTAACAAAACAGTCAGTCATTTTTCCAGCCTATGCTGAAAAACATTATACCCACCAGTGCTGTCAGTATTTTGATTATGCAGTATAGTAGCTGAGTCATCACTGATTTGTTTTTTGTTTGTGTTGGAGTTTAACGGCCCATCAACACTATTTTAGGTCATTTTTGAGCTAGTAAGTTTACCTATCCTCACTTCCTGGGCAGGTTTATACCTAAGCGGTTAACCATGAGTACAATACACATTCTTTCGCCAGAAACTGATGACTGCCGTTCGTGACTCAGTGGAAGAGAGAGATAGAATGACCATATAAAAGATTTCATGATCAATCTCCACGAAAGAATGTTGCCGACCCCCGTAGGTATCGAACCCAAATCCTCCTGATCACCAGTCAGACACACATCCCACTGAGCTACCAAGGCCGGCGAGTTATCACTGATCAGGGCCAGTTGTTCAAAGCATTGTTTGCTCTCATTCGGCCCCCGCCCATAGGGGCTTGAAGAAATATATGGGCTGCATGATGCTTCCACGCAGAGCTAAATCCGGCCAGCACACTAGTACTGGTAAACCGCTTAGAGGATCTAAGCCTGTCCAGGAACTGCGGTGCGAGGCGGACCGTTCATGCTAATAAACCCTATTGGTTTCATTGGGCAACAGGGCTTGAGATGTCATTCCATCTCAATGTCGGGTAAAAGTCCCACAAAATTGGAAGCAACGTCTCCAAAACGACCTTTACAGTGTTGACGGGGACGTTAAACCTCAAATCAACCAAATCAAGCTTGTTAGTGGTCATAATGTTAACTCTTTTAACAGGCACAATATGTAATGCAGTGGTATTCTTGCTAACAAAGTGTGAGCATTTGCAAAAGCTGCTCACATTTTTTTCTGCAAAAATATTAATATACTTACCATAGTAAATGATCATAGTTTGAATGATACCTTAACCCTTTTTGTACCAAATGGAATCTTCCACCTAAAATATAGCACAAGTCCATTTCAAAATTTAGGGGTGTCAGGTTGTATTTTCTTGAAATTTAAGTTGGAAAATGGCTGAACTTTATGCAAACAGTGTAGGCCAAGATCAGACGCTGCATTTTGCAGCGTCTGATCTGGGCCTGCACTGTTTGCGAGGGTACCCATTTGGGGTTTTCGGTACAAAATGGGTTAACTCTGATAACATCATTAATTTCGAACAACTGGCCCCTGCACTCACTGATCTTAGGCTTTTTGCCAGTCAGAAGAATTCATATAAAGAGCAAATTCAGAACACACTGATGTTGGTTCATCATCCTTGGTGGCTCAGTGGGATAGGCTTCCAACTGTGTAATGCTACGGTGCGGTGGAAAAACATCGGATTTGAGATCGAGAGGTAGCAGGTTCCGTCCCCGCAAGTGCCAAGTGTTGTTTCCTTTAGCAAGAGATTTTAACCACATTGCTTAGTACTGGCTTAAAAAGGGCCAGAAACACAAACATTAAATAACAAGACCCTAATGGAAACATCAATTGCGGAAAGCCAAAAGGACAGTTACTTTCCCACAAAATGGCCAATTGGCTATCCGAAACGAAAAAAAGCGTTACACATACTCAAAGACAAATCATAACAAAAAGAACCGCAACAAAAGAACCGCCTTGGAACGGTCGGTGAAAAGAATTTCACAAGTAGGCCTCATAATAAGCCTTGATAAGCCTGCCAGGGAAAAAAACGTGTTCTGGTAAACTGACAAGCTTGCCATGACCTTAATAGTATTGACTGGGATGTTAAACTACAAGTCAGTCAATCATGAGTCTAACCCATTTTTTACAGGAATACCAACAACATGTCATTGTTAAACCATTGAGTGTAGGCCCAGTCCAGACCTGATTAGATCTGATCAGGGCCTTCTATGTTTGCAGAAAGTTCAACCTGATGATTTTTCAATGTATGCATAATAAACAAATGTTCATTTTTTGGATATTATACAGTTTATATTTTATTAAAGCCCCAAAAATGTATAGAGACCATAAATGGTAATTAATGGGGTATATTTATAATGCAGGTTTGCTCCAAAAATGTTTAACCCTTGTCTTGCTGAATATTCATTTAAAACACACCCATTTCTGTCTATCAACCAATCAAATTACTTGATGTAATTTATTCCTACAAATTCATAAACTGAATGTCAAACAGTGTAGATCCTGATCAGATGGCTTCTTTAGAAGCCATCTGATCTGGATCTACACTGTTTGCAAAGATAGGGGTTGTCGTGAACAGCAAGATAAGGGTTAATTATATATTTTTCCGTATAATCTATACAATTTTGTTTGAATATTACACAGTTTCTACTTACTGTTATAAAGATGTTGGGGTGTTACATTTAGTATCTTCAAGGTAGTTTTTTTTCATTCAGTTCTTTGTTTTTTAGGAATCTCTACATCGATGGTCTCCTGCCTCCTGACACACACATCATAGGATATGCCAGAAGTAAGCTGACA
This sequence comes from Lucinisca nassula, assembly GCA_963580285.1. Classification (NCBI taxonomy): domain Eukaryota; kingdom Metazoa; phylum Mollusca; class Bivalvia; order Lucinida; family Lucinidae; genus Lucinisca; species Lucinisca nassula. Next base: position 154,479 of record CAUZLF010000599.1, read on the forward strand.
GTTGAAGATCTCAAAACACGCTGGGAACCATACCTCAAGGTATCAGAAACCATGACTACTTAACCCTTATCTTGCTGTTCACAACAACCCCTATATTTGAAACAGTGTAGATCCAGATCAGGTGGCTTCTGAAGAAGCCACCTGATCAGGATCTACACTGTTTGGCAATCAATTTATGGATTTGTAGGAATAAATTGCATCATGTTATTTGATTGGTTGATAGACAGAAATGGGTTCGGCTTAAATGAATATTCAGCAAGAGAAGGGTTAACCCTTATCTTGCTTAATATTCATTTTAGCCACACCCATTTCTGACTTTGAACCAATCAGATTACTTGATGTGATTTATTCCTAGAAATTCATAAATTGAATGTCAAACAGTGTAGATCCTGATCAGATGGCTTCTTCAGAAGCCATCTGATCTGGATCTACACTGTTTCCAAAGATAGGGGTTGTCGTGAACAGCAAGATAAGGGTTAATGAAAAAAAATACCACTCATACTTAAATAAAGAACAGAAGATATATTTGTAGGCTTTGGGCACACATTTCTTTACAAACATACCATAATGATCCTAAGTATTGAAACACTATCTGACAGGCCTAAACAAACAGTGCAGACCCAGATCAGGAGCAGTCTGATCTGGATTGACCTCTGTTTGCCACAAAAAACTTAAATTTTAAGATGAAAAACTTTGATATTTTTCTTATTTCTGCTCAAAATATAGACTGTTGGTACATGTTAGAACCGCCTCATTGAGGTGGTTCTAACGAGTACCCACAATCTATATTTTAGAGCAGAAACAACAAAATATGGCTTATCCCTGTAAACCCCAGTTTAACTGTATAAAAGTGGGGTTCAAGGGGGTCAGAATTATATAGGCATGTCTTCGTGATGAAAATCCATGTAACAGTTGTTTGTAGCCATGCTATTTCTGTTCATGTGATGTCAGAATGCTGTGTAAGAAGGGTTGGTTATCTATAAAATCTGGAGTGGGAAGTCCAGAAAAATTCAGTGTATATCTAGGATCTTACATTAGTGTTCATTTAACATGTCATTGGAGTTTTTGACAAACTTTTGTGGTGTTTCATTGATCTCATGATATGGCCACAAATGAGACCATTCATTTTTTCATTGCATAATTTTGTTTGTTTGTTTTGGGGTTTTAATGCCCCAGTTAACACTATTTTAGATCAGCTTTGAGCCGGTCAGTTTACCTATCCACACTTTTCCTGGAAAGCTTATACATAAGTGGTTAACCAGTACCACCGTCTATCATCTACACCGGAAATAGAATCCCGGTGAATCGATTGAAACCGAAAGTAGGCATGGAACACGGTGAGTGTAGCCTTTATTTCTTATCTATTTTTTGCCCGCGAAGTGTAAATTTATTTCCTTGAAATAACAGAGGGATTTCTGCAAGATTTTATGCGTTTTTCTATGCTGTATGTATCGATTTAAAGTCAGAAACACAAGTTTAACGATGCTTGGTACTGGGTGAAGACCAGCATTTTCGAAAATAGGTTACAGATTTTATAATTTCTTGATTTATTTCCGCTTAAACTTTCTTTCACCTGTTTCTGTTTATAATGGATAGTATCTGAAAACTTTCTCGGGTCATGATTTTATCATACACTAAGCGTATTTATTAAAAACCAAAAATCCATGTGTACGGCGTTTAGCTGTTTACAACCAGGTAGCTGTACGGAATATAGCCAAAAAAGGATACGGCGAATAGATATGGCTACCCCTGTATTCTTAACTGTTAAATGCCAATGATGGACCATTTCCGTTTTTTACCCAACTTTAAGGGTATATATGCTTGCCCCGACCAACGGATCATGGAGATTCTATCTATCTATCTATCTATCTATCTATCTATCTATCTATCTATCTATCTATCTATCTATCCTATCTATCTATCTATCTATCTATCTATCTATCTATCTATCTATCTATCTATCTATCTATCTATCTATCTATCTATCTATCTATCTATCTAATTGTCAATCCATCCAACAGCAACACTGTTGTGGAGGAAATTGATCATGAAATATTTTCTTCCGACATTATCTCCTTCATTTTCTCCCTTCCGCTGATTCAAGAAGAGTATAACCGCTTACGTATAAGCATGCACATGAGAAGGGTGGCTAGGTAAACTGTTCGGTAAAAATGACCTAAATAGTGTTGACTGGGCCGTTGAGTACTCCTAAAACCACATAATTGGCCATTACTGTCAGGTGTACATTACGCATACCCCAGATCTGCAGGCTGAAAACCTACACAGTAATTATGCACCTTGTGCCATGTCATCTCCAATGACGAACTCCTCTAGCACTTCTGTTTGCACCTTGGATTTGGCTTGCAACCTCCCGAGATTGAAAAGCTTCCCATCAAAGTGAAACCTAATCGGTAGGGCGTTGTCACCCTCCTGGAAAACATCTGTGAGCATGGCAGCGAACATCATGCTGAACAGTGTCTAGGCTAGCACACAGCCTTGCTTGACTCCATTTGTCACAGGTAATGGATCTGAGAGCTCACCATCATTGTGATAACATTACACGATTATTTTAAACAATAGTATATTAGTTGAGTACACGTTATGATTGTATAGTTAACTAGTAAACTATTGTTTAAACTCGTCATGTAATTACGTAAAGATCTCTAACTTGCATAAAGGATGATTCTCCCTGCACGGGGGTAGGGGGATCCAGTTAACGTCCCGATCCGATAGACGGTGCATTTTGGGGCATTTATCCCGGCAAATGATACCAGTGTAGCATGTTTGGACACCGCAACTTTATAACCGCTGCGGCAAATCGAACTGCAGACCCCTAAAATCAGAGGCAATCGCATTAACCACTGAGCTATTACACTGCATGATACTTCCATGCAGATCGGCCCCCGCCCATCGGGGCTTGAAGAAGTATATGGGCTGCATGATGCTTCCACGCAGAGCTGAAACCGACCCGCACACGAGTACTGGTAAACTGCTTATAGGATCTAAGCCTGCCCAGGTAAAGCGATGCGAGTCGGCCCGTCCATGCTTATAAACCCTATTGGTTTCATTGGGCGGCAGGGCTTGAGATGTCATTTCATCTCAATGTCGGGTAAAAGTCCCACAAAATTGGAAGCAACGTCTCCAAAATGACCTTTACAGTGTCGACGGGGACGTTAAACCTCAAATCAATCAATCAAAAATCAAACTTCTAAATCGACCGCATGACTACTGGTAAACCGCTTAGAGTGTCAAAGCCTGTCCAGGCAAAATGGCGCGAATCTGACCTTCCCTACATGTAAATTCCTTTGATTTGTCCGGCGGCTCTGTATGTAAAAGTCTCACAAAATTGGAGGCAAAGTCTCCAAAATGACCTAAATAGTATTGATGGGGACGTTAAACCTCAATTCAAACAAACAAATAAAAAAAAAAGAAAAAAAAAGTTTCTACTAAAGTATACTCATTTCTACTGCTGTATTCCTTGGGTTGTGCTAACCATTGTCCAATTTACTTGTGTTGAATGACATATACCAATTGCCTAGGCATACCTCAATTGGCTAGACTATGTGAGTCATGTGAAGCTAATAGGTGTTTGTTTGTTTGATTGAATTTGACTCGAGTCTAACGACCCCGTCAACACTATATGGGTCATTTTAAAGACGTTGCTTCCAATTTTGTGGGACTTTTACCCGACAATGAGATGAAATGATATCTTAGCCCCTGCCGCCGAATGAAACCAACATGGTGATATGCATGAACGTTCAGACTCACACCACTTTTCCTGGGCAGGCTTACAGCCGATTAGCTGCTTACCAGTACTCGTGTGTGGGCGGTTTAAGCTCTGGAAGTATCATGCAGCCCAATCTATGTCTTCAAGCCCCGATGGGCTGGACGAAGGACTGCAGTTTGTTTGTTTGGTCGTGGTTTAACGTCCCCGTCAACACAATTTAGGTCATTTTGGAGACGTTGCTTCCAATTTTGTGGGACTTTTACCCGACATTGAGATGAAATGACATCTCAAGCCCTGCCGCCCAATGAAACCAACAGGGCGTATATGCACTGGACAGTTTGACTTGGACTACCTTTCCTGGGCTGGCATAGTCCATCAAAGAAGTTAACCAGTACTCACGTGCGGTAGTTTCAGTCCTGCGTGGAAGCACCGTGCATCCCAATCTATTTCTCCAAGCCCCGATGGGCGGGGCCCGTAAGGACTGCAGTGAAAATCTATGTTTGTCGTTTGGTCCACCAAGTCTCAACTAATGCTGCGTTCGTCGTCAGACAAGAGTCATTGTGGCTTTTATATTTGTTCTTTGTTACACGTGTTGATTAATGGTAAGTAGGAAAAACATCATGCAACAGACAAAGAAAAAAAAACAGAATGATCAGGTTTTATACCCCATCATCAAGTAAAATAAAAGTACTGGTTTGGATGTCGTTAAAATAACTTAAGCCCCCTTATTAAATTAAGGTATGCTGTGTGTAGGCGATTCTAATGAGTACACACAACATATCTTTTCACAATAACATTTGTTCGAAGTTATCCCTAACAATGTTTTATCAGGCCCTATGGAAAGTTTTTTTCTAGGCACTCAAGAATGAGTTCGAATCAACCATGGTTAAAGAGACACCGGTGTTCGAGTCATCGAAGTTTCACTGTATGTGGTGTATTATTTGCTTCCAAAGGATAACCCTTTTATAGAACATATGCCACGCGTCTATATTTGAGCTGGCGTGTTTTGATAATGCGCACTTCTTTTTAACACAAAATAACGCCTATGTGGCAAAATATGGTCTTAAAACTATACATAGTAATTAGTTCCTAACTAACATTGCAATATTGTGATTGATTCTTGCTAATTCGACGAGAGAATGGGTGAAAACTGTTGAAGTGTGTTTATAAAATTCTGATGACACTGGATAAAGATGTTGTGACAGGTAAGTCCCTTGATTTAGCCCCAGTTCATGCCGACCATTGTTTACATTTCGTTACCCATAAGCAGCATGTTTGACAAAATATAACACCCAACTTTGACAAGACATACGTTTCATCATACATACAGAGCAGTACAATCCTCATGGATGTATGAGAAGCACCGTAGGAACGGTCGAGTTACTTTTAAAATGTTATCAGCTATAAACATGGAACTATTCGCCGTACACTTTCTGTTACAATAATTTGCTATAAGCCGTACACCAAGCTACTATTCGCCGTACAACAGGTAAATTTACGTTTTGGCAAACAGTTGTGTTGAAAGTACAGTTTGAGGCGAGTTTCTTTTGCAAATTATTTTTTGATCATGGTTCTATCTGATTAAGTGGAAAAACTTCAGTAGAAAGGCATAAACATTAAAAAAACAACAAGGAACTTGTCAAAATTCATTCAGTTCATGGTACCAGCTATCGAACATTCGGTCTGTAATTGCACGATTGTGTGTTTAATAATCAAAACACTTCTCACAGCAGCAGCAAATTATGTCCACTACTGATATTGATAACAGTATTCTAAAACTAAAACTTACAAGCAGTAAAAATTTCCATTTTCAAGGGGCACCCCTTATCCTTCAGTCATTTTTATCGATTCACCGGGATTCTATTTCCAGTGTAGATGATAGACGGTGAGTACAGTGCACATTCTTTAGCCAGAAACTCATAACTGTCTTTCTTGAATCAGCGGAAGGGAGAGAACGACCATAGAAAAGATTTCATGATCAATCTCCACGAAAGAATGTTGCCGACCCAGACAAGTATCAAACCTGCATCCTCCTGATCACCAGTCAGACGCGCATCTAACTGAGCTGCAGAGGCCTGCTCATTGCATACTTTACACTGAGGAATCTAGCATTATATCTTCTATACAAATGTAATAAACTACTTTGCCATGGACAGTGCCCTTAAAGGGGCGGCCTCGATAGCTCAGTGGTTAGCGCATTTGACTTATGATTGAGATGTTGTGGGTTCGAATCCAGCCACCATAGGCAAGGTGTGTTTTGGGGTAAGACACATAGTGCCACTGCCTCACTCCATTCAAGCGTAAATGGGTAGCAGTGGTGTAAAAGTCACTGCCTCTCGGGCACCTGATAACTTCCGGAATGCGTGTTCGAGAGCGATTCAAATAAGCTTGAAGCTTTCATCGCAATCAAACTAAAATAAATTAGTATAAACAAAATATATGGTATACATATAACATTTGAGCATGGAATTATATGTAATTATATGTGATGTTATTATGGCATTACTTCCCGTGTGATTCATGTGATAAGTGGTACACATACACCTCTATATAGCACTATTCATTATATTACAGTCATTTAAAGATAGATCCAAAGAATGTATAAACTGTGTAGAAAAATGACCATAAATGGTCATTTTTCTTTACAATCTATACATTTTTGTTTAGATAAAGGGTTTATTTTTGTTATTGTTCGTCTTTGAATGTAGGTACCGCTTATATCGTTATGCTTTGGATAGCAAATGGGCCATTTTGTGGGAAAGTAACTGTTCTTTTGGCTTTCTGCAATTGATGTTTCCATTAGTGTCTAGTTACTTCATGTTTGTGTTTCTTTCCCTTTGGTGTATCTGATGGAAGCTTAGGGTTAATTGTATCGATTCCTGATCATTGCCTTCACTTCTATTTTGGTTTAACTAATACGATTTGTGCTGTGAATTCCAATTGTAGTGTTGAAAAGAGGTTGTGGTGTATATTTACAGGTTGGTGATGGTAACTCAGAAAAGTATGAAGCATTCCTGAGGATCAACCAATATTGTGCAGGCAGCTACGACAAAGCCAGTGATTTCTCTCGCCTTAACAAGCTCATTGAGGAACATGGCAGCTGTAACAGATTGTTTTATCTCGCTCTTCCACCTTCTGTCTATGAGTCAGTCACACTTAATATTAAGGCCACATGTATGGCCAAAGGGTTAGTATTTCCACTATGTGGAGTGAGTAAAGGTGAATAGATACAGCTTTTGGGCAACTTTTTCAAACTCCTTATCAATAGCGGTCTCTCAGAGATAAAAAATTCTTTCCTTTGAGAGTACATTACGATAACACACCAGTGCGATAAAATGCATTTTTCAAATCTCCAAAATGGCTACTTTTCTGATGAAAATCTGTGATATTTTTCTTATAAATACTGCAAACATAGGTTGTGGGTGCTCGTTAGAACTGCCTCATTGAGGCAGTTCTAATGTGTACCCACAACCTCTGTTTTGGAGCAAAAATAAGAAAAATAATGTACACCCCCATAAACCCCAGTTTTCTCTATATGAAGTGGGGTATAGGGGGGTCTTCATTTCACGGACTTGTTCAAGTGATGGACTCCATTTTCAGCTGGACATTGTTAACAGGCTAGCACACTGAAAGTCACAATAGTTTTTCCCACATAGAAATGGCAGAAAAATGTGTCCATATAACCATTCATCATAAATTGAGGTGTTGTTATGCACATGTCATAACTCACACATTATGATAACACACCTGTGTCTCCAAAACGGTTATTTTTCTGCAGACAATTTGTTATAATATTCTTATCTTTTCATCAACCAGATTGTGTCACTCATTACAACATCCTCACTGAGGTGGTTCTAATGATTATACACAGCCTATGCCTTGAAGCAAAAGTAAGAAAAAAATATAAACCACTGCAAACCCCAGGTTTTGTCTAAATCAAGACGGAATTAAGGGCGAGGATTGTGGCCACGTAAAATCGAGTTAAGCCCCCAAGTGGAATTCGTTTCACTGACCGTTCCAAGGCGGTTCTTCTGTCGTGGTTTATTTTTGTTATGGCTTGTCTTTGAGTGTATGTATTGCTTATATTATTTTGCTTTGGACAGCCAATTGGCCATTTTGTGGGAAAGTAACTGTCATTTTGGCTTTCTGCTAGTGATGTTTCCATTAGGGTCTAGTTATTTCATGTTTGTGTTTCTTTCCATTGGTGTCTCTGATGGGAGCTGTGGGTTAATTGTATTGATTCATGATCATTGCCTTCACTTCTGTTTCTCTATATAAAGTGGGTATTAGAAAGATGTTCTTTACATGGACTTATTAACATTATGCATGTCTGTTACTCGCAGTTGATAGAATAATTTCAGGCTGAGTATGAAATTAATACATGTTCTGCTGTGAAATGTCAAAATACAAGCAAGTATACTATGTAAAATAAGTTTTAGCAATTCTTTTCAAAGTGATGTCTTTACATGTGCTAGATTCTACAATTTATCTGAAACATTCAAGAATACAGGGCAAACACTTGGGATTTAGATCTATCCATTTGTCTGTGTGTCTGTTTTAAAACTTTTGCCAACAGAATATCTCTAGAGCCTTTGGAGCTACGTTGCAGTTTGGGACCACTGTTGGAATGACCTGATTAAGTTTTGTTAGAGGGAAAGATTGTTCTATACTGTTCTAGTTCATACTTAGTTAAACATTATAAGAATCTTATATGGGTTTGAGGGGTGGCTGGAAAAATCCATGTCCGGCCTCACAAGGCTTGCCACCCCTCACACCCATGTAGGATTCTTTTTCTTCCATACCTTCCATTTATGAGCATGGGTTTTAATGCTGCAGTCACTTTGGTCAGCCATATTGCGATGACACTACATTGATGTTTCATTAGGGTCTAGTTATTTCATGTTTGTGTTTCTTTCTCTTTGTTGTCTTGGATGTGAGGTGTGGGTTAATAGTATCGATTCCTGCTGTGTAACCTGCTGTGATGTCAACCTTAAAGGTGGTGCATGTGAGGTCATATTCAACCAGTGCATTTATCAAAACATGCAAGCATATTCTATTTTGGGAAAGAACACCAGGGTTAGAACAGTATTTCTATCCCGGGCTAAAACTAGGATTTCCTTATCTGGTGTGCAAGAAAACTATCTCATAATTTATGATATAATTACTTAAATATTATAAAGCATTTAGATACTAATATTTCAATATCAGTGGACAGGACAGATATCTCAGGGCCTAGCAATTGTATTGCATTAGATCTCTCAGTTTTTGTAGATACCTTCCATGACCAGTTGGTATACACGAGAACAATAGAAGCTGTTATGTGAGACAAGCCTTCACTGTTCTCACATATACACTTAAGGCGATTCCAGGACATTTGCCCCCCAGGACATTTGCCCCCCAATGAATTAATCTAAAAATGGACATTTGCCCCCCAGTTTAAAATGCAACCCGGACATTTGCCCCCCAGAGCTTATTTTTGGTAAGGACATCTGCCCCCCAGTGCTTATTTTACAGGTGGACATTTGCCCCCCACTGCTTATTTCAGAAAGGGACATTTGCCCCCCAGATAGACCAGGGATAACACAAAGGAGGAAAACAATGTATTTATTGGTTTATTATCATCATCAGAAATACAAAATGTTAAGCAATAAATTACTCCATCTATATAAATATGAATTCCATAATAACCTGCTGTTATGGACAACCCCTACGTTAGAAAGCAGTATGGATCCCGATCAGATGCCATATCTGATGGGGATCTATACTGTTTGTCATGCATTTTGTTAGGTTAATAATATATACCAAGAATGTGATGGTTAATAGTCAACAATTGGAGACGCTTAATTTATTCAGCAGGATAAGGGTTAAGCAAGTCAGCTACAGAACCATATATTGAGTTTGTGCCTCACTGAGGGTCCAATGTCACATGCCTATACTCAAGTGGTTTTTACACTGGATACACTGATGGTTAATTCTTGAAGAAATTGAAATGATCTTGAATGGGCTGTAAAACTTTAACCAAAACGTTGTCATGTAAATTTTGTAGCTATTTACAAGTCTGTGTAATGAATATCCTTGTCTAGCCAGGTTGGGGGGCAAATGTCCCTTTCTGAAATAAGCAGTGGGGGGCAATTGTCCACCTGTAAAATAAGCACTGGGGGGCAGATGTCCATACCAAAAATAAGCTCTGGGGGACAAATGTCCGGGTCACATTTTCAACTGGGGGGCAAATGTCCATTTTTAGATTAAGTCATTGGGGGGCAAACGTCCTGGGGGGCTAACGTCCGGAGACCACTTAAGGCCTACCTCACATGTTCAGCTCATAAACAAAGGAACATGTCATTTCTGAGCTAAGACAGAAAGCCTTCATTGTGTTATCAACTGTGGAGTTTCGCTTGTTTGAATGTTGTGAACCCATTGTATGCTAGTGGACACTTATGACAAGTCTATTTTTATTCTATTTTTGTGAGCAAATAGTGAAGGCCCTGATCAGATGCCGCATTCTGTGGCGTCTGATCTGGGCCTCCACTATTTGCCAAGGTATCCCTTTAGGGGTTTCCCACATACAGTGGGTTAAAGGAGTGTTTGATTTTCCTTAGTTGTAGTTTTTATAATTCTATTTTTGACCTACAGTGATAATTGGACAAGGATCATTATTGAGAAGCCCTTTGGTCGTGACCTAGACTCCTCTGAGCATCTGTCAAATCACCTATCAGCATTATTTAAAGAAGAAGAAATGTACAGAATAGACCATTATCTTGGTAAAGAAATGGTACAGAATCTCATGGTGCTAAGGTTTGTAACAAAGTTTCCCCAAATATTTCAGCAATACCATGTCAGCAAATAACATAGATACAGAGTTTTTGGGTTGATTGCTTATCAGCTGACCCAAAGCTATAAAGTGCAGTAGCTTTTACATACTGAAGTCCCTGTGACTATCATTGGCTTGTTGGAAATCCTAAGGTTTATTTTTGGATTATTTTAGATAATAGCCATGCTATTCTTATTAATGTGAGGTCAGGGTTTCGCGGAAGAGGTTATCAGTCTATAGAATTGTGTTGGGTTTGGCAAATAGTATAGACCCAGATAAGATGACACAGAATGCCGTACAGATTAAAACATGATCATCATGTGCAAAATATATGCAAAAGCTACTCACATTTTTTCTGTCAAAAAATCAGTGTATTGGATATTGTACTTACAAGACAAGTTAACACTTTGACCACTAACGAGCTCATTAAGCTATCAATGCTTTGAACAACTAAACCTGATCTTCAAAGGCTAATTACACAATTAAAGAAAAAATAATATCAAACTTTTGTGTATCATGTTTATTTACAGGTTTGGTAACCGTATCTTCAGTCCGATCTGGAATCGTGACAGTATTGCATCTGTTGTAATCAGTTTTAAAGAACCATTTGGAACCCAGGGAAGGGGAGGCTACTTTGATGAGTTTGGCATTATCAGGTATACATCATTGCTTTGTAAATAGCCGTTTAATATATCAGTCCAGCCATTTTTCGTTTGGGCTGCAGTGTCAGCCAAAGGACTCTTCCTTATTATAATGATATATTTTCGTACTTTATGCGCAATAATATTTTTTTTTTCTTACGAATTGCAAATACTTAAAAATTTCCATTTACATCCTCTTCATAATTGTCAGTACACCACCATCATGCAAAAATAGAACCAACAAAAATGTGCAAAGGCATTAGTCTATTATTAAACATCTATGGTTTCCTACATGACATTCCCTCTTTTTTCTGTTAATTCCCAAAAACTGAAAGTGAGAACTCACACATTTTGTTTACCTTTTCACATCATCTAATTTAGTGGCTCAGTTGAATGAGCGTCTGACTGATGATCAGGTGGTCACAGGTTCCATCCTGCTGCATTGCCAACATCTTTCATTTAAATTGTTCATGAAATCGCTTCTAAGGACATTTTTCTGTAAGCCTCATATTGTTTGGCAGCTATGTAAAATCACAAGCCACAGATTCTTACTTCATACATAAAGATCTATGTCACCTTTGAACCATGAGCAGTCATTCTTACATTTACAATAACATGTCTGCGTGTAGAATTGATGTTACTTCCTTTGTTTTCATGCTGAAATTATCTTGGTCTGTCACATCCATGGTCAGATGTGACTAATACATCCAGTGTCTGATGTGACTAACTACTTTATTTTCCAGAGATGTAATGCAGAACCACTTATTACAGATTCTCACTTTAGTTGCCATGGAGAAACCACCTTCAACAGCGGCAGAGGATATACGCAATGAAAAGGTATGTTTCATAATGCTCTGTCACAGCTGCAAAATACTTTTTCTTCTGTTTAGGCAATATTTAAACACTTTGCAGAAAATCAGAATACATGTATTCAGTTATTTGAAATTTGGTTAATTACAGTGAAACTTCTGTCCCCTACCGTTGGGGCTTGGAGAAATAGATTGGGCTGCATGATGTTTCCATGCAGAGCTGAAACCAACCGCACGTGAGTATTGGTAAACCACTTAGAAAGTCTAAGCCTGCCCAGGCAAAGTGGTGCGAGTTGGGCCATCCATGGATATGAACCATATTGGTTTAATTGGGCGGCAGGGCTTGAGATGTCATTTCATCTCGGTGTTGGGTAAAATCCCCACAAAATAGGAAGCAATGTCTCCAAAATGACAAAAATAGTGTTGATGAGGCATTAAACCTCAAATCGGCCTCAGTAGCCCAGTGGTTAGTGCATTCTACTTATGATTGAGAGGTTGTGGGTTCGAAGCAGGCCACCAGAGCCGAGGTGTGTCCTTGGGCAAGACATGTAATGCCAGTGCCCCACTCCACCCAGGTGTAAATGGGTAGCAGTGGTGTGTTCGAGAGCGATTCAATAAGCTTGAAGCTTTCATTGCAATCAAACTAAAATAAATTAATGTAAACTAAACTTCAAATCAAACAAACAAATAGTGAAACTTCAAAAACTGGAATACTGGTCACTGATGAGGCTTTATTAGCCGAAACTACGTAGTATGACCGTTCTTTTTTCTTGTGAATGTTTTCATTGCTCTTAAAGGAACTCATTTTTGATTTTTATTTGCTTTCACTGCAGCTGGTGTTGTGCTGTGTGGCGGCCGTAAAATGTCTCCCTGGACATCAACCATAGTGCAGTTTATATTTTACTTTTTGTCCTTTGAGATCAGCGTGAATATTCTGAGAAATCGGAAATAAATTATTGGTTTAGACTCGTATTCTAGACAGGTTTTTAATTATTTGGACCCCATTTTGATTTATATCAGTCTTTGAATCGACTGCCTATTCAAAATACGCAAAATTGCAGTATGTTTCCTCTGGCTTCCTTTGCCGGATCATTACAGGGTCACTGATGAGGCTTTATTAGCCAAAACTACGTAGTATGACCCATCTTTTTTCTTGTGAATGTTTTCATTTCTCTTAAAGGAACTCATTTTTGATTTTTATTTGCTTTCAATGCAGCTGGTGTTGTGCCGTGTGGCGGACGTAAAACGTCTCCCCGTACACCAACCATAGTGCAGTTTATATTTTACTTTTTATAGCCCCGCTTTGAAAAAGTGGGGCTATATTGGATTTGCCATGTCCTTCTGTCATTCCGTGATTCCGTTAATTTGTGTTGGCTCCATAACTTTGTATCTGCTTAACATATTTTCATGAAACTTCACACAAATGTTAAACACCATAAGACAATGTGCAGAGCGAAGGAATTATAACTGTGGATTGCCTACTTTTGGAGTTATTGCCCTTTGAACATTTTCCGTAATTCCGTAATTCCGTGATTCCGTTAATTTGTGTTGGTTCCATAACTTTGTATCTGCTTAACATATTTTCATGAAACTTCACACAAATGTTAAACACCATAAGACAATGTGCAGAGCGAAGGAATTATAACTGTGGATTGCCTACTTTTGGAGTTATTGCCCTTTGAACATTGAAAAATGGCAATTTTAATTGTGTCCACTTCATAACTCGAAAACCGTTTGAGATATTTTTAGGAAACTTCACACAAATGTTAAGCACTATGAGACGATGTGCAGAGCGCAGGAACCATAACTCTGCATTGCTTATTTTTGGAGTTATTGCCCTTTGAACATTGAAAAATGGCAATTTTAACAGTGTCCGCTTCATAACTCGAAAACCGTTTGAGATAATTTCATGAAACTTCACACAAATGTTAAGCACTATGAGACAATGTGCAGAGCGCAAGAACCATAACTCTGGTTTTCGTATTTTCTGTGTGTCTGTCTGTGTGTCTGTCTGTGTCTGTTAACAATTTTCGTGTCCGCTCCATAACTTTAAAACCCATTCACATATTTTCATGAAACTTCACACAAACATTAAACACCATGAGATGGTGTGCAGGAACCATAACTCTGGATTGCCTAATTTTTGAGTTATTTCCCTTTGAATATTGAAAAATATCAATTTTAGCCGTCTTTGCTCGATAACTCAAAAACCGTTTGAGATAATTTTATGAAACTTCACACAAATGTAAAGCACCATATTACGTGTGCAGAGCGCAGGAACCCAAACTCTGGATTGTCTACTTTTTCAGTTATAGGCTTTTGAATATTAAAAAATGGCAATTTTAACTATGTCCGCTCCATAACCGTTTCTGATATTTTCATGAAACTTCAAATAAATGAAAAGCACCTTGAGATGATGTGCAGAGTGCAGGAACCATAACTCTGGTTTGCCTACTTTAGGAGTTATTGCCCTTTGAACATTTAAAAAGGCAATTTTGACTGTGTCGGCTCCATAACTCACAAACCATTTGAGATATTTTCATGACACTTCACACAAGTGTAAAGCACCATGAGACAATGTGCAGAGCGCAGGAACCCTGACTCTGATTTGCCTACTTTAGGAGTTATTACCCTTTGAACATTGAAAAATGGAAGATGAAATTTAGTATAAACATGGACATTCTGGTAATGTATCATGCTCATTGAAATGAGGGACAAGGGCTCACAACTCTTAGAGTTTTTCCAGATAATGTAAAATTTTCAACAGTTATTTCTTGTTCATAACTGTTTTCTCTGCAGCTTAAATAACTTTCTTCTCTGACAGCGCTGAAGCGGGGCTATAGTCAGATCCTCTGACAGCTCTAGTTGTCCTTTGAGATCAGCGTGAATATTCTGAGAAATCGGAAATAAATTATTGGTTTAGACTCGTATTCTAGACAGGTTTTTAATTATTTGGACCCCATTTTGATTATACCCCCGCAAACGGAAGTTTGAAGGGGGTATATAGGAGTCAGCTTGTCGTCGTCTGTCGTCGTCGGTCCGTTACAAAAAACTTTAACATTGCTCATAACTTCCTTATTCTTTGACCGATTTCTTTAATATTCACACACCATACACCTTGCCACTAGTACTTAAGATTGATATACACAAACCTGACCTTGACCTTTACGTTGACCTTCCTCAAGATCAAATACTTGTAAAAATTTGTCTGACAACGCATGCGGGGGTATAATTGGCGCCCGTTAGGCGGCAGCTCTAGTTTATATCAGTCTTTGAATCGACTGCCTATTCAAAATACGCAAAATTGCAGGCTTCCTTTGCCGGATCATTACAGGGTCACTGATGAGGCTTTATTAGCCGAAACTACGTAGTATGACCCATCTTTTTTCTTGTGAATGTTTTCATTGCTCTTAAAGGAACTCATTTTTGATTTTTATATACAATGGCTAATTCAAACTCGCTTTAGAGCCGCTAGAAAAGTAATCTCATAGCTCTAAATACCCCATATTAGGGAGTTTTATTTCTGATTTTATCTGGAAAAGATGTGTGTACTCATTATAATTGCCTCTCTGGGGAAATTTTAATGAGTACACAGAACATTCTTTTACTTTATGGAAGATAGAAAAGATATCCTTAAGTCATCCCCATTACCATAATACTCCTAAGTATTAGGACAGACAGGCCTAAGCAAACAGTGCAGATCCAGATCAGACTGCTTCTGGAGGAGAGTCTGATCAGGGTCTACACTGTTTGCCATTCTGTCTGCACTTTTTGGACTCCTTGCTGGATCACTAAAGAAATTTGTTAAAATTTTAGGAGAATTACAGCAGAACCTCAAGGCAGGGCTCTAGAAGTCCGATTTTTCACCGGTCCAGACCGTTTTTTGAAAATGAAAACCGATTTTGCTGAAAAATTTTGCTGAAAAATCGGTCCGAAAAAACCCCCCAATAAGCTAAAATCGAAATGAAAAAAAACAGAGAAATTATACCTGGTTAGGTGTCAAACTGTTTATTGTGCCAGTAATATAATCCAATTATCTCTCTCGGGGATGAATTTGAGTTTGACAGTAAACACGTTTTCGAGATCTCGCCAGGTATCGTATCGCAGACTCTCGCGGGATTAAGGCCTCAGAAAGACGCCGCAGACATCTGATTTGGATTTACACTGTTTGATGATTTATAACGGTTCAATTATGGCACTATTGTTAATCCCTGTCATATAGTTGCCACCCTGCGGTGCATGTCGATAAGGTGTGAAAATATGGTCAAGTTACTAATTTGCGTTTATTCCCCGATCATAAAATTTAATCCGCAATCAATGTGAAAATTATTTAATTGCTCCTAAGACGAGTTGCTACGACTATTCTACTATCACGTGAATGATTATGTTTTGGCGCCAAATAGCAGACGCTTGGCGAGAAAAGTTGGAGAAAAATTCGTGTTAACACATCCGTATGCTGTTGTTGGTTATTGACACGGAGCTTACAGAAAGCACTGTTTTCCACAACCGTTTTGCAATCGAGAATTTTTTACCGTTTCCAAACAATTAATGAAAGAGATACGCCCCATTTAGATAAAACAATAGACACGTGTGGGGTTGATGGGGTCCGATGACGTCATTTACCGATCGCGTGCAGAAAAAACTGTAGCAGTGGTTTCATCTCATTGATTCGCGCCCGTCAATTTCGGACGCTCGGAAAAAATCGGCCGATTCGCCCCAGTCAATTTCGGATGCGCGGAAGTTCTATGCGCCGGATTCAAGTGTGCGGGTTGTCAAAGATCTATTTCAGCTAATCGGCCGATTCGCCCCCGTCAATTTCGGACGCTGGAAAAAAAAATCGGCCGGTTCGCCCCAGTAAATTTCGGATGCGCGGAAGCCTTACTATGCCACGGATTTAAGTCTGCGGCTTGTCGCAAATCTATTTCAGCGAATCGGCTGATTCGCCCCCGTCACTCTCGGCCGCTCGAAAAAATCTGCCGGTTCGCCCCAGTCAATGTCGGACGCGCGGAATCTCGCCCGACGGAAAAAAATCGGGAGCCATGGAACAACCGCGTTATACTGATTTCCGCGCTTAAACGATCAGCGCTATAACGAGGTTGCAGTGTAATGAACAACAGATAAATATACACCAAATGATCAAAACATGCCTAAACGAAACATGCACAAACAATCAAACAAAAAAACATGCAAAACGAAAAACGAAGCATGCAGCAAAAAACTTGCAAAAAATAAGTCAGTGATGACGTCATCGGTCACCTTCTGGACCGATTGGGATTTCAAAATTTCTAGAGCCCTGCCTCAAGGTGTCCGAATTTTTAGGATTTTTACAGTATGCTTCAGGACCAAGCTCTATGATTAACCCTCAGTAGTTCAGACTATCCCTGTCTCAAACTACTTTACATTGTCCCAAAGTTATAGAGCTATCGAAGTAGTTCAACTGTTTCTATACTTTGGCATATAAGATGAAAAGTTGAAAGTTGAATAAATGCACTTTGCAATTTTACTTAAAACTTCTTTTAGCATATTACATGGCACAATCTTCAAATCATTTCAGGTGAAGGTTTTGAAGTCAATACCTGAAGTAGAGTTGGAAAATGTAGTTCTAGGACAATATGTTGGTAATCCTGAGGGTCAAGGTGACGAAAAAGTTGGGTATTTAGATGACCCTACAGTGCCTAAAGGTCAGTAAAAAATGCATATTGGACTGGAATTACAGGATAATTTTAGACAAGTAAAACCTAGTGCATACAAGTTTGATAAAGAACAATAATTATGCATATATATATATAAAAGAGAAAAGAAAAAAAATCATATTTTTCTATCTGGATTTATATTCATAAGTACAGAGATTCAGTGACAGAGCTTTATGACTGTAGAACAAAAATCTGAAAAGGCGATCCTTTGGAAGTACAGAGACCTTTGGAAGTACAGATACCATCTAAATTAAAAGAAAAAACAACAACAGTGGACTGATTGATTTTGTCTGCTCATGCAAGATACTGAAAATAATAACATAGTTCTTGCCTCCTGCAATAAATAGAAATTCACTTGAACAAAATTTCTTTGAAATGAGAGCTTCTTCCTTCTCACAGAGAGCTAAAACTTAAGGAAATGAATTCTTTCCCTTAACCCAAACTCCAAAACAGGTCATTGGCAAAGAGTGCAGGCCCTGGTCAGACACCACAAAATGTGGCGTTTGATCAGGACCTTCACTATTTGCAGAAAGACAACCCATTTCCAAATAAATTTCCAAACAAAACTAAAAACCTGACACACTCAGATTTCAAAATGGACACCTGCTGTATATAAGGGGGAAGATTCCATTCAGTACAAAATGGGTTAAAAGAAACTAAACATCAAAACAGAGTTCAGAAACCATGTCTAGTTGTTCAAAACTATCATCATTTAACATTTTGGCCACTTATAAGTTCATTAGTTTAATGATGTTTCAAACAGCTGAGGCCAGGAACACAAGTTGTTTTCCTTCTGCACTACACTCCCATTGACAATTGCCAGTAAACTTTCAGGGCCCATTCGTTCAAAGCATATTTAGCTTAAAAAGCTCATTAGTGGAAAATTGTTAACTGTTCTAGTAAGTACAAAATGTAATGCAGTGATATTTTTGCTGAAAAAATGTGAGCAGCTTTTCCAAATTTGCAAAAGCTGCTCACATTATTTCTACATAAATATTAATATATTTGTCATATTAAATGATTGAAGCTTTAACAATACGTTAACTAACAACATCGTTAGTTTAAAACAACTGGCTCCAGATGTATGTAGTTGATGATCTTTGTTATGAATTTCAGGGTCAAAAACACCTACATTTGTGACAGCGTTGTTACATGTTCGAAATGAGAGGTGGGATGGTGTGCCATTCTTACTCAGATGTGGAAAAGGTATACATAATTTCCCTTAATTGTTGCCTCACCTGCTTTAGGCATGCCAGAATATAGGAGTCTGGTTTTCTGCCCATTTGTTCATCCTTTTGTCAGTTTGTCAGCATTTGCATCAACTGAAGGGTCAATCCAAATATTGAAGTCCATTTCTCAAGAAGTATAAGAGCTACACTAATGATGCTTGGTGTGAACTTGTATCTATGGATGGCAACTTTAATGTTGACTTTGACCTGCATTTCATTTTTCACTGACTTTGTGAAATATTGCATCAACCCTAATGTTCAAGTCTGTTTCTCCTTAAGTATAAGAAATACATTAATGATACTTGGTACAAACTTGCATCTTGGGCTGTCACTTGAATGCCCGCATCCAAATTTAGCCTTGTCATATATTTTATGGTTCACTGACTTTGAGAAATGGCAGGTTATCCAACCTTAGGTATTTGTATCTGCCCTTGGTGTTAAATATTTTCTATAAAAGGGTTATCCTTTGGAAGCAAGGAATACACCACAGAACTGTAAAATATGGAGTGTACATGATTTCTGGGCCAGACTAGGTAGTTTCGGCCAATTAGGCCTCGTCAGTGACCCTCGGATATTTTCAAAATTCCACAATAGAATCAATGATCCCAAAGGACAATAAATATAAACTACACAATGATGTAGGACAGGGAGACTTTTTACGGCTGCCACACACTCCCAAACATCAGCTGTAGTGACGTTAAATATGTTCTATAAAAGGGTTATCCTTTGGAAGCAAGGAATACACAACAGAACTGGAAAATATGGAGTGAACATGTTTTCTGGGCCAGAGTATCAAGTCCATTTCTTAAGTACAGTACAGGTTAAAGCAATACTGTTTGGTAAATTGGTAAATATTTGCATCTAGGGATATGTACCAGAATGCAGATTTGGGCCACCACAGGCCCAACATAGCCTTCAGCAGAATTCTTGTTTTATCAGTACAGAACTGAGCATGTATGAATGTATAAGTGTCATAAATAGAAAACTATGCATAAAGTGTCTTTTGATATTAACCCTTGTCCTGCTGAATATTCATATATGCCTCATCCACTACCGATTATCAACCAATCAGATTACCTGTAGCAACAAATTCACAATCTGAATGACAAACAATGTAGATCCTGATCAGATGGCTTCTTCAGAAGCCATCTGATCTGGATCTACATTGTTTCAAAGAAAAGGCATATCCGGACTCAGCAGAACAAGGGTTAAGTGTATCAGACTCAACCAGAAAATATGAAATGGTTCCATAGCAACAGATAAGGTAAGTATTTTGTGATAATTGAAGGATAGTTTTCCTTATTTCTCCATATAAACCTATGTTGTGTGTATTCATTAGAACTGCCTTTATTGACAAAAATTATCCTTCAGCTATCATAAATACCCTCTTTATCTGTTTCTTTGAGTCGTGACTGTTCGGACAAGCTTTGGCATTCCTGGACATTTTGGAGTCTTGCCAGATAATAAAAGACATTGATACAGTAAAAGTCCACTATTAAGAACAGAGTAGAACAGAACAAAACTTTGTGATAAACTCTGGCCACATATACATGGCATAAGAGTATACAAATATATTACATGTGGCATACACAAATGATTAGGACCATGTAAAATTGAGACTAATTCTTGTTTTAAGAAGATATTTAAAAGTTTCACTGCTCTCTTTGTGTTTTCTACACCCGATGTCCTCTAGTAAGAGACCACCTTTGGGAGTGTTCAAAAGTGCTCTTAAAGGACAACCTTTGGGAATGTTCAAAATTGGTCTAAATGGACCACCTTTGGGACTGTTCAAAAGTGGTCTTAAGAACAAGCTTTAGGACTGTTCAAAAGTGGTCTTAAAGACCACTTTTGAACAGTTCCAAAGGTGGCCTTGATATAAAAACTTCACTATATTATATTCTCTGTTTATTATGGTACATCACAGCTACTAACGAGAGGAAGGCTGAGGTTCGGGTACAGTTTAAAGATGTCCCTGGGGATATATTCAGCCCTGGGGTAGTGAAGCGGAATGAACTGGTGATCCGGGTACAACCTAATGAGGCTGTGTATATGAAGATGATGACAAAGACACCAGGGATGGGGTTCACTTGTGAAGAGACGGAACTTGATCTTACATATGTCAACAGATATAAGGTATGACATTGGAATGAGTTAAAATATTAATAATTATACCCTTGGCATACAAAGTATGCTATGGGGGTATATAGTTTTCGTCCTGCCATTTGTCCATCCATCTGTATGTGCATCCATCCCTCCATCCATCCATCCGTCCATCCATCCGTCCTTCATCTGTTAACATTTTGGTTCAAGTTTAGCGTTAAAGTTTCTGAGAGATTGTATCTTCTGAACCCTTTGATAGATTCATTCATACTTACACTGAAGTTACATACTGGTCTAAAGATTGTATTGATGCATGTCCCACCCCCCACAGTGACCTTGAGGTCAAGGTCACAGACTTAGAAATTTTATGTTTGGTTAAAGTTTTATGACCAAGTTTATATCTCTAAGACAAATTCAGTTAATATTTGCATCAATGTTGCATACCAGTCCAAAGATTTCGTGATGTGTGTCCCTTCCCCCACCCATGGTGACCTTGACCTCAAGGTCATGGACTTTTGCATTTGGTTAAAGTTTTATGACAAAGTTTAAAGATGTCTGTATATTCTAAACTCTAAGGCAAATTCAGTTGATATCAATGTTGCATCCAGTCCACTGATTTCATTGATGCACACCCCACCCTGCTGCTTCAGTAACATTGATGCCCCCACCCCTTCAGTTACTTTGATGCTCTCACTCCCTTGGTCCATTTTGAAATTTTATGTTTGGTTTAGCTGTTACAAGCACATTTATAGATTCTTATTTCATTCATATTACATACAAGCTCGGAAGATATATCAGAGGGTGGCGCCGGCTGAGGGTATACGTGACCCACTTTCTCTAGTTATACCCCGGCATACGAAGTATGCTTTCGGGGTTATAGTTTTCGTCCTGCCGTTATAGTTATCGTCCTGCCGTTCATTCATCCGTCCATCCTTCTGTCCATCTGTCTGTCCATCTTCCAATCCTTCCCTCAGTCCGTCCTTCCACCCCTTAATATTTTGGTTAAATTTTTGTGTTAAAGTTTCTAAGAGATTGTATCTTCTCAACACTTTGATAGATTTAGTTCATACTTACACTGAAGTTACATACTGGTCTAAAAATTTCGTTGATGCATGTCCCCCACCCCCCCCCCCCCCCCCAAAAAAAAAAGTGACCTTGGGGTCAAGGTCACAGACTTAGAAATTTTACGTTTGGTTAAAGTTTTATGACCAAGTTTATAGATGCCTGTATTTTCTAAACTCTAAGACAAATTCAGTTAATACTTGCATCAATGTTGCATACCAGTCCAAAAATTTTGTGATGCCTGTCCCTTCCCCCACCCACGGTGACCTTGACCACAAGGTGACGGACTTAGAAATTTGACATTTGGTTAAAGTTTTATGACAAAGTTTATAGATGTCTGTATATTCTAAACTCTAAGACAAATTCAATTGATACTTGTATCAAGGTTGCATACCAGTCCAAAGATTTCAATGATGCATACCCCACCCTGCTGCTTCAGTAACATTGATGCCCCCACCCCTTCAGTTACTTTGATGCCCTCACTCCCTTGGTCCATTTTGAAATTTTATGTTTGGTTTAGCTGTTACAAGCACATTTATAGATTCTTATTTCATTCATATTACATACAAGCTCGGAAGATATATCAGAGGGTGGCGCCGGCTGAGGGTATACGTGACCCACTGGTCACTTTCTCTAGTTATACCCCGGCATACGAAGTATGCTTTCAGGGTTATAGTTTTCGTCCTGCCGTTCATTCATCCGTCCATCCTTCTGTCCATCTGTCTGTCCATCTTTCAATCCTTCTCTCAGCCCGTCCTTCCACCCCTTAATATTTTGGTTAAATTTTTGTGTTAAAGTTTCTAAGAGATTGTATCTTCTCAACACTTTGATAGATTTAGTTCATACTTACACTGAAGTTACATACTGGTCTAAAAATTTCGTTGATGCATCCCCCCCCCCCCCCCCCAAAAAGTGACCTTGGGGTCAAGGTCACAGACTTAGAAATTTTACGTTTGGTTAAAGTTTTATGACCAAGTTTATAGATGCCTGTATTTTCTAAACTCTAAGACAAATTCAGTTAATACTTGCATCAATGTTGCATACCAGTCCAAAAATTTTGTGATGCCTGTCCCTTCCCCCACCCACGGTGACCTTGACCACAAGGTGACGGACTTAGAAATTTGACATTTGGTTAAAGTTTTATGACAAAGTTTATAGATGTCTGTATATTCTAAACTCTAAGACAAATTCAATTGATACTTGTATCAAGGTTGCATACCAGTCCAAAGATTTCAATGATGCATACCCCACCCTGCTGCTTCAGTAACATTGATGCCCCCACCACTTCAGTTACTTTGATGCCCTCACTCCCTTGGCCCATTTTGAAATTTTATGTTTGGTTTAGCTGTTACAAGCACATTTATAGATTCTTATTTCATTCATATTACATACAAGCTCGGAAGATATATCAGAGGGTGGCGCCGGCTGAGGGTATACGTGACCCACTGGTCACTTTCTCTAGTTATACCCCGGCATACGAAGTATGCTTTCAGGGTTATAGTTTTCGTCCTGCCGTTCATTCATCCGTCCATCCTTCTGTCCATCTGTCTGTCCATCTTTCAATCCTTCCCTCAGCCCGTCCTTCCACCCCTTAATATTTTGGTTAAATTTTTGTGTTAAAGTTTCTAAGAGATTGTATCTTCTCAACACTTTGATAGATTTAGTTCATACTTACACTGAAGTTACATACTGGTCTAAAAATTTCGTTGATGCATGCCCCCCCCCCCCCCCCCCCCCCCCAAAAGTGACCTTGAGGTCAAGGTCACAGACTTAGAAATTTTACGTTTGGTTAAAGTTTTATGACCAAGTTTGTAGATGCCTGTATTTTCTAAACTCTAAGACAAATTCAGTTAATACTTGCATCAATGTTGCATACCAGTCCAAAGATTTTGTGATGCCTGTCCCTTCCCCCACCCACGGTGACCTTGACCACAAGGTGATGGACTTAGAAATTTGACATTTGGTTAAAGTTTTATGACAAAGTTTATAGATGTCTGTATATTCTAAACTCTAAGACAAATTCAATTGATACTTGTATCAAGGTTGCATACCAGTCCAAAGATTTCAATGATGCATACCCCACCCTGCTGCTTCAGTAACATTGATGCCCCCACCCCATCAGTAACTTTAATGCCTTCACTCCCTTGGTCCATTTAGAAATTTTATGTTTGGTTTAGCTTTTACAGGCACATTTATAGATTCTTATAGCTTCTTGAATTCTTCATTCATATTTCATACAAGCTCGAAAGATAAATCGGAGGGTGGCATTGGCCGGGGGAATATGTGATCCACTGATCGCTTTCTCTAGAGCTTTGGGCTCAGATCTGGCCCTTAGGTTATAAAACTTTTTTTCTTGCTCAGCTCACTTGATTGTGGTATTTTTAATACTCATAGATTTTAAAATACAAGTAAGTGAGGCTGTATTCCTGCTCAGTTGAACAGAAAATGCTATTTGTCCTGTGCACAAATTTCAAAATGAAAAAACAATTGTTGTCATTTTGAAATCTGTGAAAAGGACAAATTTTATGCTGCACTGATTTGAGCTTGAAACCTCAGACCCTGATTTGTTGACATTTTTATAACTTTCTGATCATGGCCATTCAAAGATGTGTGATTTTCCAAATCAGTTTTGATGAAAACACAACCTGACACCTCTAAATTTTGAAATGGACTCCTACTATAGATAAAGAGGAAGATTCCATTTTGTACAAAAAGGGTTAAAATGCTGTCTGTTTATGATTATTTCAGCTTGAAAGGTTAAAGAACATCTTTAAGAGTTTTATACATTTCCTAAAGCTCTCCATTATTTTCATTTTATACTGGAAACTGCAAATGGAGTAACTGGCAAACAGTGCAGTCCCAGATTATATGGTGCAGAACGGATCAGGGCCTTCACTGTTAGCAAAGAAAATTCAGACATTTTCCAAATAAATTTTAAAAATAACCCGACACCCATAAATTTTGAAATGGACTCCTACTTTGTTATAAGAGGGAAGATTCCACACATGCTCAATGGGTTTATGATTTTTCTAGGGGGTGAAGATGCCAGAGGCCTATGAGCGGCTGATCCTAGATGTATTCTGTGGTTCTCAGATACATTTTGTCAGATCTGACGAGCTTTACCAAGCTTGGAGAATATTTACACCATTACTACACAGGATAGAGAGAGAGAAACCTACACCAATAAATTACAAATATGGCAGGTAAGAGTTGAGTGACTGTAACCTTGCACAGGTAATTTTATTGTGTAGTGTAGCGCCTCTACTTCTAAATATTTTGACATTCTCTTCTCACAGCAACATTTACGCCACAACTGCTTTATATCACTATTAATGGGGTCCAACGCAGAAACCGTGTTAGTTAAACAACCATGTTATATCCAAACAAAAATGAATAGATTAAATAGAAAAATGACAATTTATGGTGATTTTTCTATATAATCTCATTTTTGGGATCCATATTGAGTGAGTGTTTGAGTTTTACATCCCACCAACAGTTAAGATCATACGGAGACGGGACCTCTGTTTAAAGACTCATCCAAAAGTCTGGAGAAGCCCGGGATCGATCCTGCGATCCCCGGTTTACAAGGCGAGTAGCGTAACCACTACACCACGGAGACTTCTAGGATCCAGCTTGACACTGTGTTATATCCAAAACTGTGTTATAATGAACAGTGTTATAAGGAAGTTGTAGTGTATCTGTAATAGGCCACAGATCTTGTATTACATATATGGCACTTCATCCTTATAATTATACAGTGAAACTTCAATGGCTCAAATGCAGATGGCACATTTATCATGGCATTCAAACTTGGTCTTGAGTCCCTAGAGAATTCATCCCTTAGCTCTAGATATTCGAATATTTAAAGTAATTTAGGGAGGTTTTTATTTATTTTATCTTGAAAAGCTATGTTGTGTGTCCACACGATACACGGTATACCTTTATTTCTAGACAATATAAATATGATTCTCATTATGCCTCCTTATCTGTCACTATAATTACCCCCCCCCCCCCCCCCATGGCTGGAACTATACACCTACCTCAAACAAGTTTTCATGGTCCTAAATATGTTACAACTGCGACCGACTTTGACTGGAACTAACGTAGGTACTAGAGTAGTTACCAATGACATGCTCAATAGCTTTATCAGAAGATTACCTAGTAGATTGTCATGACAACATGATGCTACATAGCCCACAGGGCCTTCGTTGTTACAAAATCATCTTATATTGATTGACAAAAGCATTTTGCAGCCTTCCAAAACAACAAAAAAAGTCATGTTTCTCATTATGAGACATCTGTGACTTGTACATTTGCCAGTCTTGCAAACTGTCCTTATGGCCTTCCTTTGTTTAGGTTTCCATTATGGTCTGGTCGCTTAATGTTTGTATTTCTTTCCCTTTGGTGTCTTTTATGGGTGGAGTAAGTTAATTGTATCAATTCCTGATCTTTGTTTTACTTCTACTTTGCGTTTTAGCCACAACCACCATCTTGAGTATTCTTCAGTACCTTATCAACTCTATCCCAGAGGTGGTTTTAACTATGGTAGGCTGTTGACGTCACATTGGTAGCTACCTTGGATGTTTGAATTCGCAAAACATGGTGTCCGCTAAATGCGGCATCCGCATAATGCGGTGGCTGATTGGGGCCTATACTTTTTGCAAAAAGATTCAGCCATTTTCCAAATAAATTTTGAAGAAAACAAGACCTGAAACCCCTAAATGTTGAAATCAACTTATGTTATATATAAGGTGATGTTACGATTAAACCAAAGTGTTTCAAACTGCCCCTGTCTTGAACAAATTTCCAGTCTCCGGGAGTGTTTGAGCCATTGAATTTTGACTGTATATGCGTCATTGTACTTAGGGAGCAGCTGATTCGAAGAAAATGTTTGATTCTTCATGTGAAACTTTGCATGGCTGCATTTAAATTTGCTTTCAACAGAGCATTACTGTAGTAACCCTTTGTGTTGACATCATTATGCTTTGTTTAAAATGCTTTACATTTTATCCTAGAATATATCAAACAGTTATTGTGCTTGAAGTCAGAGGGCTTAGAATAGCATGTTTGCTTCTTATTAACTGTTAATTGAAATTTTAAGTCAGCTGTTTTCTATCCTAAGCCAGAGAATAACAAAAATATATGTTCCCTATGATTGCGTCAGCCTCGATGGTTGCATCAGATGCATGCCTGACTGTTGATGTTAGGTTATCACTCTTTCATGGAGATTGATCTT
Source organism: Lucinisca nassula (assembly GCA_963580285.1). Taxonomy (NCBI): domain Eukaryota; kingdom Metazoa; phylum Mollusca; class Bivalvia; order Lucinida; family Lucinidae; genus Lucinisca; species Lucinisca nassula. The sequence continues at coordinate 181,787 of CAUZLF010000599.1, forward strand.
GAAATAATTTGTATGTCAGTCTTTTCCTTCTGCTGATTCAAGAAGGGTATTTGTCATTTTCTGGCAAAAAATTGTGCACTGTACTGGTTAACCGCTTTTGTGTAATCCTGCCTAGGAAAAGTGTGATGGCTTAAATAGACTGGCAATTCATGACCTTAAGGGTAATGGGAACACCTGGGGCCAGTTGTTCAAAGCATCGTTAGCTTAACGAGCTCGTTAGTGGTCATATTGTTAACTCTTCTAGCAAGTACAATATTGTAAATTTTGGTATTTTTGCTGAAAAAATGTGGGCAGCTTTTGCGGATGCAAAAGCTGCCCACATTTTTTCAGCAAAAATTTCAGCATATTTACCATAATAAATGATCAAAGTTTTAAAGATACGTTAACTAACGACGTTGTTAGTTTTGAACAACTGGCCCCTGGCAGACAAACATAGTTTGCATCATTCTCTGGCTCACTCCATAAAAAGTAGTCTGGTGTGCCGTGCCTATTTTCCACTTCCATTAGTTTGTGAGTTATGTTGCATTTCATAAATATGTCTTCATAGCTTAGATTTAACTCTTTTGTAATTTCATGCTTATTTTATTTGCTACACAGTTTAACATCTAAAATACTTTCCATCTACTTTAAATTTTCTGCCTTATTATCAGTACATGTACATGTATACATGTATAAGGTATCAGCTTCTGTCTGTTTTTAAGCATAAATATTGTGAAACTTTTTTAAATGTTCAAGTATATTTTGGTGGTTTGTGTGGTGATGAATGTACAAAACTTTTGTTTGAAAATGAACTGTTCAGCTCAATGGAGCAATCTTTATATATGCTCAGACAAACTTTAGCATTACTTTAAGATTCAGTGTGAAATGTCCAGTAATTTAGTTATATCAATTGAGTTGGAATTTTATTTATTTACTGATCACATCAAAGTAAGTGCAGTAAAAGAAGAAGTAGCCCCCTTCGATTTAATTTGTACTTTTTCTTAAAATCATATAAATTCCTGAAGACCTGGTATGGAGTGAGAGAGGAACTTCTTTTCAAAGAAGTTTCCTGTTTTCCTGTAATAATTAAATTATATATGGGCCCCGTCAAGCGATTTTGGTACTTATCGCCTATGCGAGCAGCGAAGGTTCAGGCAAGCCTGCGCATCCGCGCAGTCTCGCCAGAACCTTCGGTGCTCGCTCATACAAGCAGTGAATCAAGAGGAACCTTCAGACAGAAAGCCATATCCCTGGCCCCTCTGAATGGCTGGGCATGGGCAGTTAAAATTTGTCATGACGGAATGCTTGAAGACACAAATTCGCTTGGCGGGGCTCATATATATTTTGCTACATGTTGGGTTATAAAGAAAATGAATAAAACTTTGCATACAATTTATTCTTAAATTCTTTCTTATAAATACCCCAAAGGGAATTTAATAAGCACTTTTTTGCTTTTTTTTTTTTTTTTTTTTACAAAAGTCACTATTGCAAATTTTTGGCCTCTTGATTTTTATCAAGATAGATCTTGATAAAGGCCAAGAGGCTGAAAATTTGAAATAAAGAATGACTTTTGTAAAATCGAATTTATAGTTTTTAGTTATTTCTATAAATATAAGTTTCAGATCAGAGATCAAAGATTTGAACCAGGGGCCTCAGAGGTTCACTCAGAAGTAGTTAAAAAGTCACCCAGTATGCCCAAATGCTTCTCTGAGAGCCAAATGCAGTAATAGAGGGTTTAGCCCACTTTCTTAGCCAATTTATGGCAAAGATGTCACATCAAAAACCAGTGCATGGACAAGACAGAATCAGAAAATATGCTGAATATTAGCCCTTTTTGTTCCAAATTGAATCTACCGCCTTTTATTCAGCAGGAGTCCATTTTAAAATTAAGGGGTGTCAGGTTGTGTTTTCTTCAAAATTTGTTTAGAAAATAGCTTAATGTTTTGCAAACAGTGTAGGCTCTGATCAGACGCCGCATTCTGCGGCGTCTGATCTTGGCCTGCACTGTATGCCAACTACCCGTTTTGGGGTTTCCAGTACTAAAAGGGTTAATTTTAATGATGCCTTGCTTTTGTCTGGGTGTATATAATTGATTACTAACATTCAAGAATTTATCAAATAGCCCTTAAGGCACCAAAGAGAATTCTAAAGCAGACAGCAATTATCAATCAACTCGAAAGTTACTGATGAATCTTACTGTAAGTCATATTTTGTTGTTTTATTTTTTTTCAGACAAAATAAGACTTGACATTTTATGTGAATTGTCTGCTCAACAGACAATTTACATGTAATGTCAAGCATTATTTAAAAGAAAAACAAATAAGAAAAAAGATGCTTTGTCAATGCTGTCAGTCAGTTTTATTTAATGTGTTAAAAGTTTATTTGACACCACACCCATACTACCAGATCACTATAAATATACTTGTCATAACATTCCCTATCTCACCGCCGTGGGTTCGAGCCTCACTCGGGTCACGTGTGAGACGCCAGGTTCTGCAACGGAAGGTCAGGTGGTTTTTCTCCGGGTACTCCGGTTTTCGCCCACCTATAATTAACGATCGGCTCGATATGAGTGAAATAATCTTGAAAGGGCCGTAAAACCCAAACCAAAAAAAAAAAAAAAATAACATTCCCTACTGAATAAAAACAATCACAAAACAAGATCATACAATCAGTGAATCACTATTGTCAGTATTATATGTTTGTGTAGCAGCCACTGTTGCATGATTAGTTGGAATGTTCTGAAACTTCAAAAGAAATCTGTGTAATTTACCTAAATTTTGAATTTTCTCCCAATACTATGAAAAGATGGGTTATAACTTTCTCCCAATACTATGAAAAGGTGGGTTATAAATTTCTTCCAATACTATGAAAAGGTGGGTTATAATTTTCTTCCAATACTATGAAAAGGTGGGTTATAATTGTCTCCCAATATTATGGAAAGGTGGGTTATAAAGCCTACCTTTTCATAGTATTGGGAGATAATGATTAATTCTCGGTGTCTGTCTATATTCTGTATATCAGTTACAAGATCTCATCCAGATATGGACAACAGTAATTTTACCATACATCTGTGGCCTAGTGGATAAGAGCACTGACTCTTAAATCATTATGTCTCTCACCTTTGTTTTTCGAGCCTCATTCAGGTAACATGAGATACCATGTATAGCACTGAAAAGTCAGGTGTTTTTTCTCCGGATACTCCAGTTTTCACCAATCTCTGATCAACAATCAGCTCAAAATAAGTGAAATAATCTTGAAAGGGCTGTAACCCCCCCCCCCCCCCACCTCTCCCATTAAAAAATGTCAAGTGTAGACAGATGTAGAAGGTCTCCTTTTGTCTTTGTCTGATACAGTATCGGATGGATTTCAGGACAGTTACCACATATGCCCTAACTAATCTGTTCTCTGTTAATCCATTTTAAGCTGACAAGAATATTCCTCACTTGATATACAGCAGGAATCCATTTTGAAATTTAGGGGTGTTATGTTGTGTAAATTACAGCAGTTCGTTTACAAAAAAAATGACTCAACTTTTTTCAAACTGTCTACCAATGGTTCTTAATCCATTTAGTACCGGAAACCCCAAAACAGGTACCCTGGCAAACAGGCAGGCCCAGGTCAGACGCCGCAAAATGCTGTTTGTGAAAAGTTAAGCAATTTTCCAAATAAAATATGAAGAAAACACAACCTGTCACCCCTAAATTTTGCAATGGACTCCTGCTATATATAAGGAGGAAGATTCCATTTGGTATAAAAAGGGTTAAAATCTGCAATGAATATCCACAACAGTGTTATGAAGAGATTTGGGTTCATTTTGAACTGAGTGGAATCTCCCACCATATACATAGAGAAATCCGTTACCAAATTTAGGCTAGTGAGGATTTCAAAATTTAGGTGTTTCAGAAATGCATGTAGGAAAGTGGCTGAATCTTTTTTTGCTAACAGTGAAGGCCCTGATCAGATGTTGCTGGTCTGGGTCTGCACTGTGCTGATTTGGGCCCAGTTGTTCAAAGCATCAATAGCTTAATGAGCTCGTTAGTTGTCAAAATGTTAACTGTTTTGGTAAGCAAAATACGTGTACCTAATACAGAGACATTTTAGCATATTTATTTGCCATATTAAAATAATGATCAAAGTTTTAATGATATGTTAACTAATGGCATTGTTAGTTTTGAACAACTGGCCCTAGGAGTTTCCTTAATAAAATGGGTTGAGCAGTTAAAGTGTTGTGTTTGGTGACTGTTGTGCTTACTGTTTGTTGTTTTCAGCCGGGGACCCAAGGAGTCGGACAAATTTGTTGAGAAGCATGACTTCAAGTACACAGGAACATATCAGTGGACAAACAGTAACAAATTATAAACATACATTTGCTTGTGTGCCATTCAAACCTAGCGGTATTGCTGAATATTTTTTTGCAGTGATCAGGTTTTGTGTTGTGAACATGATCTATTAATAGCAAAGAACAAATTTTAGAGGGAAGTAGCTGCTAGACTTATTGAATTCTAGAACAATAATAATGACAAACCTAAGTCATGGATTGAAAGAAGAGCATATCTGTTGGTACAGGATAAGATTTTGGACCGGTTACCAGTTATGATTAGCTATAGTGTGTCTGGAGGTCCAACCTATTTTTGGCAGTCCAGTTTGGTATTCAGTTTCTCTAAAAGACCATACCAAAGATGTATTTGGAATGGTTAATTTGTTAGGATCAGTACTCAATATTGTTGAAGATTTCATTTCTACAGCAGATAACAATCTTTTTGTAATCCTACAAATTCGGACACCTCGAGAACTTGCGATTATTCACCTAACATTTTAACAAATTTGTTTCACGATCCAGCAAGGCATCAAAAAGGTGCAGACAGAAGGGCAAACAGTGTAGACCCTGATCAGACTGCTTCAGGAGCAGTCTGATCTGGGTCTCCACTGTTTGCATAGGCCTGTCTGTCCCAATACTTAGGATCATTAGTCTTTTTCAGAGAAAATGAGACTTGACATTACCTATAGCAGAGGATTTATATGTATTATTAGTAATGTCAGGCCTTAGTTTCGAATGTCAAGCTTTTTTTTTCTTTTCTTTTTCTGAATAATAGGTAACAAAAATGCTTTGAAAATGTCCTCTTCTAATTGTGTTTAGCGCTTGAAGAGTAAGATATCATGAAACATCAGATAATATCAGAATAAGTGGACCAGTTAAAATAGTGTTGGATCAGTAGATATTGAGGTAAGCTGGTTCTGTTGATCAACAAATATTTGATCCCCTGTAAAACACCTGTAAGTGTTCTATTTTTGTTCCCCTGAGCTTAGTACTCATTGGGAACTTACAGGATAGGCATTCTTTGTTTGTCATAGTCACAGATCAATGTTTTCAAAGAGTCCCGCTGAAGATTCTGACATTATTTAGATGCAACCAAATTTCACACGAAGCTTCCTAGAAGCCTTTGTGGTGTAGTGGATAAACTACTCGCCTCATAAACTAGGGGTTGTGGGTTCAATCCCGAGCTTCTTCAGACTTTCGGATGAGTCTTTAAACCAAGGTCCATCTCCATATAATGAGCTTAGCTGTTGGTGGGATGTAAAACTCAAACACCCTCACTCAAGAAGCTTCCTTTGGCTGAGGGAACAATATTCTATTAAATTAATGCTGTCCATCAGTCTTTTACCCAAAATGGCTTTCTAAAAACCCTTTTAACTTACCAAAGTTTGGTATAATAATAGTTTGCAGCCACCCTTTCCAAGGCCTTGAATTAAATACAGTCAAGTTTCCAGTAACAGGTCGTATCCAGTAGCGGATCAACAAAACTTTGATGAGCCACCAAGACAGCATGGAAGCCATTTAGCATAAAACTTACAGTCAGTCATATAGCATATTCAGTCATACTTAAAATTCAGAAAACATAATACAAAATTACACATTTGTTGGCCAGGTGTGTGCAGAATTATGTGGGTATTTCTGATGTCTAAATCTAGACACATTATTGTCCAGCTGATATGATATTCTGCTGAGACAGAGAGCAGACTACCGGCTCCGGCCATCTTGGGTAAGGGTAAATATATCCCCAAAAAGAGAAATTGAAAAAATGAAGGAAAAGGTATTTTGTAAATGATAAAACTTCAAATTTTTAGACCCCAGTGACAGATCAGTTATTTTTAATCCCCCGCCGCGAAGCGGGGATTATAGGAATGGCCTTAGTCTGTCCATCTGTCTGTAACACTTGTCCGCTCTATATCTCCAGAACCATTCTTTTGATTTTCCTTAAGCTTTGGTCAGGTATTCCTTTCAGTGAGCTGATGTGCAGAACCTATAAATAAACCATGCTGACTCAAGTTCAAGGTCACTTTTGAAGGTCACGTGTTTGAATCTTTCAGTTTTGTGTCCGTTCCATATCTCCTTTACCCCTAGAATGATTTTCATCAAATTTTAGTCACCCCCTCAGTGAGCTGATGTGCAGAACCCATAAATAAATCATGCAGACACAAGGTCAAGGTCACAGTTGAAGATCAAACATTTGAATCTTTGAATTTTGTGTCTGTTCCATATCTCCTTTACCCCTGGAAGGATTTTCATTGAACTTTAGTCAAATATTCCTTTCAGTTAGCTGATGTGTAGAACCCATAAATAAACCAAGCCAACTCAAGGTCAAGGTCACATTTGAAGGTCACGAGTTTGAAACTTTGAATTTTGTGTCCGTTCCATATCTCCTTTACCCCTGGAAGGATTTTCATTAAACTGGTCGAATACCCCCCTCAGTGAGCTGATGTGCAGAAGCCATTAATAAACCATGCTGACTCAAGGTCAAGGACACAGTATAAGGTCACGAGTTTGAATCTTTGAATTTTGTGTTCGTTCCATATTTTCTTTACCGCTAGAAGGATTTTCATTAAACTGGTCAAATATCCCCCTCAGTGAGCTGATATGCAGATCCTATAAATAAACAATGCTGACTCAATGGCAAGGTCACAGGTGAAGGTCACAAGGTTGAGCCTTGTTATTAATGTGCAGCAGGGGATTTGGCTGTCTCTTAGACTGCTTTCTTGTCATTCATTGTTTTTCAAAGAAATTTGATAGAAAAATGAATGATGCAATAGTTGACTCTACCGGTATTTCAATTTGAGCCTTGCATTTTGAACATCTGCCACCTTTTTTTTTTCTCCAGAACTTGAACAGCACTGACCCAAATTTATTAGACTCCGTAATGCAACATAACATACATGCATTTTTTATGAAAAACATTTTGCATGATCAGTTTTAGGGGCCCAACCCCTGCTAGGATCCGCGCATGTAACTTTTGACCACACATTCCATTCTAAACTCCAAAAATACTTTACCCATACATTTACCTTGTTTCCTGCTTTATATAAAATTTCGGTATTTTGCTGAAAAAATGTGAGCAGCTTTTGCATTTGCAAAAGCTGCTCACATTTTTTCAGCAAAAATATTAGCATAATTGCTATATTTAATGATCAAAGTTTTAACGTTTCGTTAACTAATGATGTTGTTAAGTTTTGAACAACTGGCCCCAACGGGCCTCCGTGGCCTAATGGATAAGAGCGCTGACTCTTAGTCATTAGGTCTCTCACCGCCGTGGGTTCGAGCCTCGCTCGGGTCACGTGTGAGACGCCAAGTTCTGCAACGGAAGGTCAGGTGGTTTTTCTCCGGGTACTCCGGTTTTCGCCCACCTATGATTAACGATCGGCTCGATATGAGTGAAATAATCTTGAAAGGGCCGTAAAACCCAAACAAAAAAAAAAAAAAAAAAAAAAACAACTGGCCCCAAGACTTCTGGGCTAATGAAACTTCATACACACATTTGCCATGATACACTCTGATCACTGCCATTGACAGTTACTGACCTTGGCCTACTTTCCACGCTTTAATCTGTTTGTTAAGCTCTGTTTCTAGAATACCGAGGCATGTAGACAAATGAATGTTAAGCTCTGTTTCTAGAATACCGAGGCATGTAGACAAATGAAACTTCATACACAACCATTAAACTTCATCTACCATAATGCCCACTGCCATTTGCCATTTCTGACCTTGAGTTACTTTACGCTCTTGATTGAACAGTGTTTAATCTGTGTGTTTAGCTCTGTCTCTTGAACGCCCAGGCCTAAGGATTTTGAAACTTCATATACACATCTGCCATGGTGCACACTGCCCAGTGCTGTCGATTATTACTAACCTTGACCTGCTTTTCACGTGCGGCAGAACATTGTTTAGTTTGTGTGTTTAGATTAATTTCTTGAACACCTAGCTAGGCCTATATGTATTGAAACTTCCTGCACACCATTATGAAAACACGCCTATACAAATACATTTTAAACTTTACCGCCAAAAAAAAACCCTGAAAATTTTTCAGATGAAAAATTGTGATATTTTCCATATTTCTCCTCAAAATATAGATTGTGGGTACATATTAGAACCGTCCCATCGAGGCCGTTCTAACGAGTACACACTATGTATATTTTAGAGCAGAAATAAGGAAAATCTTAAGATGAAAATTTGTGATATTTTCCTTATTTCTGATCAAAATATAGATTGTGAGTACTCGTTAGAACTGCCTCAATCTGTATTTTAGAGCAGAAATAAGAAAAAGATGAGGCGGGTCTAATGAGTACCCACAATCTATATTTTAGAGCAGAAATAAGAAAAATATTGTGTACCTCTGTAAACCCCAGTTTTACTATATACAGTAAAAGTGCGGTTCAAGGGGATCAAAGTATATAGGCGTGATTTCATATTGTGATGCTCTTTGATGATGACCTACTTTTCAGACTTGGCTGAACAGTGTTAAATTCGTGGCGTGAACACCAACAGCAGATGCAACATAGCCATTTGGCAAATTATGTGTTCATGAACATAGATACCTACTGTTTTTGTCTTGATGGCAAAAAAATACACCTTTTAACTACCATGGCCGGTGTACCAAAGTACAAATGTAGTTAAGTCAAACTTTATTAATCAGTTTTACTTTTCTTAAAACCAAATAATTACTTTTCCTTGTTGGTTGTTTACTGCATTTGACATGCATAATATACCCATATATCACTGTTTTTGTTTGTTAGAATCAGTTAAGCAGATATAAATTATTTATGTATGATTCTTTTTGTCTTTACCTTTCAGCATTAAAGGTGCATTATTTTTCTAACATTTGTGGTTTTTATTTTAACCCATTTGAACTGAATAGATTTTGATTGATTGTGTTGGTGTTTGCCGACACATCAACTCTTGTGGGTCATTTTGTGTCATCTCCAAGAGAAAGGGAGAAAAGAGATAGAAGAGATAACAGAGAAGATGAAAGAGAGGGACAGAGAAGAAAGAGGAAAAGAAATGTAAGTGAAGAAACAGAAGAAATTGAAATGGTTTTCCTCTACCAATACCTCATGACGAAAACACGCCTATACAAATACATTGTAACCTTTATCACCGAAAAAATGAAAATTTTAAGACGAAAAATTGTGATATTTTTCTTATTTCTGCCTAAAATATAGATTGTGGGTACTCGTTAGAGGCGGTTCTAACGCGTACCCACATTCTATATTTTAGAGCAGAAATAAGAAAAATAAGGTTCACCCCTGCAAACCCCAGTTTTACTATATAAAAGTGGGGTTCGAGGGGGTAAAAATTATATAGGCGTGTTTTAATGATGTGCTCCAAAGATAGCAGGTCTTGTCCAACTATAAACCAGTGTCAGTTGGATGCCCTGGTGATGTAAGATGCACAAGACCTTTGTCACACCCAACCACCCTGTTGAACTGAATAGAATCTTCCTCAATAGAAATAAGTAAGTAAAGTCACCATTTAATGAGGGTATCACCATTTAGCATAGACATCTATCTACATGCATTAGCTAATCTCCCATGAGGTGCTCAGAGTTACTGACAGTTGTACAAATCAGTGACTACTACTGACCAGAACAACACCCATTAAATGGCAAGCTATGACGGTCTAAGCCTGACCTGACAAGGTGGTGCTAGTCAGACCAAGTGGTTTGATTGGGTGGTAGGGCTTGAGATGTCATTTCTTCTCAGAGTTGGGTCAAAGTCCCACAAGTTTGAAGCAATTCCAAATGACCTAAATATTGTTGACAGGGATGTAAAACCTCAACTCAAACAAACAAAACTGATAGAAATGGGGTTTTGACGGGTAAACACTATTTTCTTATTTTCCAAAACATAAATTGCACCCACAATCTATATTTGGTGTAGAAATTAGCTGTCACAGGGGTGGAAAAAGAACATGACTTGACCGGGACTCAAACCCAGGGCCTTTCGCATACCGTGCGAACACTCAACCGACTGAGCTACCGAGCCACACGGTCAACCTGCTACATAGCCATTTATGACAAATTATCCTGATAAATGAGACAGCTCATGTGAAAAGAGAACTCATTATGAAAACATGCCTATACAAATACATTGCAAACTTTTCCGCTGAAAAAAGAAAGATTTTTAAGCTGAAAAATTGTGATATTTTTCTTATTTCTGCTCAAAATGTAGATGAGGTACCCACAATCTATATTTTAGAGCTGAAATAAGAAAAATAAGGTTTACCCCTGTAAACCCCAGTTTTACTGTATAAATGTGGGGTTCAAAGGGGTCAGAATTATATCGGTGTGTTTTCGTGATGTTATCACATAAGTGGCCAGCAAAGACATAGAGGATTTTTCATGAGTGTTCATGTAATATTGAATTTATTAAATGAGTTGAGGAAAAGGAATAAAATGTGAGGCTTTGTCTCACATTTAATCCCCTTTCCTCAATGAGTTCGATAAATTCAATAATACATGAGCATTTTATTTCTTTTCCTCAACGAGTTTAATAAATTCAATAATACATGAGCACGAATGCAAGATTCTATTTATCATATGACATTTAAAACACATTTCATTCACAATCTTTCAATGAAAATGTCAGTATTCCGCCATTGGTAAACGCGAAGCTGTTAATGATGCCATACATGTAATGTTACGGGACGTATCTTTTTAATTTGCATATTTAATCCACTAGTGGATTATCAAATTTATTACATGGCGTTATTACACTCTCAGACGCAATGTCATATGATAAATTACATAAATAACACATCTGTGCGATACAGTGCATTCTTCCATATCTCCAAGAAGTTCATTTTTCAGATGAAAATTTTAAATATTTTTCTCAATTATACTCCAAATATAGGTTTTGGGTGCTCGTTAGAACTACCTCAGTGGCGGTTCTAACTAGTACCTTCAACCTATGTTTTGGAGCAGAAATAAGAGAAACCGTGTTTACCCCTGTAAACCCCAGTTTTCTCTATATAAAGTGGGGTTTAGAGGGTGTACATTACATGGACTTGTTATTATGATGCTGTTTCTCTAGATTCTTTTATTACGATAACACACCCGTGCGACATAATGCATTTTTAACACATCTCCAAAATGGCTACTTTTCTGATGAAATTCTGTGATATTTTTCTTAGTTATACTGCAAACATAGGTTGTGAGTGCTCATTAGAACCGCCTCATTGAGGTGGTTCTAACGAGTACCCACAACCCAAGTCTTGGAGCAGAAACAAGAAAAATAGTATATACCCCCTTAAACCCTAGTTTTCTATTTATAAAGTGGGGTTTAGTGGGATGTTCATTTCACAAACTAATGTTCATGTGATGGCTACTTGAAGACACCTGCATAGCAACAGATAAGATGAGTATTTGTTGATAACTCGAGGATTATTTTCCTTATTTCTCCATATAAACCCATGTTGTGGGTATTCATTCGAACCGCCTCAATGAAAGGGTGGTTGGGTGAGGCAAAGGTGTTGTGCATCTTACCTCAGTGGGGCACCCAACTGATACTGGATTTTTCATCATTGATATGAAATACTGGGCATCAGGTTTTATATACTTATGAAAGCAGTATGCAGGGATGTAGATGTAAGCTTGTAATATAATGGTTCAGTTAAAGGACTGAAAGATCCTAACTCATAAATACTTCTTAAAAGTCACCTCAATGTTGGTGCATTTTTAGTCCAAATTTCCCAATGTCAGTGCATGTTCTTACGAGGACTGTTCAAATATGAATGCAAGTAGAACGTTTTCTCATGCACTAATGCGAAAATCACCTGGAAATAAATATCACAGCGTAGAAAAACATTTTACCTGTACATTGATACCAAACCTGTTAAAATCCGTCCACTTTAGCCATGTATATGTTCGATAAACACTGTCTACTCTTGTATACTAATACAAAACATGGTTGGAAGATGGTCAGAGTACGCCGTTGAAATACTGTCCAATATTAAGAATCGTTGTATTCTTGGTATACGGTGCAAAGACATTTTTGATGAAATATTGTCGGTTTATGGGCATAATGAAATGTCTTTTCCAACAGTTTTTCGTTGGTGTAAGAAATTCAGGTGTGGGCTAGGCTGAACAGAAGATGCACCACATGATCGTCGGCCGAAAAGAACAACATCTGCCAAGATGGTTGCTAGGGTGAAAGAAATAGTTGCTACCGATGCACGATACACCACTAGGCAAATAGCTAGTAGGGTTGGCATATCATTAGGAGCAGCTCATACAATTCTGAAATGGGATTTGAAAATGAGAAAGATTTGTGCTAGATGGATTCCCCATCTGTTGACAGATGAGCAGAAAAAGACGCGTTCAGTGCGCCAAGAAGTTGCTTAAAAAGTTTCCAAATTACAATGCACGGTCTTTCGCTAATGTCATCACAGGTGACGAGACATGGGTTTACTTTTTTGAGCCAAAACGAAAGATTCAGAACAAAATATGGGCAACAAAGTATTGCAAAATACCATGCATTGCAAAGCGGACCATGAGCTTCAAGAAGGTAATGTATGCCATATTCTTTTCAAATCAGGGCCCTGCTATTCAGGTTGCTGTGCCTAAAGGCAAATCTGTAAATGCGAAGTTTTACAAGAATAAATTTCTTCGAAAATTGAAGAAATATTTCAAAGAACGAAGACCCACAACTGGTTTGGCCATTGTCAGATTGCTACATGACAATGCGTCATCGCACAAGGTGTTCATTGTGCAAGACTATCTGAAGCAGGAAAAGGTTGTTGAACTCCCTCAGCCCCCGTATTCCCCTGACCTTGCCCCGTGTGACTTTTTTTTGTTCCCGCGGCTGAAAAAATACCTTTCTGGTCGAAAATTTGTACAGTGCAAACACCTTGATTCTGCAATATTCCAGTGCCTTCATAGTATACCTCGAAAAGACTACCAAAATGCATTCAACGATTGGATCAGAAGACTGAAAGTTTGTATATCTGTTAAAGGGGAATACTTTGAGGGGACAAAATAAATTTTTCATCGAAATCTATCACAGAATCATTTTTATGTGCTTAGTTGCATTCATATTTGAACAGTCCTCTTAGTCCAAATTTCCCAGTGTCTGTGCATGTTTTTCAGCCCAAATTTCCGAATACCTCTATCAGTGCATGTTTTAGTCCAATGTCAGTGCATGTTTTAGTCCAAATTTCCTAGTGCTGGTGCATGTTGTTAGTCAAAATTTGCCAGTGTTTGTGCATCGTTTTTAGTCCTAATTTCCCAATTTTGGTGCATGTTTTCAGTCCAAATTTTCCAAAATTGGGTGCATGTTTTTAGTCAAAATTTCAGAATATGGGTGCATGTTTTTCGTCAAAATTATCCGTCAGTGCATGCTTTTAGTCCAAGTATCCTAATGTTAGTGCATGTTTTAGTTCAAATTTTCCAATGTTGGTGCATGTTTTAGTCTAAATTGCCAAATGTTGGTGCATTGTTTTAGTCCAAATTTCCCAATGTTAGTGCATGTTTTTAGTCCTAATTTCCCAGTGTTGGTGCATGCAGTTTTCAGTCCAAATTTTCCAAGTGTTAAAAAAATTGGTGCATGTTTTAAGTCCAATTTTGCATGTAGTCCAAATTTTCCAATGTTTATGCATGTTTTTAATCCACATTTCACAATGTTAGTGTATGCTTTAGTCCAAACTTTCCAATGTTGATGCAGGCTTTATAGTCCAAAATTTCTTATGTTGGTGCAGGTATGCTTTAGTCCTTGGTACCTTTTCAGTCCAAGCAGTTTCATGATGTAGATACAGTGATATAGCCAGAAGAAAATTATTGTAATGCACAAGGGAAATCCAGAAATACATGTAAATCTTTCTCCGAAAGGTAGCTTATTCTTACAGGAAAAAATGTGCTTACTTTGGGAACAAATCTTTCCCATTACGAAAACATGCCTATACAAATACATTATAAACTTAACCTCCGAAAAAAAGGAAATTTTAAGATGAAAAATTGTGATATCTTTCTTATTTCTGATCAAAATATAGATTGTGGACACTCGTTAGAACCGCCTCATCGAGGCGGTTCTAACGAGTACCAACAATCTGCAATTTAGAGCCGAAATAAGAAAAATAAGGTGTTCCCCTGTAAACCCCAGTTTTACTATATAAAAGTGGGGTTCAAGGGGGGTGAAAACTACATAGGCGTGTTTTCGTGATGCTATAAGAATTTAATATTGCTTCTGTGATAAGTACATGTATAAATGAAAATGTTTTATATTTATAGACAATTTCTTCTTGTTGCAAATATTTTTCATTATGTACATTCATAAGATGCATAGTGAATGAGCATTATGCATCAATCATAGTAGGAGATATACAATCTGATTTTGCTTTTGTTTCAGCCGAGGACCCAAGGAGAGCGATGATTTCTGTGTGAAGAACAATTTTGCTTACACTGGCACATACAGATGGACCCCACCAAAGGATCCACACAGCAAAATATAGTGGCTCTCTGAGCTTGAAATTACATCAGATGATCTTACCTCTGTATTTGTGGTGAATTGTTACACATGGCAGATTTTTGTCTGTAAGGGAGACAATTTTTAAAAATTTGCTTTCCTTTAAATCCCTTCTGGAAAAGGGTCTTTTCTGATAAAGCATCAACTCTTTTATTTTAGAGAAGATCCCTCTTATTATTGGAAGTGAGAAAAAAAATTGTTCTCTAAAATGAGGTAGCTCAAGAAGTATGGTGTGTAATGTTTATGATTTGTGATCAATTGAAGCTGCATGCCTACCAGTAGCTGCTCAGCAAGGTTGGAAACCCTTCATCGAGTTCCATTTATCGGTACACAGTAAGCAAGCAACATCGTCATCCGGGATCGTCAGATACATACCCTGACCAGTACTATGACCAAGATTATTAGTATGTTCTGAAGAAA
This sequence comes from Lucinisca nassula, assembly GCA_963580285.1. Classification (NCBI taxonomy): domain Eukaryota; kingdom Metazoa; phylum Mollusca; class Bivalvia; order Lucinida; family Lucinidae; genus Lucinisca; species Lucinisca nassula. The sequence continues at coordinate 196,976 of CAUZLF010000599.1, forward strand.
TTAAATGGCTAAATATGATTTCTGTAATATTTTTGTAACGCAGGGATGTCTCGATATCTGAATATTCTGAGGACTAAACTTAGAAATTTACCGATAGATGGATTATAGACAAGATGGATAGTTTTGTTTATTTACCTGTCCAATAATAGATTTGCTAATAATAGTCCAAATATACCTGTGACCTGAGGTGATTTTCCAATAGTTCTGTATCCCGGCTCTAATTGCATATATTAGCGATTCAGAAAAGCCGATAATAACCAGTTTGCATATGTAAATATCCGGTATTGTGAATTTAGTGAATTTCTAAGCGTTAGATGCATTGAAATTCGTGAGATTTGAGCCATTTTCAAAAAACGATCGTGGGGGAGTGAGACACACAATAAATCGTGAGAGTCACGCTCAAATCGGGAGTGTTGGCAGGTATGTTTGATCTGAGTTAGACATGAAATTTGTATATATTTAAAAAAAAAAAAAAATCAAAGCACCACAAAATGTTGTGTGGTCACCTACATAAATCCTGCAAACCATGACCATAGTGTCCAAATTGGTCACACTCAGGGGCTTATTAGGTCCGACAGACTTATAATAGAACAAACTTCAAAACTTTTCTTCTCTGAAACTTAGATATTTAGTAGTAGCAAGTAGTCACCTACATAATTCCTGCCAACCATGTCTCTGGGGTCTAAAATGGCCACGTCCCCGGGCTCATTAGCTCCCATAGACGTTTAATTATACACCCGGCATACGAAGTATGTCAGGAGGTATATAGTTTTTGTCTTTCCGTCCATTCGTTGGTTGGTTCGTTCGTACTTCCGTCTGTCCCGCAGTTCGTCAACCTTTACGTCAAAGTTTTGCGTTAAACCTTTTTTGACAGCTCATATCTCTGTAACCACATGTTAAATGCTCTTCATATTTGGTAAAGGATATCTCTATAGCATTGCCTTTCATATGGAATATCTAAGCCCCTGGGTGTGCTGTCTGTCTGTCTGTTCATCTACTTTTACGTCAAAGTTTTGTGTTGAACCTTTTCCATTGCTGATATCTCTGTAACCACATGTTAGATTCTCTTCATGTTTGGTACAGGATACCTCTATAGCATTACCTTTCATTTGGAATATCGAAGCCCCTGGGTGGGCCATCTGTCTGTCCGTCTTTCTGTACTTCTACTTTTACATCAAAGTTTTGTGTTAAACCTTTTTCATTGCTGATATCTCTGTAACCACATGTTAGATTCTCTTCATGTTTGGTAAAGGATATCTCTCTAGCATTACCTTTCATATGGAAATATCTAAGCCCCTGGGTCAAGCCCCTAGGTGGGCTGTCCGTCCGTTTGTCAACTTTTACGTCAAAATTTTGTGTTAAACCTTTTTGATTGCTCAAATCTCTGTCACCACATGTTGGATTCTCTTCATATTTGGTACAGCATATCTCTATAGCATTACCTTTCATTTGGAATATCTAAGCTGGGGGTTCAAGCCCCTAGGTGGGTTGTCCATCTGTCAGTCTGTCCGTCCCTTCATCAACATTTACGTCAGTTTTTTGTGTTAAACCTTTTTGATTGCTCATATCTCTGTAACAACTTGTTAGATTCTCTTAATATCTCTATAGCATTACCTATCATATAGAATATCTAAGTCCCTGAGTCAAGCCCCATGGTGAGCTGTCCGCCCGTTTGTAAACTTTGACATCCAAGTTTTGTGTTTAAACCTTTTTGATTGCTTATATCTCTGTAACCACATGTTAGATTCTCTTCATATTTGGTAAAGGATATCTCTATAGCATTACCTTTCATATGGAATATCTAAGCCCCTGGGTGGGCTGTCTGTCCGTTTGTCAATTTTTACATCAAAGGTTTGTGTTAAACCTTTTTGATTGCTCATATCTCTGTAACCTCATGTTAGATTCTCTTCATATTTGGTACAGAATATAGCTGTAGTATTAACTTTCATATGGAATATCTAAGCTCCTGGGTCAATCCCCTGGGTGGGGCTTGGGGTCAATAATTAAGACTTAGGCATTTTGATTACGTCCAAGTTTTGTGTCAACTGCTTTCATTATACTCCTTGTTGTTGAAATGCAATAGTTATTCTCAGTGGACTAAATGGTTATATGGAAAGGTTCAATGCTACAGACAAATTGTCATTTCCACTAAAAGGGGATGGCACTGGCCGGGGGTATACGTGCCCCACTGGGCACTTTCTCTAGTGTATTATGTACTTAGTATGTAGCAATGTCTAGTGGTCCTCTACATAAATCCTGCCAACCATACACCTTTGTTCCAAATCAACCACATGCCATGCCCCCATCCATTGTGGCTTGAAGAAATGGATGGGTGGCATGATGCTTCCACGTAGAGCTGAAACTGACCAAAATACGAGCACTGGTAAACCGCTTAGAGGATCTAAGCCTGCCCAGGCAAAGCTGTGCGGGTCGGCCTGTCCATGCTTATAAACTATTGGTTTCATTGGACGACAGGCCTTGATGTCATTTCATCTCAATGTCGGGTAAAAGTCCCACAAAATTGGAAGCAACATCTCCAAAATGACCTTTACAGTGTTGATGGGGACATTAAACCTCAAATCAAACAAAATAAACAACCACACGCCCAGAGCTCATTAGCTCCCATAGATGTCAAATTTGAAAAACTAAAAAAAATCTTCTCTGAAGCCCAGAGCTTAGATATTTAGTACGTAGCAATGTTATGTGGTCACCTACATCCTGCCTACCATGCCCCTAGGGTCCAAATTAGCCATACCCCAGGGCTCAGTTGTTTGTTTGATTTGAGGCTCAACATCCCTGTCAACACTGTATAGGCCCTCTTGGAATTTTTTTTTGTAGAAACTTAAAGGCTTGATATTGCATGTGAATCATCTGCCAAGCAGACAATTCATATCTAATGTCAAGCCTTATTTTCTCTAAAAGTATGAAAACATAATTGTAAAGGATATCTGCAAGTGTTGTGATTGGCACTTTAAGGGTTAAATAACAGGATTATTTTTCTAGTTTTAGAGGTTCAAATCACTACGGTTATGCCAAAAAGTATGTGGTGATCATGGGCTCAGTTTTGTTGAATATGATCATGGGCTCAGTTTTGTTGAATAGAGCATAAAAAATTATAATCTATAACCTCTAGGACTTTTGCTTTCGTAATGAAGTCATTAAGCTACTATACTTCATAAACCAAGGGTCATGGGTTCAATTCTGGGCTTATCAGACTATCAGATGAGTTAATAAAACAAAGTCCTCATCTTCATATGACCTTATTTGTTGAAGACATAAAATCAAACAAACATACTCTAGCTTTAGATTCCAACAGGTGGTGGTATATACAGTAAAAGTCCTATATTAAGACCATCTTTGGGACTATTCAAAAGTGGTCTTTAAGACCACTTTTGAACAGTCCCAAAGGTGGTCTCTGACCAAAGGCCCCGGATGCAGAAAACACAAAGAAAGAATAACCACAGCCTGCAAAATAAGCTTTTTAAAGGAAAAATAGTCTTAATTTCTGGCAGTCTTAATAGCGGAATTTTACTGTACCATATTAGCACAGGTCATGCTCTACTAATCACAAACTATTTGCATTTTCTTGCTTTCAATGTGGAAACTGTTGAGGAAATTGACTCACTGTATTCACCTTATTTGCATTATCTGCTGATTCCTAGTCTGAGGGTTATCAGTGTTGGAAAAACAGGTAACCAGACCCCCCTAACCTTTCAAGGTCAGGGGGGTCTGGTTACCTGTTTTTCCATTATTGACAATGTGCAAGCTGGGAGCCAGCAAATAATGCAAATATGGTGAATAATGCCAGTCATTAAACTTATTTCATGTAGCTGAAGGCTGTGTATGAGAGATGTGTTCTTCAGAAGAGTCCAAGTTTGAATCTCGGGGGGTGTTTTATTTGGGGGGTGGGGGGGTGGGGGGGGGGGCACAAGCAAAGATCTGAATACATGGCTATATAAGGCCCAAATTACATGTGGTGGTTTTGTTATGGCTGTATATATTGCATGACACATATGTGAATCTTTGTTCTTTGCCTACAAAATTGGAATGTGTGTGCTGGCTTAAAAATCTATCTGTACAACAATAACTGAATACCAGTAGAATCTTCTCACATGTATAGCAGGAAACCATTTCGAAATTCAGGGGTGTAGGGTCAAGTTAATTTTAGAAATTTACTCAGAAATGGCTCTTTCTTCTGCCAACAGTAAAGGCCCTGAACAGATGCAACATTCATGTCTGATCTGGAACTTCAATGTTTGTCAATGTCCCATTTTAGGATTTCTCATCTCAACTTTTTAGCTCACCTGAGCTGAAGGCTCATAGGTTTTGTTTTTGTTTGATTTGAGGTTTAACGTCCCCGTCAACACTGTAAAGGTCATTTTGGAGACGTTGCTTCCAATTTTGTGGGACTTTTACCCGACATTAAGATGAAATGACATCTCAAGCCCTGTCGCCCAATGAAACCAATAGGGTTTATTAGCATGGGCGGTCCTGCCTCGCACCGCGGTTCCCGGACAGGCTTAGATCCTCTAAGCGGTTTACTGGTACTAGTGTGCGGGCCGGAGAAGGTGAGCTTATAGTACGGTAAGGCTCTGTTGTCTGTCTTTCAACATTTTCAAACATCTTCTCCTCCGAAACCACTTTGCCGATTGAAGTCAAATTTTTTATGGAGCATCCATGGGATGGGGGAACGAAAATTTGTTCATGGGGTCCAGGTCACATGACCATGATGGCTGCCATCCCATATAAGGTAAAAACCTTTTAAAAAGCTTCTCCGAAACCAGTGGGATTTTGTTCAAATGATGACCCTCAGATGACTTGACCTACTCTATGCCAACGTCAAATTTGATCACATAGACTTTCGTATGGGGAAAAAGTCAAAACTGTGTATTTTTCGGAGACTATTGCAGCCTGTGATCTGAAATTTGGTAGATGCAGGTAGCCATTTGAGTGGATGAAACTACATAAGTATTCAAGGTGAAGGTAATTATTTGACCTTGGCCCAAGGTCATTCAGACCTATTTTATGCCAAGGTCAAATCTGCTCACATAGACTTTTATATGGGAAAAGTTAAAATTGTGTATTTTTTTGGAAACTAATTGCAGCCTGTGATCTGAAAATTAGTAGATGCAGATATGAAAAATTAAAGCTTATTTTCCTCAGATAGCAATCAAAGCCATTTGTAACCAACTTTCCTAAAGCCCCTGTAGGAACAAAGAAATGAAAATTAATTAAAATGAGTTTGGTCACATGACCAAGATGTCCAACATGCCCAAAATTCCTTCAAACACCTTCTTCTCCCAAACCAGATCGCCAATCATAGGCTCATCATAGTTTGTTCAAATGATAGCCCTTGGATGACCTTGACCAATTCGACACCAAGGTCAAATTTGGACACATAGACTTTTGAATGGGAAAAAGTCAAAATTATGTATATTTTCGGAAACTATTGCAGTCTCTGATCTGAAAATTGGTAGATGCCGTTAGCTAATGAGTATTACAGGTCAAGGTCATTGTCTAGCCTTGGCCCAAGTTTTTCACCATTACCACTGCTCCATTTGTAACCAAATTTCATATGAAAAGTTTGGAACAATCAAATGACAATTTATTAATATGAATTTGGTCGCATGTCCAATATGTCTGCCATGCCCATATAAGGTAAAAAAAACCTTCAGAAATCTTCTCCAAAATGAATGGGCCCAATATCAGGTCACATTACCAAGATGGAACCATGATAAAAACCCTTTAAAAACTTCTCAGAAATCAAATGGCTCCATAAACTCTCAGCACTCTGGTGAGTGGCTCAGAACCAATGGTTTAACATTTTATTTGGTGTATTTTATTTTAATATTTCTCAACTGTTTAAATATTAATATATTTATGATAGTCACAAAAAGTGCTTCAAGATCCGGTTCTTAGCAATACTTTTAATTTATTGTGTGCTTTAAGTTATATTTATTACAGAAAATTATATTGTTTTGTACAGATTGAATAATCAATGATTTTTATGACAGATTCTAGACATACCATTTACATATGTATATGTACATGCATACCGGTAATGTTATTTTGTTATATTGTCAGATTTTGTATTAAAATGAGAAGAAATCACCAGCATTTATTGTTTATCTGACACTGTTAACTACTCTTGGTTTAAACAGTTTTTTAATTTGGATTGTATGGCCTCTTCAAGAACTATATATATATTCACTTATATCAAATTGACTGTTAATCAGAGGTGTGCAAAAGCCTGAGTAACATGGCTGGGCCCATAGTAAAACACCTGGGCCCAGTTGTTCAAAACTAAGGACATTGTTAGTTAATGTATTTAATTAAAACTTTGATCATTAAATATGGTAAATATGGTTATATTTCTGCTGAAAAAATGCTAACATTTTTAGCTCACCTGTCACGTAGTGACGAGGTGAGCTTTTGGGATCACTTTTTGTCCGTAGTGTGTCTGTCCCTGCGTAAACTTTTCTTGTGAACACACAAGAGGTCACAGTTTTGGGCCAATCATCATCAGACTTGGTCAGAATTCATCATGACAATATCTTGGTCAAGTTTGAATATGGGTCATGTCGGGTCAAAAAGTAGGTCAGTAGGTCAAATCATAGAAAAACATTGTGAACACACTAGAGGCCACAGTTTTGATCCGATCATCATCAAACTCGCTCAGAATGATCATCTGGACAATATTTTGGTCAAGTTCGAATATGGGTCATGTCGGGTCAAAAAGTAGGTCGGTAGGTCAAATCATAGAAAAACCTTGTGAACACACTAGAGGCCATAGTTTTGGTCCGATCATCATCAAACTTGCTCAGAATGATTATCTTGACAATATCTCGGTCAAGTTCGAATATGAGTCATGTCGGTTGAAAAAGTAGGTCAGTAGGTCAAATCATAGAAAAACCTTGTGAACAGACCAGAGGCCACAGTTTTGGTCCAATCATCATCAAACTTGCCCAGAATGATCATTTTGACAAAATCTCAATCAAGTTTGAATATGGGTCAGGTCGGGTCAAATCACAGAAAAATCTTGTGAACACTCTAGAGGCCACAGGTTTGGTCCGATCTTCATCAAACTTGCTCAGAATGATCATCTTGACAATATCTTGGTCAAGTTCGAATATGGGTCATGTCCGGTCACAAAGTAGGTCAGTAGGTCAAATAAAATAAAAAGCTTGTGAATACACTGGAGGCCACAGTTTTGGTCCAACCCTCATCAAACATGCCCAGAACGATCATCTTGACAATATCAAATCATAGGAAATTCTTGTGAACGCCCTAGAGGCCACAATTTTGGTCCAATCTTCATCAAACTTGCTCAGAATGATTGTCTTGACAATATCTTGTTCAAGTCCGGATATGGGTCATGTGTGGTCAAAAAGTAGGTCAGTAGGTCAAATCATAGAAAAACCTTGTGAACACACTAGAGGCCACAGTTTTGGTCTGATCATCATCAAACCTGCCCAGAATGATCACCTTGGCAATATCTCGGTCACGTTCGAATATGGGTCGTGTCGGATCACAAAGAAAAATCTTGTGAATACACTAGAGGCCAGAGTTTTGGTCCAATCATCATCAAACTTGCCCAGAATGAGCATCGTGACAATGTCTCGGTCAAGTTTGAATATGGGTCATGTCGGCTCAAAAAGTGGGTCAGTAGGTCAAATCATAGAAAAACCTTGTGCACACTAGAGGTCACAGTTTTGGTCCAATCATCATCAAACTTCGTCAGAATGATATTTTTATGCCCCCGCATCATATGATGCCAGGGGCATATAGTTTTTGGGTTTTCCGTACGTGCGTACATGTGTACGTCCGTCTGTACGTGTGTGTGTACGTACGTACGTACGTGATCCTGTAACCTCAGGTTAAAGTTTTTGTAACAGGTAGAGCCTGAACTTTTAGAACTCATATTTTCCTAACCTTTTGATGGAACTGGTTCATCTTTGGTATGATGATAGATATAGGTCCAAAGTTTTATTAAGCAATACCCCCACCCATGCCTGTGACCTCAAGGTCAAGGTCACAGACTTAGAAATTTTCAATGTTAAAGACACAGGTTAAGGTTTTTGTAACAGGTAGACTTGAACATTTTAGAACTCATATTTTCCAAACCATTTGATGGAATTAGTTCATATTTGGTATGATTATAGATATAGGTCCAAAGTTTTATTCAGCGATACCCCCACCCATGCCCATGGCCTCAAGGTCAAGGTCATGGACTTAGAAATTTTCCATGTTAAAGACTCCAGTTAAGGTATTTGTACCTGGTAGAACCTGAACTTTTTCTGATGGCTTTGGTTCATATGATGATAGATATAGGTACAAAGTTTTATTCAGCAATACCCCCACCCATGCCTATGACCTCAAGGTCAAGGTCACAGGCTTAGACAATTTTAATGTGAAAGATTTTAAAGAGCTCCAGTTTTCCAAACTATATCATGGATTTGGCTTATGTATGCTATGATGATAGATACAGGTCCAGATGTTTATTTGGCAATACCCCCACTCATGCCTATGGCTTCAAGGTCAAGGTCACACACTTAGAAATTTTTAATTAGATATTTTAAGAGTTGATATTTTCCAAATTGTGCGATGGATTGAGTTGATATTTGGTATGATGTTAGATACCTGTCCATTTTATTCACCTATACCCCCACCCATGCCCATGAGCTCAAGGTCAAGGTCACAGACTTAAAAATTTTTAATTATCCCCTCGCACAACATAGCTCTAGCGTCTATATTTCTTCACTGATTTCAATATAACTTCACACAAATGTTCCTTATGACAATATCTCAAGCGAGTTTGACTTTCAAGGTCATGACCTCAAGGTCAAGGTCACTGTGGCTATTTTTAGAAAAACTTTGTCATCGCTCTAGCGCTTACATTTCTTCACCGATTTCAATAGAACTTCACACAAATGTTCCTTATGACAATATCTCGAGCAATTTCGACTTTCAAGGTCAAGGTCACTGTGGCTATTTTTAGAAAAACTTTGTCATAGCTCTAGCGCCTGCATTTCTTCACTGGTTTCAAAATAACTTCACACAAATGTTCCTTATGACAATACCTCGAATGAGTTTGACTTTCAAGGTCAAGGTCACTGTGGCTATTTTTAGAAAAACTTTGTCATTGCTCTAGCGCTTACATTTTTTCACCAATTTCAATATTACTTCACACAAATGTTCCTTATGACAATATCTCTAGCAAGTTCCACTTTCAAGGTCAGGGTCACTGTGGCTATTTTTAGAAAAACTTTGTCATCGCTCTAGCACTTACATTTCTTCACCGATTTCAATATAACTTCACACAAATGTTCCTTATGACAATATCTCGAGCAATTTCGACTTTCAAGGTCAAGGTCACTGTGTCCATTTTTAGAAAACTTTTGTCATCGCTCTAGCGACTACATTTCTTCACTGATTTCAATAAAACTTCACAAATGTTCCTTATGACAATACCTCGAGCAAGTTCGACTTTCAAGGTCAAGGTCACTGTGGCTATTTTTAGAAAAACTTTGTCATTGCTCTAGCGCTTACATTTTTTCACCAATTTCAATATAACTTCTCACAAATGTTCCTGATGACAAGGTCACACACTTAGAAAATTTTGTTGCAACATGGATTTTCGGGGTGAGGCGGGGCCCTTGGCGGGGGCATCTGTGTCGTCTGGACACATTTCTAGTTGACAATATCTTGGTCAAGTTTGAATATGGGTCATTTCGGATCAAAAAGTAGGTCAAATCATAGAAAAACCTTCTGAACACAAGAGGCCACAGTTTTGGTCCGATCATCATCAAACGTGCCAAGAATGATCATCTTGACAATATCTCATCAAATCAAGTTTGAACATGGGTCATGTCGGGTCAAAAAGTAGGCCAGTAGGTCAAATCATAGAAAAACCTTGTGAACACACTAGAGGCCACAGTTTTGGTCCGATCATCATCAAACTTGCCCAGAATGATCATCTTGATAATATCTCAGTCAAGTTCGAATATGGGTTATGTCCGATCAAAAAGTAGGTCATATCATAGGAAACCCTCCTGAACACAACAGGGGCCACAGGTTTGGTCCGATCATCATCAAACTTGCTCAATATGATCATTTGACAATATCTCGGTTAATTTTGAAAATGGGTTATGTCTGGTCAATAAGTATGTCAGTAGGTCAGATGGTTGAAAACCTTGTGAACACATTAGAGGCCTCCGTTTTGGTCCGATCATCATCAAACTAGCTCAGAATGATCATCTTGACAATATCTGGGTCAAGTTTGAATATGGGTCATGTGGTCAAAAAGTAGGTCAGCAGGTAAAATCATAGAAAAACGTTATGAACACTCTAGACGCCACAGTTTTAGTCAGATCATCATAAAACTTGCTCAGAATGATCATCTGAACAATAACTCAGTTAAGTTCAAATATGGGTCATGTCAAATAAAAAAGTCGATCAGTATGTTATTTTGTCATAACTTTTGAACCATTTGAGATAGAGCCTTCATATTTGGCATGTCGGGTCAAAAAGTGGGTCAGTAGGTCGCATCATAGAAAAACCTTGTGCACACTAGAGGCCACAGTTTTGGTCCAATCATCATCAAACTTCGTCAGATTGATATCTTTGACAATATCTCGGTCAAGTTTGAATATGGGTCATGTCGGATCAAAAAGAAGGTCAAGTCATAGAAAAACCTTCTGAACACACTAGAGGCCACAGTTTTGGTCCGATTATCATCAAACGTGCCCAGAATGATCATCTTGACAATATCTCATCAAATCAAGTTTGAACATGGGTCATGTCGGGTCAAAAAGTAGGTCAGTAGGTCAAATCATAGAAAAACCTTGTGAACACACTAGAGGCCACAGTTTTGGTCCGATCATCATCAAACATGCCCAGAATGATCTTGACAATATCTCAGTCAAGTTCGAATATGGGTCATGTCCGATCAAAAAGTAGGTCATATCATAGGAAACCCTCCTGAACACAACAGGGGCCACAGGTTTGGTCCGATCATCATCAAACTTGCTCAATATGATCATTTGACAATATCTCGGTTAATTTTGAATATGGGTTATGTCTGGTCAATAAGTAGGTCAGTAGGTCAGATGGTTGAAAACCTTGTGAACACATTAGAGGCCCCCGTTTTGGTCCGATCATCATCAAATTAGCTCAGAATGATCATCTTGACAATATCTGGGTCAAGTTTGAATATGGGTCATGTGGTCAAAAAGTAGGTCAGCAGGTAAAATCATAGAAAAAACGTTTTGAACACTCTAAGAGGCCACAGTTTTAGTCAGATCATCATAAAACTTGCTCAGAATGATCATCTGAACAATATCTCAGTTAAGTTCAAATATGGGTCATGTCAAATAAAAAAAGTAGATCAGTATGTTATTTTGTCATAACTTTTGAACCGTTTGAGATAGAGCCTTCATATTTGGCATGTAGGTTCCTTGTGACAAGGGCTTCCCACTGATATAAAGATTTGACCTGTGACCTACTTTATCATTACTTTTGAACCATATGAGACAGAGCCTTCTTAGTTGGCATGTATGTTCCTTGTGACAAGGTTTTCTCAACCATTCAAAAGTTTTGACCCACCACCTTGACCGTTGACCTACTTTGTCATATCTTTTGAAGCATTTGAGATACAGCCTTCATATTTGGCATGTAGGTTCCTTGCAACAAGGGCTTCCAATTCATACATAAAATGATCTGTGACCTTTATCTTGACATTTGACCTACTTTATTATAACTTTTGAACCATTTGAGATAGTGCCTTCATATTTGGCATGTATGTTCCTTGCATGTATGTTCCTTGTGATAAGGTCTTCCCACCCATACAAAAAATTTGTCTAATGACCTTGATCTTTGACCTGCTTTGTCATAATTTTGAAGCATTTGAGATAGGGCCTTCATATTTGGCATGTAGTTTCCTTGTGACAAGGACTTCCTATTCATACATAAATGATTTGTGAGTTTGACCTTGACATGTGACCTACTTTATCATAACTTTTGAACCATTTGAGGTAGAGCCTTCATATATGGCATGTATGTTCCTTGTGGCAAGGACGTTCCACCCATACAAAATTTTGACTTGTGAACTTGACATTTGACCTTCTTTCTCATAACTTTTAAAACATTTAAGATAGAGCCTTCATATTTGGCATGTAGGTACCTTGTGATAAGGGCTTCCCACTCATGCAAAAAATTTTACCTGTGACCGGTCATTGACCTTTGACCATTTTGTCACAACTTTTGAACCATTTAAGGTAGAGCCTTCATATTTGGCATGTACCTTGTGACAAGGTCTTCCCACTCATGCAAACATTTTTGACCTGTGACCTTGATCTGTTACCTACTTAATCATAACCTTGAAAGCATTTGAGATAGAGCCTTTATATTTGGCATGTATATTCCTTGTGACAATGGCTTCACCTTCATACAAAAAGTTTGACCTGTGACCTTTGACCTACTTTATCATAACTTTTGAACCATTTGAGAGAGAGCCTTCATATTTGGCATGTTTTTTCCTTCTGACAAGGCACCTTACTATATTACCTACCATTTCATTTCTATAGTGTGGATCAGGTGAGCGATCCAGGGCCATCATGGCCCTCTTGTTTCATTAAAAATAACAAAACTTTGGATATTGTACTTGCTAGAACAGTTAACTAGTTGACTACTAACGAGTTTGTTAAGCTAATGATATTTTGAACACTAGACCCTGAACTTCCATTGCTGAACTTTGAAATCTCAAACATGATCCGAGCAATACCCAAACCCACAGCAGTGAGAGACAGGGTTTGTTACTTCTCGGCCGACCCTTATGCAGTTACTTGGTGACTCTTGATTCATTTGAAAACAAAAGGCGCATGGACCACTAGTCTCACCAGAGGTCAAGTGTCTAAACTTGGCTGGCCCTTGGCAGTTATTTTTTCAACTAACAACTGTGGCTTGAAAAAGTTAGCCTTTCAGTTGCGGAAATGAAGTTTCTAGTCCTTTTTACCATACATGGGCATGGTAGCCATCTTGGCCATAACTAACAACTTCCATTTAGCTGACTGCAAATATTAATTCTGATGCCATAGGCTACAAGGGAATCAGACAATCCAATGTTTTGCCTTTTTCCAATTAGAGATGCCCAAGGGACCAAAAATATGACTTGGACATAAATAGGTCAAGGTCAACAAACTTGCAATAACAATTTGGATGCCACCGTCTACAACAGAATAAGAATAACCAATGATTCTGCCTCCTTCACATACAAAGGTCTAACTGATCACAGTTGATCTTGACGTAAAGCTATGTCGGTAAACAAACTGATTAGGGCCCATGAGTCTCCAAAGCTACATACCAAGTTTAAAGGTAATCGGCCATTTGGTTCCTGAAATGAAGATTTCCAAAGGGTTTTACTATATAAGGGCCTAACAGCCAGTTTGGTTATGTTACTCCAATCCCACCACTTAATGTTCATTGGATCATCCAAAAGAGGCTCCACATGTAATTTGGTTTCAATCAACCCAGCTGTTTAAGTGGTAAAAATACTGAATCTGATCCATCTCATTTTTCCATGCAAATGTTTAAGTGACTAAATTTGACCTTGATGTAAAAGACCAACCAAAGGTCATCATTTGAACAAACTTGGTAGGGCCTCGAGCCCTGATGCTGCATACCAAGTTTCAAGTCCATTGGACATTCGGTTCATTAGGAGATTTTTAAAGGTTTTCACCATATATGGGAATGGTGGCCATCTTGGTCATGCGTGGCAAAGATCCCATAAACAAACTTAATCCCCCACCAAATGGAGTTTGGTTTCAGTTCACTGTTGGCTCAGTGGTTTCAGAGGAGATTTTGTTTAAAAATGATGACGACGACGCAGAGGATAGACCACTGCCTATACTATAACTAGAATTTGTTTTTCTACAAAAACACAGATGTCTCCCCGTTTTTGACCTCTAAGTATGACCTTGACATTGGAGGTATTGAGCTGGGCCTTGTGTGCAACACATCATCTAATGAAGATGAACATTTCTGCAAAGTAACTTTAAAAATGTTCATAGAAAAATAAAAAAAGTTAATGGCCGTACACAAAAAAAAACAAACTTTTTTACCTTTGACCTCTAAGTATGGCCTTGACCTTTGAGGTACAACACATCGTCTCATGATGGTTAACAATTCTGCCATGTAATTTCATAATCCATCAAAGAATGAGGAAGTTATTGACTGTCCCTTTTTTACCTTTGATCTCTAGGTATGACCTTGACATTGGAGGTATGGACCTTGGTCTTGCACATGACTCATGGTCTAATGACGGTGAACATTTCTGCATGGTTACTTTATAAAGTCCATCCAGAAATAAACCAGAGGTCCTGTAAACGCTCACCTGACACCTGGTCCTGGTGTACATTTTAATGTTTATATATATATATATACCGGCCCCGATAGCTCAGTTGGTAGAGTGTCCGCTCCGGGGAACGGGAGGTCTCGGGTTCGATCCCGGGCCGCGACATACCAAAGTCGTTAAAAATGGTACTAGCTGCTCCTCGCTTGGCACTCAGATTTACGGGGTAGAGCTAGGACTGGTCGATCCAGTGTCAGGATAATGTGACTGGGTGTGGTATCATGTAATGTGTCTGGGACATGATACTTCAGTGAGGCAGCACTATAAACGTGAGCATTGAGCTCCCTGTCGCAACCAGACACCGTCGTGATATGACTGAAAAATTGTTGAAAGCGACGTTAAACCCGAATTCACACACACACACACACACACATATATATATATATATATATATATATATATATATATATATATATATATATATATATATATATATATAGCCTCAGAGCAGGGTTACACAACTTGTGGGGACAAAATTTTGATGTCTAACAATAATATAAAACTTTCCACCTATTCCTACCTTTCTGACAGTTCGAAGGCCATGCTTTCATTATGGTTTATTCCATTTGTCATATTTCTTTTAGATCAGAAGTAAAACAAATAAACCATCACTTACAAGTGTGAGCATTAACGATTTCTCGCCTGCGCCATTGCTTACAGTCCAAAACGATTCTATATTGCAAAGAATTTAAGTATTGTTCTGAAAGCACATGTCATTGTTTATGTATGTCACCATTTTGTCCTTATTTGAAGTAACTCTAACAGCACAGAGCGCGGGTCATAGTAATAAAGTGCGGGACAAACATGGAACCGGTGAATCTTGTGATTGAAAAAAAATATTTACCAAATCATTTTTCTATTTATTTTTTTTTCTTTCTTGTTCCTATTAGCAAGAAACATTACTTTCCATCGCAAGATCTTTGTTATTCCATCAAATAATTGCAAATTTTGATAAAGTCATTATTGATGATCGGCCAGGTAGAAAATACCGCTTAAGTCAATTATCAATTAATTTGACACTTGTGTAAACATCCTTTTTATTGCTGTCATGTGTAAAAAATAATTTACCAGTTGATTGACCGTGGCTCAGGGCTCGGGAAAACCGATTTTTTTTTCGGTCCCAGACCGAAATTCAGAAATTGGGACCGATTGGAAACGGCCCAAAGCCCCAAAAAATCGGTCCGATACTGGTCCAACATTAAGGAAATTTTCGCTGATTCAGTCAAATATTTAGGATATTATCAAATTCTGTAAACTTAAAACTTAGTTCAGATGTCAATCCGTTAATTACACATGATTAATCCAATAATCGCCTCGTCAATTTGTGTTTCTAGGTCAATGGCTTCATAGGTCTGGAGAAGAAGATTTTGGAAGGCTTTTTACCATATATGGGTGTGGCAGCAATCTTGGTCATGTGACCCAGACCCTGCGAACAAACTTTCGTTCCTTCATCCTACTGAGGCTCCAAATGAAATTTGGCTTTGATTGACCTTTCAGTTTTGGAGAAGAAGATCTTTGAAAATGGTGGACGGACAGACGACGGTCCAAGGTCATTTAATGACCTTGAATGACCTTGACCTTTCTTATCCATAAATCTTCATGTATTGCTTTTGTTTACCTGAGCTTCCTATTTTTGTGTCGTAGTCTTCAATGGTTTCCTAAATATTCATTATTTTCACTTTTTCCCATGCAAAAGCCCAAGTCTGCAAATTTGACATAGCCATAAAATAGGTCAAGGCCATCCCAGGGTCACCATTTTTACAAACTATGATGGGCTCAAGTACCAGATGCTACAAGCCAACTTTAGAGGTCATTGGCTTCATGGTTCTGGAGAAGATTTTGAAGGCTTTTTACCATATATGGGCATGGCTGCCATCTTGGTCATGTGACCCAGACCCCGCGAACAAACTTTCGTTCCCCCATCCTACTGAAGCTCCACATGAAATTTGGCTTTGATTGGCCTCCCTGTTTTGGAGGAGAAGATCTTTGAAAATGGTGGACGGACGGACGACAGACCATGGCTATACTATAAGCTCACCTATGAGCCTAAAGGCTCAGGTGAGCTAAAAATCAATTATTTTCACTTTTTCTCAAGCAAAAGCCTAAGTCCGCAAATTTGACATTGCCGTAAAATAGGTAAAGGTCAACCCAGGGTCACCATTTGAACAAATTATGATAGGCCCGTGTACCAGATGCTTCCTGCCAAGTTTCAAGGTCATTTGCCTTACGGTTCTGGAGAAGAAGAATTTCGAAGTGTTTTTACCATATATGAGCATGGCCACCATCTTGGTCATGTGACCTGGACATATGAGCAAATTTTCATTTGTTCATCATATAAAGGATCCATATCAAATTTCACTTGAATTGGGCCAGCGGTTTCTGAGAAAAAACTGTTTGAAATATGGAACCTGGTTAATCTTGGTCCCAGGTCACTGAATGATGACTTTTCTTACCCATGAATCTTCATGTATTCATTTACTTTACCTGATCTACCAATTTGGTGACATTGTCTTCAATGGTTTCCTAAAAATCCATTATTTTCACTTTTTCCCATGCAAAAGCCTAAGTTGACAAATTTGACACTGCCATAAAATAGGTTAAGGTCAACCCAGGGTCAGCGTTTGTAAAAACTATGACGAGCCCGAGTACCATATGATATATGCCAAGTTTCAAAGCCATTGGCCTTACGGTTCTGGAGAAGAAACTTTTTGAAGGCTTTTTACCATATATGGGCGTGGCGGCCATCTTGGTCATGTGATCTAGACCGTACTGGCAACTTTTCATTTGTTCAACTCACAAAAGCTCCATATTGAATTTCACTTAAATTTGCTCAGTAGTTTCTGAGAAAAAATGTTTTTTTTTGAAATATGAAATCGGAGTGACCTTGGTCTAAGGTCAATGAATGACCTTGACCTTTCTTACCAATAGATCTTCATGTATTCAGTTACTTTACCTAATCTACAAATTTTGGTGACACTGTCTTCAATGGTTTCCCTAAATATCCATTATTTTCACTTTTTCCTATGCAAAAGCCTAAGTCAGCAAATTTGACATTACTGTCAAATAGGTCAAGATCAACCCAGGGTCACCATTTGAACAAATTATGATAGGCCCGAGTACCATATGCTACATGCCAAGTTTCAAGGCCATTGGCCTTACGGTTCTTGAGAAGAAGAATTTCGAAGTTTCTTTACCATATATGGGCGTGGTGGCCATCTTGGTCATGTGATCTAGACCATGTTGGCAGCTTTTCATTTGTTCAACTCCCAAAGGCTCCATATTGAATTTCACTTCAATTGGCTCAGTAGTTTCTGAGAAAAAATGTTTGAAATATGGAACCTGCGTGACCTTGGTCTAAGGTCAATTAATGACCTTGACCTTTCTTACACATAGATCTTCATGTATTCAGCTACTTTAACTTATCTACTAATTTTGGTGACACTGTCTTCAATGGTTTCCTAAAAATCCATTATTTTCACTTTTTCCCATGCAAAAGCCTAAGTCGGCAAATTTGACATTGCTGTGAAATAGGTCAAGGTCAACTCGGGGTCACCATTTGTACAAACTATGATGGGCCTGAGTACCATATGCTACATGCCAAGTTTCAAGGCCATTGGCCTTACGGTTCTGGAGAAGAAGAATTTTTAAGGCTTTTTACCATATATATAGGCGTGACGGCCATCTTGGTCTTGTGATCTAGACCGTATTGGCATTTTTTTCATTTGTTCAACTCACAAAGGCTCCATATTAAATTTGACTTAAATTGGCTCAGCAGTTTTGGAGAAAAAAATGTTTGAAATATGGATCCTGAATGACCTTGGTCTAAGGCCAATGAATGACCTTGACCTTTCTGACCCATAGATCTTCATGTATTCAGTTACTTTACCTGATCTACAAATTTTGGTGACACTGTCTTCAATGGTTTTCCTATAAATCCATTATTTTCACTTTGCCCCATGCAAAAGCCTACTTCGGCAAATTTGACATTGCTGTAAAATAGGTCAAGGTCAACCCGGGGTCACCATTTGTACAAACCATGATGGGCCCGAGTACCATATGCTACATGCCAAGTTTCAAGGCCACTGGCCTTATGGTTCTGGAGAAGAAGATTTTTGAAGGCTTTTACCATATATGGGCATGGCGGCCATCTTAGTCATGTGATCCAGACCCCGCGAACAAACTTTCGTTCCCCCATCCCACTGAGGCTCCATATGAAATTTGGCTTTGATTGGCCCTGCAGTATAGGAGAAGAAGATCTTTGAAAATGGTGGACGGACGGACGGATGGACGAACGACGGACCATGGCTATACTATAAGCTCACCTATGAGCCTAAAGGCTCAGGTGAGCTAAAAAGTTATTGACTGGACACAAAAAAAAACAAACTTTTTTTACCTCTGACCTCTTAGTATGACCTTGATCTTGGAGGTACCGACCTGGGTCTAGCGTGCACCAAATCGTCTCATGATGGTTAACATTTCTGCCAAGTAATTTCACAATCTACCCAGGAATGAGAAAGTTATTGACTGAACACCAAAAAAGGCCCCTTTTTGTCCTTTGACCTCTTAGTACGACCTTGTCATTTGAGGTACCAACTTGGGTCATGCATGCAACACATCGTCTCATGGTGGTTAACATTGCTGCCAAGTAATTTCACAATCCATCTAAAAATAAGAAAGTTATTGAAAACACAAAAACGGCCCCTTTTTTACCTTTGACCTTATGTATGACCTTGACCTTTCAGGTACCAAATTGGGTCATGCATGCAACACATCATCTCATGGTGGTTAACATTTCTGCCAAGCAACTTCAAAATCCATCTAAAAATAAGAAAGTTATTGACCAAACACGAAAAAAGGCCCCTTTTTGACCTTTGACCTCTATGTATGACCTTGACATTTGAGGTACCAAACTGAAATGCATGCAACACATCGTCTCATGAAAGTTAACATTTTTGCCAAGTAACTTCAAATTCTATTTAAAAATAAGCAAGTTATTGACAAAACCCGAAAAAGGGCCCCTTTTTTACCTTAGACCTCTAAGTATGACCTTGACCTTTAAGGTACCAACCTGGGTCATGCACGCAACACATCGTCTTATATTGGTTAACATTTCTGCCAAGTGATTTCAAAATCCATCTCAAAATAAGAAAGTTATTGACCAAACACGAAAAAAGTCCCCTTTTTTACATTTTACCTCTAAGTATGACCTTGACCTTTGAGGTACCGACCTGCCTCATGCGCACCACACAACACATCGTCTCATGGTTGTTAATATTTCTGCCATGTAATTTAAAATCCATCTCAAAATAAGAAAGTTATTGACCAAACACAAAAAGGCCCCCTTTTTACCTTTGACCTCAAAATAAGAAAGTTATTGACCAAATACGAAAAAAGGCCCTTTTTTTACCGTTGACCTCTAAGTATGACCTTGACCTTTGAGGTACCGACCTGCCTCATGCGCACCACACATCGTCTCATGGCTGTTAATATTTCTGCCAAGTAATTTTAAAATACATCTGTAAATAAGAAAGTTATTGACTGGACACGATTTGCCCATACATATATACATACCAACAAACTTCCAAGGGAGATAATTCAAAAAGTATAAATGCGAGAGTTATAGTTCTTGCCTGGGGGAAAAACAATATGTCTCTCCGAAAAAAATTTCGGGGGAGACATAATAAGCTCTCCCAGAGCTTTCGGCTCTGGTGAGCTAAAACAAACATAGTTGGCTGGTGCCCTCTAGCTCAGAGACAATTTGTTGGAGTGGAAATCAAGCCATCTATAGATGTCTTGAGCACACCGTATGAAAGGTGTTTCAATCCCTTGAAATAATTGGATACCCATTCACTGCTGGACAGTTTTTCAACTGCACACAACAGGAATGGGTTCGCCTTTAGGGAAGCCAACCTTTATTTTTGTCAGTCACCCATTTTTAAGGGGGGTGGGGGTACAGCCCTGCAAGACTTTTTCACTTATTTCGAGCCGTTCAGAGGTTAATCAGGAGCACTCTTACCCAATAAGCCACGTAAGCCCATCGTCCGTCACCCATACCAATAGGTGGTCAGTGAGCAAATTCTTTCCTTTAAATGTAGATCCCATCTTGGAAATTTTCAGATTATAGAACAAGAGGGCCCACAGGGCCCTGGTTCGCTCACCTGTTTGTCACTGTCTCGAGTACTTTCTATTTTTAGCTCTGGTGGCCAACTTGTTCAACAGCAGAGTGATTTTAGCTTATTTGGTAGGGAGTCACCTAGGCAACAGTCCTGTGAAGTTTGAATCAAATTGGCCTTAGGGTTTAGGAGGAGTTCACGTTTGAATCAAATTTACATTTTTTTTCTATTTTCAGCTCCGGTGGCCATTTTGTTCATCGGAGCGGGATCATTTTAGCCTTTTTGGTAGAGGGTCATCTAAGCAACATTACTTCGAAGTTTGAATGAAATTGGCCCAAGGGTACAGAAGGAATTGTCGCTCTGGCAGCCATCTTGTTCATTTGAGTGGAATGAGTTTTAACTATTTTGGTAGGGAGTCATCTTTGCAACATTCCGGTGAAGTTTTAAATCCAATTGGCCCAATGGTTTAGAAGGAGTTCCCATTTGAAGCAAATTTACAATGTTTTTCTATTTTTAGCTCTTGTGACCATTTGTTAATCGTTTATGCTATTTTCCTAGAGGGTCATCTACACAACATGGTTCAAAAGTTAAAATAAAATAGGTCAAATGTCAAGGAAAAAGGTCAAAGATCATTTTATGTATGAATAGAAAGCCCTTGTCGCAAGGAACCTACATGCCAAATATGAAGGCTGTATCTCAAATGCTTCAAAAGTTATGACAAAGTACGTCAAAGGTCAAGGCCATGGGTCAAAAGTTTTGAATGGTTGAGAAAACCTTGTCACAAGGAACATACATGCCAAATATTAAGGCTCTATCTCATATGGTTCAAAAGGTATGATAAAGTAGGTCACAGGTCAAGGTCACAGGTCAAATCTTTATATGAGTGGGAAGCCCTTGTCACAAGAAACCTATATGCCAAATATGAAGGCTGTATCTCAAACGGTTCAAAAGTTATGACAAATTAACCTACCGATCTACTTTTTGATTTGACATGACCCATATTCAAACTAAACTGAGATATTGTCCAGATGATCATTCTGAGCAAGTTTAATGGTGATTTGACTAAAACTGTGACCTCTTAGAGTGTTCAAAACGTTTTTCTATGATTTGACCTGCTGGCCTACTTTTTGACCCGACATGACCCATATTCAAAATAGACCCAGATATTGTCAAGATGATAATTCTGAGCAAGTTTGATGATGATCGGACCAATGCTGGGACCTCTAGTGTGTTCACAAGGTTTTTCAACATTCTGACCTACTGACCTTCTTATTGACCAGACATGACCCATATTCGAAATAAACCGAGACATGGTCAAATGATCATTTTGAGCAAGTTTGATGATGATCGGACCAAAACTGTGGCCTCAAGTGTGTTCAGAGGGCTTTTCTATGATTTGACCTACTCACCTACTTTTTGACCAGACATGACCGATATTCGAACTTGACTGAGATATTGTCAAGATGATCATTCTGGACAAGTTCAATGATGATCGGACCAAAACTGTGGCCTCTAGTGTGTTCACAAGGTTTTTCTATGATTCGACCTACTGACCTACTTTATGACCAGACATGACCCGTATTCGAACTTATCCGAGATATTGTCAAGATGATCATTCTGGGCAAGTTTTATGATGACTGAACCTAAACTGTGGCCTCTAGTGTGTTCAGAAGGTTTTTCTATGATTTGACCTTCTAACCTACTTTTTGACCGACATGACCCATATTCGAACCTGACCGAGATATTGTCAAGACTATCATTCTGAGCAAGTTTGATGATGATCGGACCAAAACTGTGGCCTCTAGTGTGTTCACAAGGTTTTTCTATGATTTGGCCTACCAACCTACATTGTTACCCGACATGACCCATATTCAAATGTGACCAAGATATTATCAAGATGCTCATTCTGAGCAAGTTTGATGATGATCGGACCAAACCTGTGGCCTCTAGTGTGTTCGCAAGGTTTTTCTATGATTTGACCTGCTGGCCTACTTTTTGACCCGACACGACCCATATTCAAACTTGACCCAGATATTTTCAAGATGATAATTCTGGGCAAGTTTGATGATGATAGGACCAAAATTGGGACCTCTATTGTGTTCACAAGGTTTTTCAACAATCTGACCCACTGACCTTCTTATTGACCAGACATGACCCATATTCGAAATTAACCGAGACATGGTCAAATGATCATTTTGAGCAAGTTTGATGATGATCAGACCAACTGTGGCTTCAAGTGTGTTCAGAAGGTTTTTCTATGATTTGACCTACTCACCTACTTTTTGACCAGACATGACCCATATTCGAACTTGACTGAGATATTGTCAAGATGATCATTCTGGGCAAGTTCAATGATGATCGGACCAAAACTGTGGCCTCTAGTGTGTTCAGAAGGTTTTTCTATGATTTGACCTTCTAACCTACTTTTTGACCGACATGACCCATATTCGAACTTGACCGAGATATTGTCAAGACTATCATTCTGAGCAAGTTTGATGATGATCGGACCAAAACTGTGGCCTCTAGTGTGTTCACAAGGTTTTTCTATGATTTGGCCTACCAACCTACATTGTTACCCGACATGACCCATATTCAAATGCGACCAAGATATTATCAAGATGCTCATTCTGAGCAAGTTTGATCATGATCGGACCAAACCTGTGGCCTCTAGTGTGTTCACAAGGTTTTTCTATGATTTGACCTACTGACCTACTTTATGCCCTGACATGATCTGTATTCGAACTTGACCGAGATATTGTCAAGATGATCATTCTGGGCAAGGTTGATGATGATCGGACCAAAACTGTGGCCTCTAGTGTGTTCAGAAGGTTTTTCTATGATTTGACCTTCTAACCTACTTTTTGACCGACATGACCCATATTCGAACTTGACCGCGATATTATCAAGACTATCATTCTGAGCAAGTTTGATGATGATCGGACCAAAACTGTGGCCTCTAGTGTGTTCGCAAGGTTTTTCTATGATTTGGCCTACCAACCTACATTGTTACCCGACATGACCCATATTCGAACGTGACCAAGATATTATCAAGATGATCATTCTGAGCAAGTTTGATGATGATCGGACCAAACCTGTGGCCTCTAGTGTGTTCGCAAGGTTTTTCTATGATTTGACCTGCTGGCCTACTTTTTGACCCAACATGACCCATATTCAAACTTGACCCAGATATTTTCAAGATGATAATTCTGAGCAAGTTTGATGATGATCGGACCAAAACTGGGACCTCTATTGTGTTCCATGTTTTTCAACAATCTGACCCACTGACCTTCTTATTGACCAGACATGACCCATATTCGAAATTAACTGACCATGGTCAAATGATCATTTTGAGCAAGTTTGATGATGATCAGACCAAAACTGTGGCCTCAAGTGTGTTCAGAAGGTTTTTCTATGATTTGACCTACTCACCTACTTTTTGACCAGACATGACCCATATTCGAACTTGACTGAGATATTGTCAAGATGATCATTCTGGGCAAGTTCAATGATGATCGGACCAAAACTGTGACCTCTAGTGTGTTCATAAGGTTTTTCTATGATTTGACCTACTGACCTACTTGATGACCCGACATGACCCGTATTCAAACTTGACCGAGATATTGTCAAGATGATCATTCTGAGCAAGTTTTATGATGATCGAACCTAAACAGTGGCCTCTAGTGTGTTCAGAAGGTTTTTCTATGATTTGACCTTCTAACCTACTTTTTGACCGACATGACCCATATTCGAACTTGACCGAGATATTGTCAAGACCATCATTCTGAGCAAGTTTGATGATGATCGGACCAAAACTGTGGCCTCTAGTGTGTTCACAGGGTTTTTCTATGATTTGGCCTACCAACCTACATTGTTACCCGACATGACCCATATTCAAATGTGACCAAGATATTATCAAGATGCTCATTCTGGGCAAGTTTGATCATGATCGGACCAAACCTGTGGCCTCTAGTGTGTTCACAAGGTTTTTCTATGATTTGACCTACTGACCTACTTTATGCCCTGACATGACCTGTATTCGAACTTGATCGAGATATTGTCAAGATGATCATTCTGGGCAAGTTTGATGATGATCGGACCAAAACTGTGGCCTCTAGTGTGTTCACAAGGTTTTTCTCTGATTTGACCTACTTAACTACTTTTTGACCCAACATGACCCATATTCGAACTTGACCGAGACATTGTCAAGATGATCATTCTGGGCAAGTTTGATGATGATTGGACCAAAACTGTGGCCTCTAGTGTATTCACAAGGTTTTTCTATGATTTGACCTACTGACCTACTTTGGGAACCGACATGACCCATATTCGAACTTGACCAAGATATTATCAAGATGATGATTCTGAGCAAGTTTGATGATGATTGGACCAAACCTGTGGCCTCAAGTGTGTTCAGAAGATTTTTCTATTATTTGACCTACTGACCTACTTTTTGACCTGACAACACCCATATTCGAACTTGACCGAGATAGTGTCAAGATAATCATTCTGGGCAAGTTTGATGATGATCGGACCAAACTGTGGCCTCTAGTGTGTTCACAAGGTTTTTCTCTGATTTGACCTACTGACCTACTTTTTGACCCGACATGACCCGTATTGGAACTTGACCGAGATATTGTCAAGATGATCATTCTGAGCAAGTTTGATGACGATCGGACCAAAACTGTGGCCTCTAGTGTTTTCACAAGGATTTACTATGATTTGACCTACTGACCTACTTTGTGACCCAACATGACCTATATTCGAACTTGACCGAGATATTATCAAGATGATCATGCTGAGCAAGTTTGATGATGGTTGGACCAAACCTGTGGCCTCTAGTGTGTTCACAAGGTTTTTCTCTGAATTGACCTACTTAACTACTTTTTGACGCAACATGACCCATATTCGAACTTGACCGAGACATTGTCAAGATGATCATTCTGGGCAAGTTTGATGATGGTTGGACCAAACCTGTGGCCTCTAGTGTGTTCACAAGGTTTTTCTATGATTTGACCTACTGACCTACTTTATGACCTGACATGACCTGTATTCGAACATGACCGAGATATTGTCAAGATGATCATTCTGGACAAGTTTGATGATGATCGGACCAAAACTGTGGCCTCTAGAGTGTTCACCAGGTTTTTCTATGATTTGACCTACTGACCTACTTTTTGACCCGACATGACCCGTATTCGAACTTCATTGAGATATTGTCAAGATGATCATTCTGAGCAAGTTTGATGATGATCGGACCAAAACTTTGGCCTCGAGTGTTCACAAGGTTTTTCTTTGATCTGACCTACTTTTTGACCCAACATGACCCATATTCATATTATCAAGATGATCATGCTGAGCAAGTTTGATGATGATTGGACCAAACCTGTGGCCTCAAGTGTGTTCACAAGGTTTTTCTATGATTTGACCTACTGACCTACTTTATGACCTGACATGACCTGTATTCGAACTTGACCGAGATATTGTCAAGATGATCATTCTGGGCAAGTTTGATGATGATCGGACCAAAACTGTGGCCTCTAGAGTGTTCACAAGGTTTTTCTATGATTTGACCTACTGACCTACTTTTTGACCCGACATGACCCGTATTCGAACTTCACCGAGATATTGTCAAGATGATTATTCTGAGCAAGTTTGATGATGATCGGACCAAAACTTTGGCCTCGAGTGTTCACAAGGTTTTTCTTTGATCTGACCTACTGACCTACTTTTTGACCCAACATGACCCATATTCGAACTTGACCGAGATATTGTCATGATGATCATTCTGACCAAGTTTGGCCCAAAACTGTGACCTCTAGTGTGTTCACAAGAAAAGTTTACGGACGGACGCACGCACGCAGGACCAAAAGTGATCCAAAAAGCTCACCTTGTCACTATGTGACAGATGAGCTAAAAAGTCATGAGAGTGTCACTTCTAAAATGGCAGAAAATGTCAAGTGTTTCAATTTTCCACCTGTCCTTCCATTGCAGAACTTCATGTCTCACACATGTCCACAGTGAGGCTGGAACATTTTATGGCATCACATCTACCGGTAGGTCTACACTTCTTGCTCAGGTCTGGTAAATATGGTCAAACCACACTTTTCCTGTGCAGACTCCTACATAAGCAGTTAACCAGTTTGACCAGACTTCTTGGGAGAGAATGATCATAGAAAGAATGTTGCCAAACTGGGCCCAGCCCAAACTGGACTGGGCCCAGTTGTTCAAAGACTTGTTTGCTTAATGAGCTCGTTAGTGGTCATATTGTTAACTGTTCTAGCAAGTGCAATATCTAAAATTTTGGTATTTTTGCTGAAAAAAATGTGAGCAGATTTGCACATGCAAAAACTGCTCACATTTTTTCAGCAAAAATGTTAGCATATTTGCCATATTAAATGATCAAAATTTTAACGATTTGTTGACTAACCACGTCATTAGTTTTGAACAACTGGCCCCTGGTGGGTATCTCACCTGTGACCTCATGGTCATCCTACTGAGTTACCAAGGCCAGCTGTTGCATAGGTAAATGTACAGGTTTAAAGGGCTGTAAGAATAAATTTACACCATTAATTTATAATTATACTGTTGAACAACCGGGCCCTGGTGATATGGATAAACACAGAAAAAGCAATAACAAAAAAAAAAAAGAAGTGTAATAAATATATTTAATGTATATAGATACAAGTATGAGAAAAAATATTATTATAAACTACTTCAGACTGAACATTAAAATAAAGTGCCAATAAACAAATACTTACACCTCTTTATAACACTGTTCATTTTGACATGGTTCAATGATGGATCCCAAAATGGATTATATAGAAATATGACCATACATGGTCATTTTTCTATATAATCTATATATTTTTGTTTGCATATACATGTAACACACTTGTTTAACTAACACTCTGGTTTCGACCCCAACAACAGTGTTATAAAAAGGTTGTTGTGACTTGGATCCCAAAAATACATGTATATATATAAACATGATTTCTGCTTTGGACCCCAACAACAGTGTTATAAAAAGGTTGTAGGGACTTGTAATTTCTACACATATTTCAAGTGTAGGGTTTGCCAGGTGGTCCACAAAGTCAAGCAATGAGTGCTAACCGCGATCTCTGTTGCTTAACTTTGCAAATAAGCCAACCACTCTACCGACGTCGCTTGAAGAGCCGGTTCCTTTAGCAAGGCAGTAGAAGTGATATGTATAAATAACCGTTACATTTCTCCCCCTCTTCTCTTGACTTTGTCCGGAAGTCACATGCCTCACCAGGCCAACCCGAAGCGGAGTCTATGCAACAAACCAGCGGCACTGTTTCCATCCCACCGCTGCCACCAATGTAGTGTAACTAACACTCTGGTTCGGACCCTAACAACAGTATATATAAACATGATTTCTGCTTTGGACCTCAACAACAGTGTTACAATAAGGTTGTCGGGACTTGTAATTTCTATATATATTTCAAGTGTAGCGTTGGCTGGGTCGTCCACGAAGTCCAGCAACGCGGTCATCCATCCAGGTACTAATCACCACCTCCGTTGTTTAACCCTTATCTTGCTGTTCACGACAACCCAAATCTTTGCAAACAGTGTAGATCCAGATCAGATGGCTTCTAAAGAAGCCATCTGATCAGGATCTACACTGTTTGGCATTCAGTTTATGAATTTGTAACAATAAATTACATCAAGTAATTTGATTGGTTAATAGACAGAAATGGGTGTGGCTTAAATGAATATTCAGCAAGATAAGGGTTAACTTCGTGAATAAGCCGACCACTCTACATGTGTAGCTAAAGAGCCAGCTCCTACAACAAGGCTGTAGAAGTGATATATATCAATAACCATTACACAAGAAAATTTTGTATGCAATGCCCTGTTTTTCAATTCAACAAACTAACAGTCAACAAGAAACCTGTTATTTATTCATCTTCATATATTTCAACAAGAGCTGTCGCGTGACAGCATAGCTCGCCTGTTTCCCGACTTCAAGATATAAGGTAAAATTTATGAACCATGAAATATAGGTCACACTCACCTTGATATATTGGAGATCAATAATTAGGTCACATGGAACATATATTCCAGAGATTTCATTTCAGAATCAAATTGTGTCTGAATTATAAGGCAAAGTCATTGAACCATGAAAATAGGTCACAAGGACCTAGATATATTTCTATGTCAATCATCGGGTCACATGGAACTAATAATCCAGGTGAGACATTTCTCCATCAAATAGTATTCAACATAATAGGAAAAATCACTGAACCATGAAATATAGGACACACTGACCTAGATATAATTCAAGCTCAATCATGGGGTCACATGGAATAAATAATCCAGGTATGACATTTCTCCATCAAATAGTGTTCAAGATAATAGGCAAAATCACTGAACCATGAAATATAGGTCACACTGACCTGGATATATTTTGTGGTCAATTATCGGGTCACATGGAACTAATAATCTAGGTTTGACGTTTCTCTATCAAATAGTATTGAAGATAATAGGCAAAATCACTGAACCATGAAATATAGGTCATACTGGCCTAGATATATTTTGAGGTCAATAATGGTGTCACATGCAACTAATAACCCAGGTATAACATTTCTCCATCAAATAGTATTCAAGATAATAGACAAAATCACTGGACCGTGAAATGTAGGTCACCATGACCTAGATATATTTTGCGGTCAATTATTGGGTCACATGGAACTAATAATCCAGGTATGACATTTCTCCATCAAATAGTATTTAAGATAATTGGCAAAATCGCTGAACCATGAAATATAGGTCACAGTGACCTAGATATATTTTGAGGTCAATAATGGGGTCACATGCAACTAATAACCCAGGTATAACATTTCTCCTTCAAATAGTATTCAAGATAATAGACAAACTCACTGGACCGTGAAATGTAGGTCACCATGACCTAGATATATTTTGCGGTCAATCGTGGAGTCATATGGAACAAATATCCCAGGTATGACATTTCTCCAACAAAGAGACTTCAAGATATAAGGCAAAATCACTGAACCGTGAAATGTAGGTCACCATGACCTAGATATATTTTGCGGTCAATTATTGGGTCACATGGAACTAATAATCCAGGTATGACATTTCTCCATCAAATAGTATTTGAGATAATAGGCAAAATCGCTGAACCATGAAATATAGGTCACAGTGACCTAGATATATTTTGAGGTCAATCGTGGAGTCATATGGAACAAATATCCTAGGTATGACATTTCTCCAACAAATAGACTTCAAGATATAAGGCAAAATCACTGGACCGTGAAATGTAGGTCACCATGACCTTCACCCTTTTACAATTGAACCAATGTCACTTGATTGGCTGATGTATAACCAATTGTGTCTATAACTTGTTAGTATAATAGAAAGGTACACAACAAATTACAAAGGTGTCCTGGATTTTGACCCCTAGCCCCACCCCATCCCCACTCCCAGGCATGAACCCAGGGGTGTGTTGTCTTTGAATCTCAGAAGACACTCCCAGGTATCCAAGTTGTAAATATGAATGCTTTGTGATGAGTGACTGTTAAGATACAAGCATTTCTAAAACTTTAACACAGAATTACAAAGGTGTTCTAGATTTTGACCCCTAGCCCCACCCCGGGGCATGAACCCAGGGGTCTGTTCTCTTTGAACATCAGAGGACCCTCCCAGGTACTTAAGTTCCAAATATGAGTGCTCTGTAATGAGTGACTGTTGAGATATAAACATTTGAAAAACTTTATCGCAGTGTGACGGGAACGCAAACGCACACGCCATCCGAGGTGACAACAATAGCTCTCCTTGTACTTCGTACAGGCGAGCTAAAAAGACAAAAATGCTACAGAACTTAACAAGATCCTAAAAGAAAACAAAAATATCATCAAGTCAAATAATATAGATGTTTTGAAAGTAGAGCCCTTCTCCTAAGGGGAACAATAGCCATCAGAAATGGAAAATCCCACAACCAAAGCCCAATATGGCCTTCAGAAGATTGTTCACAACTAGAGAGTGCACCAGAATTAAAATACACTTGAAAGCCCACAGTATATTGCTGCAACATCTGCAAGATTTTGAATATGTAATGTTTATTGAGACTATCTTCACCGAATGATACTAAGGAGTGCTTTTCAACATGATAAAGATCCAAGATTTCCAATGTACAAAGTACTGGCATACTGAGTTGTGGTTCTTGCACATGAAATGTTTTTTTTAACTTTGTATAAAACTGTGGCAAGTACCAGCAATATATCTCAAAGGGCAATGAGTTATGGCCATCAATATGTCTGAAAGGGTATTGGCGATAATTATGGTGATCTCAAGGTGGTCATACTGTTAAATTGGAAGGGGAGTTAACTCAAATACCACAGCACCTAGAGTTGTGGGTATACATTATTACTGTCTATTGGTCCAAGACATGTTGATGGTATTTATCACAACTAACTCAATGAAGCAGTCCTAATGAACACCCACAACCATCCTTTGTCTGCAAAGAAGCTATGCTGACTTTGGGTCAAACTACATCTATATACCAGTTGTACAAAGCAAAAACTGATCAGATTTAAAAAATGGGCAGACTGATCAGTCTTCTCTGTGCACAAATGTCCAAAGTCAAACTCAAATTGTTGATTGACATGGTCCAAACAAAATGAATTAATGGGTGGTAATATATATTTACTGTCAGATAATGATCAGAAGTTTAGGTTCAATTTCATGACCATGTCACAGTGGAGCGCTGTGGTGCAGTGGTAAAGTATCGGCCTCGGGATCGAGAGGTACCGGGTTCGAACCCCACGAGTGGCAAGTGTTGTTTCCTTGAGCAAGAGACTTTATCCACATTGCTTAGTACTGGTTCTATCCAGGAAAAGAGGGCCACATGGAAGATTAGTACTAGTTTACTAAATGTGTTACCCTCTATAAATAAGGTCGATTATTATTATTATTGTTGTAACATCAGTACATGTATTTGTTCCCTAACACTTTACCTTTGTAAAGAATTCAATGCTACAAAGAAACCTA
Source organism: Lucinisca nassula (assembly GCA_963580285.1). Lineage (NCBI taxonomy): Eukaryota > Metazoa > Mollusca > Bivalvia > Lucinida > Lucinidae > Lucinisca > Lucinisca nassula. Next base: position 228,524 of record CAUZLF010000599.1, read on the forward strand.
ATAAGGAGCAGAATAATAGGTACCAGTAATAAATTTTATGGCTTAAACATGAACTTTCTCCCTTCAGTTACTTCAAGAAGCAAATGTGGAAATTTGTTAGAATTGCCTCAATGAGAAACAAATGTTGTGAACATTAGTTAGACTTGCCTTTAACAAATATCCACAACATTTGTTTTCTCAAGGCAATTTTGATAAATATCCACACATTTTTTCCACAATATTTGTTCGAATCACCTCGGTGAGGCATTTCTAACAAATATCCAAAACATGTTTCTTGGCGTACTAAAACAGTTGCACATCACACCATACTTTTAAATATCTCCTTTAACATCTTCCATCTTGAGCTAAGTATTTGTTCTGGTCAAATTGTCATTATGTGTTTATCTGTATAAAATGTGTCTTAGCTATGTATGCTTATTGCAGATACAAATCAAAGAAGGTTTAAATTGGGTCAATATTGCATTGTATTATATACCCAGAAAATGTCCCGTTTACTTTCTACAGAAATTAACGGTCAATATTTTTCCATATTGCCCGTAGTCAAGTTCATATTGCCCGTAGATAAGCAGTCACGTTCACAATAGAACTACTTTCAAATTTGTCCATTTCGATACTAAAAATCGGCAACCATCTTGTCGTGCGTATCGACTGAAAAAACGTAAAACAAAACGAATATAGGTTCTGACAAAGTGCATAAACCACATTTTATGCAGTCAAATATGACCTACCTGCAATCTGTTTAGATTTTCAATACTTTCTTCTAAGAAATCAGGAGTATATTGAACGAAATATAACCAACGCTTTGGAAAAAATGGCGTCCTGTGTTGGGAAACGTCAATGTTTTTAATGACGTCACATCCACCAACATTAACGTCGTCTTCACTTTGGTGCCGTTGGGCATGGTTTTTCAACATGTAGGGAGAAACTTAACGACCTTCATTATTTTCCATGTCAAACCACCTAAAGATGTATAATCTGATTTTACGTTCAGAAATTCATATCAGGCAATCCTGAATTCCAGCCGACATTTGAAATGTTGGGTATATAATAAAAAGGTTATTGACTTTATATTGTGAAATATCCGGCACTCGTTCATATGGCGAAGACGCACTCACAAGCTCGTGCGTCCTTCGTCATATGAACTTGCTGGTACATGCTTACTAATGAGTATGTGTAATGACAAGTCTATATTTTAACTGCAAATGTTCAGAGTAAAAGACATAAAGGAAGTTGTTTCCCTCAATACATATACAGTAAAATTCCGCTATTAAGACCACATAAAATTAAGACAAATTCTGCTATAAAAAACTTATTTAGTAAGTTGCAGTTATTCTTTCTTTGTGTTTTCTGCTTACATTGTCCTCTGGTCAGAGACCACCTTTGGGACTGTTCAAAAGTGGTCTTAAAGACCACTTTTGAACAGTCACAAAGGTGGTCTTAATATAGGAATTTAACTGTGTTTGAACATGAACGTAAAATTTAAATGATTATGACTTTTGTGTCTGTGTTAACGTGCATGTACCATATTTGCTGTAAAAAGCATACAGTGCACTAAGGACATTTCATTCTAATCTTAAAGGTGCATTATTGAGCTACCGGGTCTCGAATTTTTTTTGTCTGGTTTTTATCTTCAATGCATACTCCTTCGTCATGTGTACACTTTTGGAGCCAAATACAGCTTCAGAACTTTGTGAAAATGGTCGTTTTCATTCATGTTTACCCTTCGCTCTGAACATGTGTTCGGAATTTCTGTTCTAAAAATAAATCTGTCACTTTACACATACATGGCGACAGTATTGTCTCTGAGTGTTTTTACTTATGGCATGGTATTCAGCGTCATATTTTTTCCGATTCAGGCATGGCCTAAGCAAACAAGGCCAAAAATGAACGTTGCATAATGTCATATATGGGGATTCTATTTTTGTCACGAACTAAAAATAGATCTAACTTGTGTTCGAAACCTAGTTAGGGAATCCCTCTCAAACTCGTTTACCTGTCATTATAATTGTTCGCATTTTTGCATAAAATGCATTCATTTGTATTGTTTTAAAGAAAAATACCGGCTATATGTATTTTATTTTTGGAAGCATTTTTTTCAGATAGCTCAATAATGCACCTTTAAAAACAAACCCAGAAAGTCATTCTATAAATAGCATGGTCAGGTACAACCAGCTAGGTGCTCTGTATTGTTTGGTGAGCATATATATATAATATAATATAGTTAAACACAATAAGTTGCATATATGTCAGTTATTTGTCCTCTTTATCACAAAAGCATAATAAATGATATGGTTAATCATTATACTCTATAATCTTTTAGCATTGTTTCAAATTCAACAGATGGCAAAACCTTACACTTTTAATTTGTGTCAAATAAGTAAAACAAGAATTCCGCCGAAGGCTATGTCGCGCCTGTGGGGGCGCAAAGTCACTCAACCATGATATGTAGGTCAAGCATGAAGGTCAAACTAAGATGCTTGCATAAAAGTTTCCATTCCTAAATGCAAGCTTGTACTAAGTATCATTAAGCTCTAATAATTCTTGAGAAATGAACTTAACCATTAGGGTGAACGCTAGGGTGGTTGCAATATTTTACAATGTCGGTGAACCATGAAATGTAGGTCAAGGTCAAATATGGATGCTTGCATTTAAGTTGCCATCCATAGATACAAGTTTGTACCAAGTATCATTAATAAAGCTCTTATAGTTCTTGAGAAATAAACTTGACCATTAGGGTGAACGCTAAGGTGGTCGCAATATTTTACAAAGTCAGTGAACCATGAAATAAAGGTCAAGGTCAAATATGGATGCTTGCATTTAAGTTACCATACCCATTACAAATTTGTACCAAGTATCATTAATGAAGCTCTTATAGTTCTTGAGAAATAAACTTGAACCTCAGGGTGAACGCTAGGGTGGTCACAATATTTTACAAAGTCAGTGAACCATGAAATGTAGGTCAAGGTCAAATATGGATGCTTGCATGTAAGTTGTCATCCCCAGATACAAGTTTGTACCAACTATCATTAATGAAGCTCTTATAGTTCTTGAGAAATAAACTTGAACCTCAGGGTGAACGCCAGGGTGGTCGCAGTATTTTACAAAGTCAGTGAACCATGAAATGTAGGTCAAGGTCAAATATGGATGCTTGCATGAAAGTTGTCATCCCCAGATACAAGTTTGTACCAAGTATCATTAATGAAGCTCTTATAGTTCTTGAGAAATAAACTTGAACCTCAGGGTGAACGCTAGGGTGGTCGCAAATGTTGACGCCTTGACAAACGGACGGACGGACGAACGGAAAACCGGGCGCCTATATCGCGCCATGCTATTAGCAGGCGCGACAAAAATTGTATTGCTGTGCACTTAGGTTTTAGAGTATGTCTGCTAATTACAGCACAGTATCTTTTGGATGTTAACAGTCTTAATATGATATCACAACTGTGTGATTTAGTGGGTTCTTTCATATCTTCAAAGCCGGTCTCCATAGCTCAGTCGGATGCGCATCTAACTGGTGATCAGGAGGATGCTGGTTTGATACCTGCCGGGGGTTGGCAACATTCCTTCGTGGAGATTGATCTACAGTCACTCTCCCTTCCGCTGATTCAAGAACGGCAGTTGTCAGTTTCTGGCGAAAGAACATGCACTGTACTGGTTGACCGCTTTCACGTATAAGCCTGCCCTGGAAAAGTGTGGATAGGTAAACTGACAGGCTCAAAAATGACCTAAATAGTGTTGACTGGACCGTTAAACTACAATACAAACAAACAAATCATATCTTCAAAATAGTTACTTTTCTTATGCAAACTGGTGATATTTTTCTTTTTTATACTTCAAACAGAGGTTGTTCGTGCTGGTTTTGACCTGCCTCATTGAGGCTGTTCTAACAAGCACTCACAACCTAGGTCTTGGTGCAGCATAAGAAAAATAATGTTTATCCCCCTTAAACTCCAGTTTTATCTATATATAAAGTGGGGTTAAAGGGTGTTCATTTCACAGATTTTTTCATTGTGATGTGATGCAGTTGATAAATTTGGACCTTCCACTACACCAACAGGTCTGTAAAGGGATCTTTGTCATCACACCTGTGTGATTTAGTGCGTTCTTTCATATCTTCAAAGCCGGTCTCCAAAGCTGAGTGGGATGCGCGTCTAACTGGTGATCAGGAGGATGCGGGTTTGATACCTGTCGGGGGTTGGCAACATTCCTTCGTGGAGATTGATCTACAGTCACTCTCCCTCCCGCTGATTCAAGAACGGCAGTTGTCAGTTTCTGGCGAAAGAACATGCACTGTACTGGTTGACCGCTTTCACGTATAAGCCTGCCCTGGAAAAGTGTGGATAGGTAAACTGACCGGCTCAAAAACAACCTAAATAGTGTTGACTGGGCCGTTAAACTCCAATACAAACAAACAAATCATATCTTCAAAATAGTTACTTTTCTTATGCAAACTGGTGATATTTTTCTTATTTATACTTCAAACAGAGGTTGTTCGTGCTGATTTTGACCTGCCTCATTGAGGCGGTTCTAACGAGCACCCACAACCTAGGTCTTGGTGCAGCATAAGAAAAATAATGTTTATCCCCCTTAAACTCCAGTTTTATCTATATATAAAGTGGGGTTAAAGGGTGTCCATTTCACAGATTTTTTCATTGTGATGCAGTTGATAAATTTGGACCTTCCACTACACCAACGGGTCTGTACTGGGATCTTTGTCACCATCTTCACAGGAAGCATCATGTCCTACAGAACACACATGAAAACCAGATCTATCACTGAAAACTTTGAAACTATAAAGAATCTCTAATTCTGTGCCAAAAAAAAATCTCAAGCTTTAACTCAGTTTAAGACATTAACATTTCCACACTTTGATTCCTCACAATTGCATTGCTTTAGTAGATGACCTTTTATTGAACACAGGAAACTACTGGTAGTGTTGTGCATAAATAGATTGATCCTCTTGTCCAAATATTGACCATTCTGTTCATTTTCAAAGTAAGGCACTTCAGAAAATCATTCTTTCCTTCAAATGCGAAATGCAATAATATATTTATGCAGCCCATAAATTTCATTCATAAATGCTGATAGATATTTTGAAAAAATATGTCTGCGAAAATAAGTTTGTGGGCTGTCAATTTTTAAAAGCTGCTTTTGGAGCTTGTTTCGCGTTGAAAGTTCAAAACTCAGATGTTGGTGAAAGATATTTTCCATAGGCGACATGTCAATGTGTAACCAAAAGGAAGTTGTCCTCTCTCTAACTACAAAGACTACCAAATATAGAATAACCTAGGGTACACTGTTATCAATCATCGTCATCGTCGGGAACGAAAAGTTCTGTTTCTTCCATAAAAGCTGCAAATCTCTTTGCTATAAGCTGGCCTATGAAAATTCCTATTCCCATGGTAATTGACACCTTTGTTAGACTTAATCTCGGTCGTCTTGGTTTAATTGGTACACCTCCACTGATGGACGTGCTAACTGACTGGTAATTTTTGCTGCTTATAGCAATGGAACGGGTTGCATTCGCTCGAAATCCACTATGAATTTTTGGAACAAGACTGAACATCTTTCTGGTTGCCATATTTGTTTTTCTTCTGCACGCGGAAGATCTCGGACATTACCGTGGTTCTTCAACCGGGGCCTTCAACCGTGCACAACGCGTATCATTGGAAAAGTGAGAGCTAGAACGGTCGCGTTGGTCAATACTTCGGAAGTTCTGTTTCTTCCATAAAAGCTGCAAATCTCTTTGCTATAAGAGATAAGGAAGTTCCTTTCGCAAAAGGAATTTTGTTTTGCTACGAAAGGAACTTTTTTCAGTAAATAAAAAGTTCAGTGATAGCTCAGTGGTTAGTGCACTTGCCTCTGATGCTAAAGGTCCCGGGTTCGATCCCCGACAGCGGCGATAAAATTTCGGTGTCCGAACACGCTCCATTGGCATCATTTGCAGGGATGAATGTCATTAAGTGCACCGTCCTTCGGATCGGGACGTTAACTGGAGCCCCCCTGTGCAGGGAGAACCATCCCATGTGCAGGTTAAAGAACCCTACCATAATTACATGATTACTGTGTAGGCTTTCATCCTGCAAAGCTAGAGTGTATGTAATATACACCGGTGGTTGACAAAACACGGACCAATTACGGACTTACGGACTCACGGACTTACGGACCTAATTACAATACACGGACTTCATGACAAAATACGGACCAGTTATTCATTGACCACTTGACAAACCACGGACCTGTTATTCACGGCATTGATTAATATTCACATGTTGGCGTTTGAAGATGTTGGCTTTGTCCACTGCATTAGCCAGAACTTTACCGGGTTTAGTTGTAGTATGTGGACTAAAAGAACTTCTTTGTTTTGGAGAATGTACCAAAAAGAGAACAGCTCTCAAGCTATGACAGAACATTCTCTATGTGATGGAATTCACCTCAATCTTACCAAAGATTACCGTTTAAGACTGAACCGTACATTTTTCAACAGCTACTGAAATGGCAATTGCAAACAGAATGATCAGCCCGATGCCAAAATCTTTGTAAGGCACCTTAAATGTTCTGAACAAACAAGTTCAAATGACTGTTGCGTTTACGCCATTGCAAATATTGTAAGTATCTTGAACGGAATTGACCCAGGTGGCATAAGGTATACCGTCTCCAAAATGAGAGATCAACTCATCAAAGGCTCTGAGACTAAAAACATAACAGTTTTCCCCACACAGAAAATTAAGTATTGTGAAACAGGCTGTGCTGAAAGTGACTGGAATTCCACTATTTTGTACCTGCCAATCACACAGTCGGTAAGGCAAGTAAAATTATCAAAAAAACCATCAAATGTTTAGATTGTAGGTCTTAACACACAAATGAATAAAATTTTAAAAATTATAGTCATTTATTTCGGTTGATTTACGGACCATAACTTGCATTTTACGGACCTTCTCTGACAACGGACTAATAATAATTTACGGACCGTTTACGGACCATAACTTACCATTCACGGACCATAGACGATTCACGGACCAACAATAATGTACCTCTGGCAGACCATCCGTGGCTCATAAATGACCGTTCACGGACCGAATATAAAGGTCATCTGACCACCTTTCACGAACCAACAACTTCCATTTTACGAACCTTAATTATCTGACAACGGATTACTAATAATTTACGGACCGTTTACGGACCATAACTTACCATTCACGGACCATAGACGATTCACGGACCAACAATAATGTAGCACTGGCAGACCATCCGTCGTTCATGAATGACCATTCTCGGATCGAATATAAACTTTGATAAAATAATACTATTCACGGACTTACGGACTTATGGAATTTTCATTGGTCCGTAGGTCCGTAAAAGGTCCGTGCTTTGTCAACGGGCATATACACCTGCCTAGAATGTCCACGAGGGCGTATGGCAGTATATATAGGAAGAGAAAGAAAGAAAGAAAATAGGCGCAATTTTGAAAATAAGACCAATATTTCCATTACATTTGTGAATATTGAGCGCCATGGAAGCATTTGACTATTATGGGATATATACATTGTTTGTCTTGCGGGGGTGGGTGTGGGGAGGGTGGGGGGTAGTGGTGCGGGAATCGAGAAAATTCATCGACAAGACAATTCATCGACACGGTTTTTGGAGACAATTCATCGACACAATTGAAGACAACTCATCGACACTTTTTGAAGACAATTCATCGACACATTATTATGTTGAAATTATACCCAAGCTGATAAAATGAAGACAATGTTTTGAAAATAAAATTATCTATTATCACGTTTATGATCAAAATTACGAATTTAGAAAAAAAAATAATTCAACATTTTGGCTTATTGACCATTTTAACCGCAATAGTTTGCCTCGTCTGATTTGATGTCGTGTAAAAAAGTGACTGTCCGTGAGCTGTCTCAAAGTAATTGAGGATAGCATGTAGCTTTTAGGATGCTGATTGCTATGTAGTGGCAGTATTAATAGTACGACCACTGGAATTTAAGGATAATTTAGCCTCGAAATTTGTACAATTCGCATTTAGATACCTAATTCTGATCATGAGATATAAACCGTGTCGGTGAATTATCATCTAGATAATAAGCCCATGCGATGGACCTTGATTCGTCCCACTTTAGGGGTAAAAGTTCAGTTTAAACCTTTGTGTACCAAATGGAATCCTCCTCCTTTTATACATGTATAGCATGAGTCCGTTTAAAAATGTAGGGTTGTCAGGTTGTGTTTTCAACTAAATTTGTTTGGGAAAATAGCTGAACTTTTTGCAAACAGTGTAGGCCCTGATCAGACGCCGCGTTCTGCATTATTATCAGAATTCGAACAACAAAATTTTAGAGGAAAAATGCAAACATACATGTAACTCACAACCCAGCTTCACTTTCCATCTTTTTACTTTGATTATGAAAGTTTTGAATAATATTTGACCAAGTTCCGTATACATTTTCTTTTACGCGGTTAAAATGGTCAATAAGCCAAAATATTGAATGAAATTTTTCTCTAAATTCATTATTTTGATCATAAACGTGATAATAGATCATTTTATTTTCAAAACAGTGTCTTCATTTTATCAACTTGTGTATAATTTCAACATAATAATGTGTCGATGAATTGTCTTCAAAAAGTGTCGATGAGTTGTCTTCAATTGTGTCGATGAATTGTCTCCAAAAACCGTGTCGATGAATTGTCTTGTCGATGAATTGTCTTGTTCCCGTGGTGCGTTATCCTTAGTATCTCCAATTCGGGTGGTCATAAATTAATAAAATTAGTATCAAATAAAATTTTAAGCTCCATTCTAAAAGATTATTAAAAATTAGGAAGTGTCTGCTGACAGCCGGCTGGCACCAGACTTTTAGGTCTAGTGACAGCCGACTGTCACCAGACCTAAAAGTCTGCTGACAGCCGGCTGTAATATTTGTTCAATAATAAGCATATTTTTCACTATTAAACTTATCGTCTTTTATGGGATACTATACTAACAACAGAACTTTGTTGAACAGTGAAGGATGCAATATTTTTTTTTTAATGTGTACTTGTATTTTTGGTCAAACTAAGTGTTACATTAATGCTGCAATAAATTTGCAGCTTAGAAATAATAATCAGTAAATAGCAAGAAGGATATTTCTAGGCATATTACCAGCAGAACTTACAAACTCCAACTTGTGGATAAAGCTGGGCTTAAATCCACCACTGGTTGCTTTTGCATATGCAAAGCTGTGGGGTTTGGGGGTGGGGTTTGGGAGTGATAGGCACACACTGCATCTGGGTTTGAACAAACATGACATAGAAGACAGATGCTGCAGATTCACTGAATAAAGTACATACTACCAAAATTCACCTAGCTGAAGAACAAATACAGGTCCAAGCCAAGGGGCTGGCCGCTTTCAACTACATATAATAAAGAAAATTAGTCTAGCTTTTAAGAACAGCTTTTTCATTAGAAAAGTATGCCCCCACTATGCACTATAAATATGATCCCAATAACGGTAACTGTTTGGCTTGAAAATGAGGACCGGCTCATTATGAGTCTTTAAACCGAGGTTCCGTCTCCGTATGACCTTGGCTGTTAGTGGGACGTAAAACTCAAACACCCATTCACTGCTGTGGGCTGTGGTTCGAGTATGGGTCAGGTCATGTGTGTCACCAAGTTCTTCAAGGGAAGGTCAGGTGTTTTTCTCTGGGTACTCCAGTTTTCACCAACTAACAGTTCGCTTGAAATAATCTTGAAATACCCATGAATCCAAAACAGAAACCAAACTATAAATGTGTGAATACAACACAGATGCCCCACCCAGGGACCACCTCACCCCAAAAGACGCATATTACAATAACACCAGCATTGGATAGCATAACTCGCATTAAAAAGTTGCCTTGATTAAATTGGCATAGGTTGGGTATTGCTTAATTAAACCTCTGAAAAACGACTATTATGATACCAAATATGAGCTCAATCTATCAAATGGTTTGGAAAATATGAGCTCTTACATGTAAATTAAAAATTTCTAAGTCTGAAACCTTGACCTTGAGGTCATGGGACAGAGGCGGGGTTATGGCTGAATGAAACTTTTGATCTGTATTTATCATCATTCCAAATATGAAGCAAATCCATCAAATGGTTTAGGAAATATGATTTCCAAAGAGACATAACATAAAAATTTCTAAGTTTGTGACTTTGACCTTGAGGTCAGGGATGGGGGTGGGGGGGGGGATGGCTGAATAAAACTTTGGACCTGTATATATCGTCATACCAAATGTGAAGCATAGCAGGATTACGTACATACAGAAGGATGAACATTCGGACGCAAGTACGCATGTATGCAAGTACGCATGTACCCATGGACGCACATATGGGAAACCGAAAAACTTCTGCCCCCGGCATCATGCGATGCGGGGGCATAAAAACAACAAGGGGAGAGGGACATGTATTAGATGCGGATCCTGTCGTCAGCGACTCAGCATGGCCTGTTTGAGGCACTGTATCTCCTGAACCTATTGCGACCAAACTTACATGGTTATTTCACTAGGATGGGGGAGAGTCATTATGTTTTGATAACCTTTTATACATGTACCTTATTTTCAAGGGCACAGGCCCCTTAAAGCTGTCAATTTTGGACCTAAAAGGGCTAGTCTGCACACTATCTCATAAATAAATCAATTAATTTTGGTCAAGCTTCATTACCACCTACCAAACTAACCAAAGGTTTGATTACCCCAGATTTTGGGGACCTTAACCTAATTTTCAAGGTCATTGGCTCCTGAAAACTTAATGTTCAGCCCAAAATGGCTTTTCTGTATCCCAACTCATGAAAAAATTGATTAATTTTGGTCTAACTTTGTACATTTCTAGTTCTGTAATTGGATCAGGAGATATGGTGAAGATAAGCAAAAATTGAACACTGTTTGGACCCTTGCGACCTTGAAAAGTAGATCCAGGTCATCAAAATCTATTCAAATTTGGCTGGAATTCATTATTTGGTTCAGGAGATGTGCAGATCGGGGAAAAGTTGGAATTTTTGAAAATACATTGGGCCCTTTTGACCTTTCATTGGGCGACAGGGCTTGAGATGTCATTTCCCACAAAATTGGAAGCAACGTCTCCAAAATGACCTATATAGTGTTGACGGGGACGTTAAACATCAAACCAAACAAAACCTTGAAAAGTAGGTCATGGTCATCAAAATTTAATCAAGTATTTTGTGTGTTGAACTGATAATAGACCATATTTGACTAGAGATCATCATTTGGTCCAGAAGACATACAACAGAATCTTTGTTTTGTCTGGCTGTGTTGAGGTTTTACATCCATGTCAATACTATTAAGGTCATTTTGGAGATGTTGCTTCCATTTTTTGGAACTTTTACTTGACATGTAAGAAATGACATCTCAAGCCCTACCGCCCATAGAAACCGCTAGGGTTAAAGGAGTGGTCTGACTCACATCACCTTTTCCTGGGCAGGCGTAGACTTGAGCGGTCCACCAGTACTCAAAATCGATGGATTTCAATGGAAGCGTCATGTAGCCCAGTCTATTTCTCCAAGCCCCAATGTGGTTGAGTCCGGGTCATAAAACTTAGTCACCGTTGCATGTATTTCTGTTCTCAGTGATGTGCTTAGTACAATATGTGGAAAACCTTGCCCAATAGCCTATACTAGTTCCCCATCCCCTTTGCTGGGCGACAAAATTATTATAGACTCATTTGGCAAGTTCTTCCATATATTGTACTTCTTTTTGACTCTATCAAGCTGATTGGCCCCCGCACATCACGGCTCGATGAAATAGATGGGCATGATGCTTCCACGCAAAGCTGAAAACGACCACATACAAGTAATGGTAAACCGCTTAAAGGATCTTAGCCTGCCCAGGTAAAGCATTAGAGTCTGACCGCCCATGCCCATTGGGCGACAGGGCTTGAGATGACATTTCATCTCAATGTCAGGTAAAGGTCCCACAAAATTGGAAGCAACATCTCCAAAATGACCTACATAGTGTTGACAGGCATGTTAAACCTCAAATCAAACAAACTACCAAGCTGATATAAAAGAGGTTTTAACAAGAACAAGCAAAGCTGGGAGGTGCAAAATTCACAAAGTCCAAATAAAGTGACATATTTTTGCATAGTTTCGCAGCATACCAAAAGATTTCCAAATCTTACCAGTTGTATGCCTCAACCTTTAGTTTAGAATCTGTTAATAAAAGACCACGGACCAGACCAATATCATATGGATGAACCCCACCCACCCAGACCTCCCCATGAAATATTAGGTAAATTATATATAACTAATAATAACTTTTCAACTCAATTTTCACTATATAACAAAGTTTAGAAAGTAGTATAGTATCTCATGAAAAAGAATAATTTTAAAAGTGGAAAAGAAATACAAATGTACTTACTAATGAACAATTTTTATTGCTGGCTGTCAGCAGACTTTTAGGTCTGGTGACAGCCGGCTGTCACTAGACCTAAAAGTCTGGTACCAGCCGGCTGTCAGCAGACCTCGCCTAAAAAATATTGTTCAATTCTAACATGTTAAGGGTTCATGGTCCATTTCTGAAGTTAATTTGTCCGCGAAATTTCCGGACTGTGACTTGGTTGTTGGGGTAGTGGTGCATTAACCCTAATATCTCGACTTCGGGTGGTCAGAAATTAATAAAAAATAGTATCATAAAAATATTAAGCCCATTTTAAAAGATTATTAAAAACTATTTTTTATTTTTAATATTTAGGGACCGTTTTTAAGTTGATTTGTCCGGGAAATTCCCGGATTGTGTCCTGGATGTTGGGGGTAGTGGTGCGTTAACAACTTCGGGTGGTCAGAAATCAATAGAATCAGTATCAAATAAAACTTTTAGCTCCATTCTAAAATATTATTAAAAATTATTTTTCATTTTGCATATATTAGGCTCCGTTTTTTAAGTTGATTTGTCCGGGAAATTCCCGGATTGTGTCCCGGATGTTGTGGGTAGTTGTGTCTTATCCCTAATATCTCCATCTCGGGTCGTCAGAAATTAATGAAATTAGGCATGTCGTGTGCTCATTATAAGCGCCTTGGCAAACAGTGTAGAACTTGATCAAAGGTTTAACCCACATATGCCTAGCGTCCCATTGGTGGGACATTGGCAAACAGTGTAGATCTTGATCAAACGTTTAACCCATATATGCCAGGAATCCCATTTGTGGGACATTGGCAAACAGTGTAGATGCAGATCAGATATTTAAACCATATATGCCTAGTGTCCCATTTGTGGGACATTGACAAACAGTGTAAACCCAAGTGATCAGACGCTGCAAAACGTGGCGTCTGATCTGGGCCGCAAAATGCGGCATCTGATCTGGGTCTACATTGTTTGCTTAACGACGAAATTGAGCCGCATCCATTTCTTGCCGGCGATGAATTAGGTGTACGGACTTTGAGCGTTTTCACGGGCCATTAATTTTCTAACGAGATTAAACATGTGTTACGTTAATTGCTTTACTCATAATAAGTTGATATGTGCCGCATACCTGGATTGAAATAGAAGAAAGTGACTTCCACAAAAGTCGTGTCCAACTGATATTTTGAATGAATGCTGTTATTTTGTTTATTTGAATTGAGATGAAACATCACCGTCAACATATTTTGGTCAATTTGAAGACTTTGCATTTCAATTTTGTAGGACTTAACGTTACGAGATATAGTGCATTTTTTCACATTTCCAAAGCGGTTACTTTTCTGAAAAAAAAATTCGTCATAAGTTTTCTTATTTATACTGCAAACATAGGTTGTGATTGCTCGTTAGAACATCCTCGTTGAGGCGGTTCAAACGAGTAACAACAACCCATGTCATGGATCAGAAATAGGAAAAATAATGTGTACCCCAATGAACCCCAGTTTTCTTTATATAAAATGTAGTTTATTATTATTTGCCTTATTTCTGCTAAAATCGATTGTGGGTACCTTTTAGAATCATCTCGCCGAGGCTGTCCTGACGAGTAACCATGCCGTGCGTTTTAAGCAGAGATCTAGAAAATGTAAATTTAGCAACCCTAAAATGAAATTCCGATAAAACAAAAAAAAGACAACATATTTTTCATATTTCTAATCTAAACAGACAGTATAAGAACTCCATAGAACGGCGCGGCGGTTTCAACGAGTACCCACAACCTATTTCTTTTGCTGATTAGATTTTATTTGGGAAAACATAACACTACATGAAATTTTCTTCTTGAGAAATTCTGAAAATAATGCCCGTTTCCATATTTTACACGCAATATTGATCTTTATCTATCTACCTTCCTTCCGTGAATATGAAATCTTTTGCAATTGGAAGAGTTTGTTTTCCAAATGTTTAGCTGGAACAAGTATGAGATAATTTGATGTCAAATGAGACATGATCCCAAGTAATAAGCGACCTATCATGTTAGCCTATAGATAATATATTATCCATAGTTTCCACCTGACACCGCACAAGAGCATGATAAAATTAATGCATAAGACTAAGTCCAGTTTGTACGAGGGTGAGTCAATAATAATAATAAAAAAAAACAGGATGAAATCGATCTCTTCTTTTTCGAAGTAATTGCCCTCTAGAATGATACACTTGGACATACGCTGTTCAAGCTTGTCATTGATGTTTAAACAAATCGGCAAGTGTCTTTAATATTGTGCGTTTTTTGAAGTTTAAGTTAGGTCCTCTAATGGACGATATCGTTAATGCACTTAACTATTTTAATCCGTGACTGCATTAAGCTTTAATTATGAAGGTGTGATTTTCAAATTATTAATGCAGTCGAAAAACCCTTCAAACCCCGTGGCCAGGTATAGATACCAATGCAAACAGTGTAAATCCTGATGAAATTGCATATAATCAGCAACGTAGCGGGATCTACATAGCATGGCATCCTGTTGCCGATCATGCCACGTTTAGTAATATGGAAATGCCCAAATTCAATTGTTGTTGTTTTCCAGTTTCCCCGTGTCGCGGGTCGTCAGCTGGTGGGGTCCCAGGGAACGAATCCATGCTGGCACTACACCGTAGCCGTTCGATGGTACCCCCATTCCCCGTTGCCGGTGAACAGGGAGACCATCGCTCGGCTCCAGCCCCGTCCGTCTCATGTTTGTCGTCTCACGTCTCAGGTGTCTCCGAGCCCACGGGCATCCCCTAACCCTGTAGCCAATCGCCGAGCTCCGTCCTGAGAGGTTTGTGAAACGGTGCCGTGACCTTTCCAGGTCTCGGTGGGGCTTATATTTTGTCTTCCCGTTTGCTTCAGGAGTGCATGTGTCCTGTCGCTAAAGGGCATCTTTTTTGATTGGAGTTTCTGGGCTAGGCGTGCTTCATTTTTCAAGGGCTGTGGATGTGTTGCACAGTTCCAATGTGAGCCTTTGTTTTGGTGCAACATAGTTTAGTTGTAGTAATTTGGAACTCCATTCTAAAGGTTTGGCTACGTGATTGCCTGCGTTTAAGTTATAGCAGTGCTGTGCCTTGGGTTTTTGCGGTTTGCCGCAAGGGTTATCATAAAGGGGATCGTTTAGCAGTTAATTTTGTTTGAAAGTTTCATTGCGATTTGGAAGACGTTTCTAAAGATTGCTATACACGTTTCCATGCTACGTGTTATGCACCTTATACCCAATCAGGGGATTCGAGACAAAGTTTTTAGCCATTTTGTGGTGCTTATTTGCACCACAAAATTATAGAGTCCATCCATTTCTTTCTTCTAGCTTGTAGCTTCAGCCGCATCTACACCCTCACGCCAGCACCATGTCTATGGATGTCGTCTACGCTTTTTGTATCAATTTTGATATTGGTATTTTGTTTTTTTATTTTTTGTTTGTTTGATTTTTGCATATTTTTGTAACGTATGTACATTTTTACATTATTTGGTCTGTGCCCCCAGCTTATTGAGTATATATGCGGGCGGATGTGCTCGCCCCGCCACGGACCTGTCATGTTTGTTTTTCTTGTGCTTTAAAGATGGTGTTGTCCGTTTTTGGGCAAGCCCACCCGCTCTCTATTGCTGGGTAGGACAGTTTTTGTACCTGTAAGGTTGTGCTTGTAGATTATATTTTGTGATTTTTGTTTATTCTGTACATACAACATATAGTAAAGTGTGATGGCCTCCGCCGTCTCGGGCCCAAGTTTGTGTTTATTTTAGTTAGTGGGTGACCTCTATCGCGGAGGATGTGGAAGTAGGTCAATCCCCTTTCTGCATTTTTTGTTAAAGTTAGGAAAATGTGGTGCCCCTAGCTAGGCCTCCTCCACGTAGGATGTCATATTCTGTGGGGCCGTAAGTCGGTCATTCTGAGTCGCCATGTTTACATGTCATTATCGCAACCTACGTGAAGGAAGGCACCATAGGAGGAATTGTATTCCTACCTAGTCGTTTGAGGGCCCGAGATATCGTGTGCCGATCTCGTTAGCAATGTAGTTAGTACAAATTCATATAATCATGTAGGTCGCATACAAGCGTCCGCCTGCGCATGTGCGCAGTCGAGTACTCCTATGCGATCTTGTTTTTATGTGTCATATTTACAGTTAACAATGTTTGAAATCGCTTTTTGGGAAAAAACTCTTCATCTTCTTCTTCTATCTTCAGGTTTTTGATCTCTCTTTTCCTATACTATCCTCTCTACGGGATTCCTACTCTACAAATATTCTACAACTATCGCTATATCTACCTAATTGAGCATTGCGTGGGTGGATGTGTGTTGTTTTAGTTTTGCGTGGGTGGTTGTGTGTTGATGCCCTCCTTCAGGGTCGCGCTTAGTCATGCCCTAGTTAGTTAGTTAATTTCCCAGGGGGCGAAAAGGTTAAAAAAAGGAACCGAAAGAAAAACTGAAGCTTTTTATTTCATACATGAAAAACAAACCCATACATCTTGTGAGATTGAAATATATTGACACGTTCGGTTTATTTTATATACATTTTTTTTTAAATAAATATCGCTATTTGGACCAACCGAGAACGGTCCCTGGACAATTCGGCCCATGACAAAATCGGCTCATAGCACAATCGGCCCACACAAAATCGGCCCATAGCAATTTCGATCCAAAATTTTAATGATGGTATAATTACTATGTTTGCATATAATTGGTTTGCTTGCAGGGCCAAATCAGTAGCATGTAAGTCGAAAATGGGATAAAGTGAAAAATATGTTCAGTTTGAGAAATTAATTTTCTTTCCTCAACTGATAAAAAATCACATCATGTTAACAAGTCCAAGAAAATAATATCGCTCTAAACTCCACTTTATAAGGAAAATTTGGAGTATAAAGTGGTGTATGTTATTATGCTTATTTCTGATCCTAGATGTAGGTTGTGGGTACTCGTTAGACGCGTTCAATAGAGCAAAGACAGCGTTCGCTCGGAGTATAGATAACGAGCCCAGCATACACAGCTCGACTTGCTCAGCCGCACAGTATGGTCATAATCGCTGAAGGCATGAGGAAGCTTTGGCTACTTTATGATTCATAGTTACAGACAAATCAGACTGCACGGATGCACAGACTAATGCGAGTCTTCGCAAATTGGGCCCTGGCGCTATGCCCAAAAATAGCTATAGATGTGCCCCTGCCCAATAACATCCATAAAAAGAAACCGAAAGCAAGAAACAAAGAAAGTATTACAGACCCCATTACAGACATAAGCTATTGGATGATTGGCACGTGCCCAATTAATGACTGAGGTTTGAGTAAATATGATAATCGTTCTGTTTGTCACTTTAAGGCACGTGTCGATAAAGGTAACAACGTAAAGTGATTATTGAACATTTTGCTTGCCAACAATATAAACAAATAAAGAATGACCCCAGAACTACAATTTCCAAGTTCATAAATATACATTTTCTTTTCAAAATAAACAGACCCTCTTTTATATTATTTTTATTTTATATCTATTCCATTACAAAGTTTGCATTGCGAGGAGACTCACATCTGAGGGAGGTAATTATTGAAAATAATGATACAAATGCCGAGCGGGGAAAAGGGGTAAAAATAAATTGTATATATATATATATATGTATTTTATCATAAATTAACTATATATTTCATTGTTCTATATTTTGGCTGAAAATTGGCCCCTCTAACAGCATTGAAGTCATTTATGGGCCGAAATTGCTATGGGCCGATTTTGTCATGGGCCGACTTTGATATGGGCCGATTTTGTTATGGGCCAAAATGACCCGGAACCGCTAGAACTTGTCTTGCCTTGTATTGTCGTCCCTCAGGCAATGGAGGTAAC
The DNA here is from genome assembly GCA_963580285.1 of Lucinisca nassula. Lineage (NCBI taxonomy): Eukaryota > Metazoa > Mollusca > Bivalvia > Lucinida > Lucinidae > Lucinisca > Lucinisca nassula. The sequence continues at coordinate 246,745 of CAUZLF010000599.1, forward strand.
ATGGTGCCGTCTGATCACCCAGGACACAGGAGGACACCTATATTTATAAATCTAAAATGATTGTTAACTTAATACGGGCATGGACAAAGTTGCCGAAGGCAACATTCGCGCCGGCGAAGTCGGCGTCAACGGCAGCAGGCAGTTTTGGCCTGCCCGCCTATAGTTAACATGTGCATGCATTTCACCAGCCCATGTCTCTCAGCTGATCTTTCTTTCTTTCTCCCGATACTGTTTTCCGTCAATTCTGACCATGATAACAGGTTTGGGGTGTGGCACAAAAAGTTTTCGATCCCCACCCCACAAAAAAGAGCTTTGTGACACAGCCACCAGCAGATTAAAACTATTTACAAGAAGCCATCAGGGGAAGGATTCCATGCGTATCCCCTGCTCAACCCTAGGATATTATATTTTGGCCTTAAACCCATCAACTGTCTCAGAAGAGACAGCTTTGATTGTAAGGCCATTCCAAGTTGCAATTGTCCTGTGGGAAAAAGAACACTTAAAACCATCCGTGTAAGCATTAGGACGGTGATTCTGAAAGGGATGGGACCTGGTTCTCCTACTCCCTCCACCAGCTTCAGATAGGTGCCTACTCTTATCTATAATGGCCAAATTATTATGGATTTTATAGAATAGAGTCCGAGAAGCCTGCTCACGCCTTTCCTGGTGTATGAATGTCTTTTGACGTGTCACCAGTAACAATTCTGATTCTGATTCCTGCAGACTCGGCCACTGGAGTTCTTCAAGCATCTCTCCAACGTGACTTTGGTTGCGCCAGCGTCTGCAGGGCCAACGAGAAGCAGTCCTCTGAACTTTTTCTATTCTATCAATCTCCTTTTGATAATAGGGCATCCAAACTGGTGCTCCATATTCAAGTTTGGGGTGCATACATTTACCGGAAAGCACCAAAATACCGGAAAGCAAACCAAAATACCGGAAAGCATATATAAATACTTATTAAAAGTGAAATTTAGGCTTATGTATTAGATTTATATTGATAATTTTACCTAAATATTTATCCCCAATCCCCTAGGGTATTGTCAGAATGACATATGCAAGTTTCAAGAATTACACGCTGCTATCTAGATCTATCTTCATATACTGCAGCATCCGTTTGAGAGTGTTGTGTGCAGTTTAAAGAACTTGAACCAGACCGTTCGGGATACATTAGTTAAATAATGTCGCCTTGACGTTAGTTTTGTTTGTTTGATTTGAGGTTTAACGTCCCCGTCAACACTGTAAAGGTCATTTTGGAGACGTTGCTTCCAATTTTGTGGGACTTTTACCCGACATTGAGATGAAATGACATCTCAAGCCCTGTCGCCCAATGAAACCAATAGGGTTTATTAGCATGGACGGTCCGCCTCGCACCGCGGTTCCTGGACAGGCTTAGATCCTCTAAGCGGTTTACCAGTACTAGTGTGCGGGCCGGATTCAGCTCTGCGTAAAAGCATCATGCAGCCCATATATTTCTTCAAGCCCCTATGGGCGGGGGCTTGCCTTGACGTTAGTTCAACATAGGGTGTGATCGGAGATCACCACCAAGTGACCATGTAAGGTTTACCAGGGTTTCCATTGCTAGAGCGGGGGTAGTGTCTCTGACTAAATACGGTGTATAACACGTCTGTTCAACAATTCACATGAAGATTTAGCTGTTTAGCGGGTAGTGGGGGCTATATAGCCCTTTCAAGATTTTCACATATATCGAGCCGATCGTTTGGGTTGGCAAAATTGGAGAACCAGGAGAAAATCAGGCAGAACTTGTCTTTCACACATGTTTTTTGAGCGGGATGCGAACCATCAATTAAGCGAGTGCAACTCAGAGAAAAACCAAACAGAACTTGTCTCCTAGAGACTCTTGCCACAAGTGAACTGTGCGGGGCGCGAACCACAGCGATGAGAGACCTATTGAGAAAGAGTCAGAGCTCCTAACCACTAGGCCACCGAGACCCGTTGAAAACAATGTATAGGTAAAATGCAATGACAATTGCCTGTTCAAGTGATGTTACATGTATAATAGAAGCAGTATTCATCTTTATTATATTGGAAATACAGAGAAAAAATCAGATTTTATCCAGTGTTTGTTGCAAAGATAGTTCTTTGAATAAAGTATAAAAATCAGGAAGAATGAACAACATACTTACAAATATACATACATACAAGTAATTGTTTTCAGGTAGTATTATGTCGAGGATTGTACATCGCCCCCGGGCTCTCGAAGAAATAGACTGGGCTTTATGGTGCTTCCGCGCAGAGCTGAAAACGACCGCTTAGAAGGGCTGGGGCAGCCCAGGCAAAGTGGGGCAAATCAGACCGTCCATGCATATAAACTTGGAAGCAACGTCTCCAGAATGACATAAACAGTGTTAACGGGGACATCAAACCTCGAACAGAACAAACAAACCATACAACAATGTACGGATCGTTTAACTTAACATAATTGATGTTGACGGATGCACTTTTTCAGTGACATTTAATTGGTTCTGATTGATACACGGAAAATAAGGCCTTGGTATTACGGTGCTTTCCGGTAAAAGTTTTGAAAACAGAGAGATTCTACTTTTCATTAACAAATAAAGTTCATGTTCCAACAAAATTGTCAAAAAATATATATATGTAGGACTCAGATCGAGGGCCGGTCCCAGAACGTGTGCCGATTTCCAAATCGTGGGCCGATTGTATAGCATATCGAGGGCAGATACTGTTTTCCCCGAAATCGTGGGCCGATTTCTATCTTCTTGGTATTAGGCTTACGTTTCCCGCTAACGTGGCGCTTGAATGACGCCACAAAACGTTAATTTCAAAACAAATGAACAAAATGGATGCCGGCGTCGCAGGGTTTCAGCTGAAAAATAAAAGATAGAAGGCTTAGCAAAATTAAGCGCTTTGGTGGTGGAGGGCTTTGGTGCAGTGGTAGCGCATCGCATTAGTGATCAAGAGGTTGCGGGTTCGAGCCTCACGCTGACCAAAGTGTTATGCCCTTGAGCGAGGCACGTCATCCACATTGCTTAAAAAAAGTACTGGTTACCACCCAGGAAATCCTGCTCGTAATGCTCAGATGTGAGGGAGTAGCAGTAATAGGAGAAAAATTGATCCCAATACTGTACTGTTAGACGGACGTTGAGGTTTTGAAGCTCAACCTACCACAGAAGGACTGACACAATCTACGAAACAGAAGTGAGTGCAAAGATCCGGAATCAATACAATTAACCCACAACTCCCATCAGAGACACCACGGGAAAGAAACACAAACATGAAACAACTAGACCCTAATTGAACCATCACTAGCGATTCTCAGTAAGCCTTTACGCTGGAACCGTCAATGAATCTGCGGCCAGACCCACCGGCGTGCAATTTAAGAGGGAAGCAAGTTGTCAACCGTGATTGGGTTAACCACCACACATGCAGTATGTCGTAGAATCCTAGAGTAGAACTAGTGTTGTCGTAGAACTTGAATGAGTTAGTCTTGAAAGCCTTGAATGGAACTTGAGTGAGTTAGTCTTGAACGGTCCGTAAAACAAAAGTCATGTGCCGTCGGTTTCGAATCTCCGTGACTACACGGAGCTATCATGCAGCCCAACCTATTTCTCAAAGTACCGATTGACACGACCGGTAGAAAGAAAAAGACCTGTCACCGGACAGGGTAGCTCACCGGAAGTCGCGCTTTGACTAGTCGGGCAAAGTCAAATTTTCAGGCCCACAACAGAAACAAAGTCACAAAGAAAGAATCCAGTGCTATATCAATATTTGGGGCTCACGTATGATTCAAGTTTGCCTCATTAGTATCACTTTTACTTCCATTTAACCCTTAGACATGAATCAACGAATCAAAACAAACCAGAACAAAAGTTCCGGTGAGCTAAAAAACGGCGAGTTGTCAACACTGCTGTGATACGATAAACAGCTCAGCATGTGAATCGGCCCTGGTTGTGGAATTACATTGTCATAATCGGCCCCCGTTATGAAATCGGTCCACGATTAGGAAACCGGCCCAGGGACCAACCCACGATCTGAGTCCTACATATATACATATAATATATATCTAAAATAAAAAAAAATAAAATTAATAGGCCTAAATAAATAAAAAAACAAGATGTGTTTGTCAAACCGTTCGAAAGTTATGACCAAAAATGTTTATTTTTTAAGTAGGTCAAAGGTCAAGGTCACAGGTCAAAATTTTTGCATGAATGTAAAGCGTTTGTCACAAGGAACCTACATGCTAAATATGAAGGCTGTATCTCAAATGGTTCAAAAGTTACGACCAATGTTACCTTTTTCTTTAATGTAGGTCAAAGGTCAACGTACAGGTCAAAATTTTTTGTGCGAATATAAAGCTCTTGTCAAAAGGAACCTACATGCAAAACATGAAGGCTCTATCTCAAACCGTTCAAAAGTTATTACCAAAATGTTAATTTTTTTATTTTAAGTAGGTCAAGGTCAATGTCACAGGTCAAAATTTTTTGCATGAATGTAAAGCTTTTGTCACAAGGAACATACTTGCTAAATATGAAGGCTGTATCTCAAGGGGTTCAAAAGTAATGACCAATGTTATTTTTTTCTTTTAAGTAGGTCAAAAGTCAAGGTCAAGGTCACAGTTCAAAATTTTTTGTGTAAATGTAAAGCTCTTGTCAAAAGGAACCTACATGCAAAATATGAAGCTCTATCTCAAACCGTTCAAAAGTTATGGCCAAAATGTTATTTTTTTATTTTAAGTAGGTCAAAGGTCAAGGTCACAGGTCAAATGTTTTGCATGAATGTAAAGCTTTTGTCACAAGGAACATACATGCTAAATATGAAGGCTGTGTCTCAAGTTGTTCAAAAGTTTTGACCAATGTTATTTTTTTCTTTTAAGTAGGTCAAAGGTCAAAGTCAAGGTCACAGGTCAAATTTTTTTGCATGAATGTGAAGGTTTTGTCACAAGGAACCTTCAGGCCAAATATGAAAGCTCTATCTCAAACGGTTCAAAAGTTATGGCCAAGGTTAAAGTTGTCCACGTACAAACCAACAAACAAACAGACAGGGCAAAAACAATATGTCCCCGCTATCGCTACCGGGGACATAAGAAATAAAATAAAATCACCTCTTTCTATATTCCCTTTATTTCCAAAGATAGAACATTTATCGGGTGGGGCATACTTACCATTGCAATAAAATCGCAAGTTATAAGTCCAGAGAGGAACCATAGCTGTTCCAGATATGTTATATATTGCATTTAAATACAATTTTCTGATGTTTTCCAGTATTTATTTAGGATGCTCACTTGTACAACAAATACTCACTTGTACAAAAAACATACAGAGAAATAAAATAAAATTATTTATTCACATTTCCTGATGCAAAATATATAGTTTAATAAAATATTATTTCAATAAAGCTGTCTTGTTGACTTGTTTTACACAGTCTTGTTTTTATTTGGCAGTATTTGGACACCAAGTAGATTCAGATCGAAGAGGGGGGGGGGGGGGGACGCAGTGACAATGTATGACCCAGCTTGCACGCACGAGGACTGAATTATTAAAATAGTTGCACTCAAAATATTGTGAATTCCAATTTTGTCATTTTGAGTATTCCAAAATGTGCACACTCCAAATGTGTGCTCCAAAATTTTGTAAAATTCCAGAAATTGCGCACCTCCTATAGTACGCTCCAATTTTTTATAAAAACAGTATTCCAAATATTGCGTACATCCTGTTTGTACGCTCCACAATTTTTTTAGCATTCTAAATATTGTGCACATCCTATTTGTACGCTCCAAATTTTGTAACACTCCAGAAATTGCGCACCTCCTATAGTACGCTCCAAATTTTTTTAAAATAGAGTATTCCAAATATTGCGTACATCCTGTTTGTACGCTCCACAATTTTTAGCATTCTAAATATTGCGCACATCCTGTTTGTACGCTCCAAATTTTTTAACACTCCAAATACTGCGCACATCCTATTTGTACGCTCCACTGTATTCCAAACATTATGCACAGACTATTGTGCACTCAAACTAATCCTGACATTGTGCACTTCGTATAAAATGTGCACACCAAAATGCACTCCATGACACGCATTCCACAACACCTTCCGCATTGTGCAAAGCGTATCATGTAATCCATCCCATATTATATATCCAAACAGCCCCGGCTGCGCGTTCAAACCTGACCTATGACTTGCAATTTAGAAATATTTTAGTATGACCCAGGTGGAAACATACCCTCGGGCTATGGCTAACCACTTCCATGAGGGAGAAGCCATCCAGTTCAAATAGAAAAGTTATTTAGAAATATTTTAGTATGACCCAGGTGAAAACATACCCTCAGGGTATGGCTAACCAGTTCCATGAGGGAGAAGCCACCCAGTTCAAATAGAAAAGTTCTGAAATGAACAAACTTAGGCTCAAGGCGTAAAGTTTCATTAGAATCTAACAGCTATCTAAGCAAAGCGTCCCCCCCCCCCCCCATCGAATGCTGAATTCCGCTGAATTCCGCCCCCACTTGAGTTTATCATTAGCATGTCTCGGTGAAGAAAGTGCAAGGCAACTCTAAAGTTAACACAACTGTCCACAGCGCCCCTTTGAACATCAGTCTTTGGTTTCGTCCATTTCAACTGTTTGCATCAGGATCAAATGATGAACAATCCAATTAAAAACCTGAAATCAAAAGAACTTTCGGCAGTATAATGTAAAAACTTCCTGGACTGCCAACAAGACCACAATGACAGCGGTGGGTGGGTGGGTTTTTTGATTCTCCTTAAAAAATGTCGACTTCCTTTTGCAGGATTTGGAAAAACGGAAAAGGAAGGTTTCCCTGAGCCTGCGCAAGACGTTAAATCACCGTCCAGTTCTACAAGACGCCTGACTACTGAACAACATACAAGGTGCAAGCGCTCAGTGACCTGGACCAACTGTCATGGCCGATACGAGATGGAAAATACGATCAGACTTTGTTTAAACCTAATTATAAGCGAACTACCACCCTGGAGCTGCAATTGTGACCCATAATGACAGTCCATCCAATTCATTCGCACCAAATAAATGGGATTATCATTTAGTTGATAATCCCTATTATTTAGGATGCTCACTTGTACAACAAATACTCACTTGTACAAAAAACATACAGAGAAATAAAATAAAATTATTTATTCACATTTCCTGATGCAAAATATATAGTTTAATAAAATATTATTTCAATAAAGCTGTCTTGTTGACTTGTTTTACACAGTCTTGTTTTTATTTGGCAGTATTTGGACACCGAGTAGATTCAGATCGAAGAGGGGGGGGGGGGGACGCAGTGACAATGTATGACCCAGCTTGCACGCACGAGGACTGAATTATTAAAATAGTTGCACTCAAAATATTGTGAATTCCAATTTTGTCATTTTGAGTATTCCAAAATGTGCACACTCCAAATGTGTGCTCCAAAATTTTGTAAAATTCCAGAAATTGCGCACCTCCTATAGTACGCTCCAATTTTTTATAAAAACAGTATTCCAAATATTGCGTACATCCTGTTTGTACGCTCCACAATTTTTTTAGCATTCTAAATATTGCGCACATCCTATTTGTACGCTCCAAATTTTGTAACACTCCAGAAATTGCGCACCTCCTATAGTACGCTCCAAATTTTTTTAAAATAGAGTATTCCAAATATTGCGTACATCCTGTTTGTACGCTCCACAATTTTTAGCATTCTAAATATTGCGCACATCCTGTTTGTACGCTCCAAATTTTTTAACACTCCAAATACTGCGCACATCCTATTTGTACGCTCCACTGTATTCCAAACATTATGCACAGACTATTGTGCACTCAAACTAATCCTGACATTGTGCACTTCGTATAAAATGTGCACACCAAAATGCACTCCATGACACGCATTCCACAACACCTTCCGCATTGTGCAAAGCGTATCATGTAATCCATCCCATATTATATATCCAAACAGCCCCGGCTGCGCGTTCAAACCTGACCTATGACTTGCAATTTAGAAATATTTTAGTATGACCCAGGTGGAAACATACCCTCGGGCTATGGCTAACCACTTCCATGAGGGAGAAGCCACCCAGTTCAAATAGAAAAGTTATTTAGAAATATTTTAGTATGACCCAGGTGAAAACATACCCTCAGGGTATGGCTAACCAGTTCCATGAGGGAGAAGCCACCCAGTTCAAATAGAAAAGTTCTGAAATGAACAAACTTAGGCTCAAGGCGTAAAGTTTCATTAGAATCTAACAGCTATCTAAGCAAAGCGTCCCCCCCATCGAATGCTGAATTCCGCCACAGCAAATTTATGATGCCCAACATAAATTTGTCCCCCAATTCAGCAATTCCACATGATATATAGATAGCCTTACAAGGCTGATCTTTTTAATCTAACTATTAGGATTATACCTTTGGGTAGAAGGGTCTGTGACAAATAAATTGATTGCTTCCTCAAATGTATTCAAAAATATGGCATTGCCCACTGCAGTGAGATGAACCCCATCAGTCTTAAATAGCCCGGTTGTACTGAAATCGAGCTCATGCTGGATGACTTTGCCTCCTACATTAAAAGCAGCTTGTCTGCCCAATCGGTTGATACGCCGCCTTTTTTGATCCAACTTTTTAAGCCTTTCAGGAGTGTTATCCGTTCCCCGCCATGATTGACGAGGGAGAATATCTGACCATACAAGTTGGGCTTCGGGATAAACTGAAGCCATGTATGAAAATTGTCTTTTAAAAGTCTTAAGAAGTTTGCTTTGGGACCACTCAACTAGGTCGTTGCCCCCTAGGTGAATAATTATCATCGCTGGGGTTGAATGAAACAGCATCATGCGTTGAAACACTGTGTCGAAGTGGTCCCAATGCATCCCTCCTTTACCCTGATAAAGGATTCGGCTAACAATCCCTGCATTAGCTGGAGGTCTGAGACCTGGCACACTGTCTTCAAGGTGTGAAACTAGGGAATCACCGATAAGCCATATATCTGTAATGGACAATTTAAAGACGTATGTACCGTGCTACAGCCCCAGTCTTCCATCGACCAAGTAATTTTATGGCTTCACTAGAATACCCTTTAGCTGCCAAATCAGTAGCCCTACCAATTCTAAAGGAATGTGTTGCATAAAGTCGTATAGGAAGTCCTAGCTTTTTGACTGCTTTCACCAAAACGCCACTGAACTGACTGCGCTTTAATGGATGGCCATTCTGGTGGCAGAAGAAGTATAGACTACCTTCAGGCCTACACCTCATATACTGTTTGGCAGCAGTAACGCAACATATTGCTGCATTGACTGCAAGTGGGATGCGTAATATTGTTGGGTGGCCAGATTGATTAGTTTTTGAAACCCTAATAGAAATGAACAACACGTTTGCTCCTTCCCCGAGCCACACATCTGTCTTTAATAAAGGCCTGTTAGCCTGCAGTGGATTAGTGAATACAATCTCACCAACCCTCAACAGGCCATAGTAAGCTATAGCAAAGGCCGTTTTAAAAAGGATACATTCATAATTTGAAAAGCAAATTTCCGGCAGCACAGAACATATTCTAGCCAAGATGAGCTCTGTTATTGGCGCTCTAACATCATAACTTGGCCGAATGCGCCTACAACCCTCCATTAGTTTTTTAACCACAAAAGCGGTTGTAGGGTCATGCATATCATAAATTTTATGATGAAAACTTATGGCTGACAAGTAAGTAGTAATAGTTGATGAAGCATACCCCAACTCAAAACAATATGTGATAAAAAGAGACAGATGTGCAACTGGAGCCGGCCATATTATGATCAAATTATAGTGATTTCTAAAGGTGTTAAAAACTTGCAAAGCATTTGTATAAACAGAATGGGATTTGCTAGACATACTGGCTGCCAACAATTTCTGAGAACTTAACAGAAGATGTTCCAAAGGTGGTCGGGAACTGGTGTTGGTGACAGGTCTGCATCTGGTGCGAGTTTGCGGAATCTCTGTAATTGAAAACGACTTAATGCATCGCAGATGTTATTCCGGAAGCCGTCAACATGTTGAGCCTTGGCAACTACGTTCAACCGTAAGCACAGTAATGTGAAAGCCCTAAGAATAGTCATGACTCTGTCCGATTTTGATGTCATATGATTAACAATGTGTACCACTGCCATATTGTCAACTCGAAAGACTATTTTCTTGTTGCGAAGCTTATCACCCCATATGTGCAAAGAAACAAGGAGCGGAAAAAGCTCAAGAACTGTTATATCTGATCTAATGCCGCCCTCAATCCATGCCCGAGGCCAGGAGCCCTGAGCCCATTTTCCTGCAAAGTAGGCACCAAATCCCAGATCAGACCCCCCTGCACTGTCGGTGTAGAGCTGTAAATCCTCATTTGACACCCAGAACCGATCATGAAAGACGGAAATACCATTAAAATTTTTAAAAAACTGTATCCAAAGTTCTAGGTCCTTCTTCATATCTGCTGTGATACGAAGGTGATGGTGTTGCTTTGTCAAACCGCATGTAGCATTTATAAGGCGTCTACAAAATGGCCTCCCTGGCACCACTGCCCTACATGCGAAATTAAGGGAACCAATCAATGACTGTAATTGTTTCAGCTTGCACTTTTTACGCGGCAAAATCTCCTCAATCTTTGAAATGATTTCATGAATTTTGGTCACCGGAATCCGAATGACCATTTCTTCAGTATCAATTTCAAGGCCAAGAAAACAGATCTTGGTTTTAGGACCTTCTGTTTTCTCAGAAGCTAATGGCACTCCCAACAAAGTCACCTTATCTGTAAAAACAGACATGATATGTGAACAATGATTAGTTCCCTTTCTTCCGCCAAACAAGAAGTCATCAAGATAATGCAAGAGTCGTCCTACAGAAGCTTGCCTAGCTACACAGAATTCTAAAAAAGTAGAGAAAGTCTCAAAGGTCTGGCATGCTATGCTGCACCCAAATGGCATTGCCTTATCAAAATAAAACTTCCCATCAAACTTGAATCCAAGTTGATCAAAGTCTAAAGGAGAGACAGGTAGTAGCCTAAATGCTGATTTTATATCAGATTTTCCCAAAAGACAACCACGGCCTAAATCTTGTACCATGTGTACAGCCTCGTCGAAACTTGTATACTGCACAGAGCACAGCTCAGGATCTATATAATCATTAACTGAGTCTCCGCTTGGGTATGACAGGTGATGTATAAGGCGAAATTGACCTGGGTCGTGTTTCGGTACAAGGCCTAATGGCGATACACGCAGAGTTTGTAGCGGACGATAGTCAAAAGGTCCAGCCACTCTACCTGCTTCAACTTCAGTTTCAATTTTTTGCCTTACAACATCTGGCTTAATGTCGGCAGACTTCAATTTTTTTGAATCAGAAGGTTTGTGGCTGCCCGAGTAGTGGAGGGGGAAACCAGAAGAAAAACCGTTAAAAATCTCAGCAGCCTTAGCAGAATCATAACCCACAAGCTCCTTTTGCAAGTTGTCAAGCCTGATAGGAGTTTTAGCTAGATCAAGGGAAGCAGCTGATATATGAGGCAAGAGAACACAATTTGAGACAGCAAAATCCCTATCGTCGAACAGCTTGTCCACCTCGAAAGGCACTGAATTGTCCCCTACCTGAGCGAAATGTCAAACCGCCCCTGGTAGCTGGTGGAACACTCCTAGTAGCCGGTGGAAGAAGCTTAAAGCAAGTTTGTCTACCATGATTTGTACCACCACAATGAGAGCAAGCATGAAGAAATTTGCACCCTTTAAAATTGCATTTTCCATGGTTGAAATCCAAACATTTAAGCCTATTGAAAGATGACTGCTCAAAGGGAACCGTCGAGTTTGCCGATAGAGTCATTACCCGGAGCCACAAGTCTGTATTGAGTCGCCCCCAAGGTTGTAAATTAATGGCCTGTCTCAGACGAAACTGCTCGTCATAATTTCGCCAGGCAAAGTATGCTGAGGACCGAGATGCAGCCTCTCGAATTATACTCATATACTGGAGCAACTCTTGTGTTTTTTCAGGATGTTTCTTCAAATAAATTGAAGAAAAAATCAAAAAGGCATCCGTCCATTTTTCGATTGTGGGTACTGGGTCCTTAAAAACTTGCGGTTTAGATTCCAGAAGACCCTGCTTGTTAAGACGTAGTGCCCCCCCCTGCACACAGTTCTTGCAACTCAACAGCCCCCTTTAGCAGCAAATTGATATTTATGTATTGGTTTGACCAGATTTTTTGTGCGATTGCCAGGGGAACATACGCAGAGAGATCATCACTCCCTAGCCGCAAAGGCTCGTCTCCGAAAGAGAAATTACTCCCATCCGAAACCGCCCAAACGAAACCATCATTCTGTGCCGACGGGCTTACATAGCCAGTCTGAGTGCCTGCATTTTGACCCGTTATTTGCGGATTTGTGTTGGATGAAGGAATGGAACTGCTCTGATCAGTCACGTTTTGACCTTGCATTGTGCCCGAGTCACGCAGGATTGTTTCAAAGTCTATAATGTGCCTGAACATATTTGAGGGTCCTTGTATTTGTGCTTGATCCCTACCTTGTGGTGTGCCTACCACAGATGAGACTGGGTTTAGACCACCAATCTGCGCCACTTCATCCTGTTGTTGACGCGAACGTTTGTGTCCGCCGGCTCCACGGCTTCCCCTAGTCCTTTTCCGGCCGCCCGGCATCTCTACTTATCCCTCGCAAAAGTGTAACCAGCTTTTTTGATTCTCCTTAAAAAATGGCGACTTCCTTTTGCAGGATTTGGAAAAACGGAAAAGGAAGGTTTCCCTGAGCCTGCGCAAGACGTTAAATCACCGTCCAGTTCTACAAGACGCCTGACTACTGAACAACATACAAGGTGCAAGCGCTCAGTGACCTGGACCAACTGTCATGGCCGATACGAGATGGAAAATACGATCAGACTTTGTTTAAACCTAATTATAAGCGAACTACCACCCTGGAGCTGCAATTGTGACCCATAATGACAGTCCATCCAATTCATTCGCACCAAATAAATGGGATTATCATTTAGTTGATAATCCCTAATATAAGTGCTTTTTTGGTATTTAGATGTGCTTTCCGGTATTTTAGTTTGCTTTCTGGTATTTTGGTTTGCTCGTGCGCGTGAAAACATCCGGGATGAGTGTTCGAGAGCAATTAAATAAGCTTGAAGCTTCCATCGCAATCGAACTAAAATATATTAGTATAAACTAATGTTTTATATTAACATTATCAGTATATTTACAGGAAAAAAAAATACTGTAAAAAAATCTGTTGGGACATGCATGATGTTGTTCACCCCGCAATGAATGCATTGACTTAAACAGCATATTTAAGTGATGTCAAAATAAACGATTAGTCTCTCCTATAAAATTGGATGATGTCTATGATGCTGTTCCGCTGTTGATAGGAAAACTGTGCACAATTGCTTTCTTGCTTCAATTTAACCCTTTTGTACCAAATGGAATCTTCCTCCTTATACAGTCAGACCTTCGTTATCCAGCCCGTGTATTCGGATTTCCTGTCCGATCCGGCCGAAAATGTCAGTATTATTGAATACATTCATACACCATAATGTTAAAATCTCCTGTCTACTCCGGACAATGCACATTCTGAATTTTAACCTACTTTTCCAGTCTGTTGGGAACAAAGTTTGCTGTGTATTCTGGTCCAAGTGTTGACATACTATTGATCAGGAATAACATTTGTAAACAGCTGTATTTACAATGGAACAGCTGGTTGAGCACAGGTTGTGATTGTTATCGCTATCTCCTTTTAATTGTCCTAACACCTTTTATAATCACTTTGTTTATTCTACAGTAAGTGTGAAACAGTTATGCGAGATGCAATTAGCACCATTTTTACATACCGGTATGCAAGTGCATGTTTCAAAACTGTTGGCAATTTCAAAAGTGCAGAACACTCACATTAGCATGAATCAGTGCAGAACACTCACATTAGCATGAATCAGTGCAAACAAGATTTTTAGAAGGTGATGACCTTTCAGGTCTCACCTTCTTATGGCAACACTCCAAAGAATCCCCTTGATACCGCATCACTACTCTGTTTCAAGAAAAATAGATCCTCATAAATCAGTGAAGAGACGCGCCTGTATCATTTGATATGTGAAAATATTATGCAGACTGAAAAAAACTGTGGATGCAAAATACACAAACAATGAACTTCAGCGTTAAAAGCCATAAAATGGATCTAGATTTGAAATTGGTCTCGTTTCGCAGCTGACCTGGCCTAGTTATTAAGAGCGAGTTCGGTTGACTTTCTAGAGTTAACTATAGTTACACCAAAACACGCGGGTTATGGCTCGTGCCGTGCTATTAGAGTTAACTTGAGTTCAATCAAGCTTGCTTTGGGAGTTTGGAGTTCTGTCTAGCAAGAACAAAAAACCAGACGGCAGGGGAATAATCGTAGGTTAATAAAGAAATGAAATTAAACTTATCATAAGGTGATGACGAATCACTCCTATGCTTCAAGAAATATAAGCCTCCATATATTTATCGATAGACGCGCATCTATCATTTGATAAATGCAGATTGTCAAACTGAGGAAGCCAATTACACAAACAACTAACTTCAGCGTAAAATGCCATAAAATTAACCCTATGGTTCAAATTGGTCTCGATTCGCAGCAGTTTGCTTTGAGCGAGTTCATTTGACCAACTAAAGTTTTGGAGCAAGTCAACTCTTGTTAACTCTAGTATGTCAACTGAACTCGCCCAAAATCTAGATCGCGGATTAATAATTCAATGAATGAGTTGACAGTATGAATGGAATACTACGACTTGCTACACTGCAGATAGAGGGAAAGTTTGTTTGTTTGATTTGAGGTTTAACGTCCTCGTCAACACTGTAAAGGTCATTTTGGAGACGTTGCTTCCAATTTTGTGGGACTTTTACCCGACATTGAGATGAAATGACATCTCCAGCCCTGTCGCCCAATGAAACCAATAAGGTTTATTAGCATGGACGGTCCGCCTCGCATCGCGGTTTCTGGACAGGCTTAGATCCTCTAAGCGGTTTACCAGTACTAGTGTGCGGGCCGGATTCAGCTCTGCGTGGAAGCATCATGCAGCCCATATATTTCTACAAGCCCCTATGGGCGGGGGTGGATAGTGCGAAGTTACCTTCACTGTTGCATTTGTTTGATTTGAGGTTTAACGTCCCCGTCAACACTGCAAAGGTCATTTTGGAGACGTTGCTTCCAATTTTGTGGGACTTTTACCCGACATTGAGATGAAATGACATCTCCAGCCCTTTCGCCCAATGAAACCAATAGGGTTTTTAGCATGGACGGTCCGACTCGTGCGCACCGCTTTGCTTGGGCAAGCTTAGATCCTCTAAGCGGTTTACCAGTACTAGTGTGCGGATCGGATTCAGCTCTGCATAGAAGCATCATGCAGCCCATATATGTCTTCAAGGTCCGATGGGCGGAGGCCGATTCACTGTTGCATGGATATATTTCTGTGAAGCATCAGGAAAATACATGCATGACTTTCTGGTCCTTTGGGATCATTGAGTTCATTTGGTATCATTTTGAAAATAGAGTTCTGCTTAAGCCGGTGCTAGAGGGCGTGGCAGGTGTTGCACATTTCAGTACTGGTCATGAACAGACTCAATAAAACCGAGTCTGCTATTTACGTTTATTTGGTGTACTCCTTGCTTCCAAAGGATCTTACTTCAGAACTTATTTATTTTCACTGTAGCTGGTGTTGTGCCGTGTGGCGGCCGTAAAACGTTTCCCGTACATCATGATAGTACAGATTATATTTTCTGGTCCTTTGGGATCATTGAGTTCATTTGGTATCATTTTGAAAATAGAGTTCTGCTTAAGCCGGTGCTAGAGGGCGTGGCCGGTGTTGCACATTTCAGTACTGGTCATGAACAGACTCAATAAAACCGAGTCTGCTATTTTCGTTTATTTGGTGTATTCCTTGCTTCCAAAGGATCTTACTTCAGAGTTTATTTATAACTTAAACTTCTTAATCTTAACGTTTACAGTACGGGGTAATACATATTTATTCCCGGGCGGTGGGTGCTTGTTTTTTTTTTGTTTTTTTTAGCCGAGGTCAGAAAATATCAGTTTTTGTTTCCTCTTCTTCTATATCTGAATATTTCCCTTTTTTTACTGAGGTGTATTTGATTTATTTGATTTGAGGTTTAACGTCCCCGTCAAGACTGTATAACGGCCCCGCCCACCGGGGCTTGAGGAAACAGATTAGGCTGCATGATGCTTCCACGCAGAGCTGAAATCGACCGAACATGAGTACTGGTAGGCAGTTTAAAGGTTCCGATTCTAAGCCTGCCCAGGAAAAGTGGTGCGAGTTGGACCATCCATGCATATAAACTCTATTGGTTGCATTGTGCGGCAGAGGATGAGTTGCCATTTCATCTCAATGTCGGGTAAAAGTCCGACAAAATTGGAAGCAACGTCTCCAAAATGACCAATAAAGTGTTGACGGGACGTTAAACCTCAAATCAAACAAATAAACATAACTGTATAGACGTGCTTCGAATTTCGTTGGACTCTTACCTAAAATTGTGATGAAATGGCATTTAAAGCCTTGCCATACTATGAGACCAATGGACTTTCCGACTTCAAATTATAGCCATGGGGACAAAAATGCACCCGCCCCTGGGCCCTTTGGTTTTACTTTGACTTATATAGGGACACCCTTCGAAAACCTTCTTGTCAGAAACCATGAGGCTGAGGTGTTTGATATTTGATATGAAGCTGCGTCTAGTGGACCTCTATCAAGATTGTTAAGGTTATAGACTTATAGCCCTGTTACCAAAAATGCCCCCGCCCTGTAGCCCACTGGTTTTACATAGACATCTCGTGGGAAAATCTTCAAAAATCTTCTTGTCTGAAACCATATGCCTCAGATCTCAGATATCTGATATTTGGTATGTAGCTTCGTCTTGTGGGCCTATATCAAATTATCGTCCTTGTGCCAAAATTGCCCCCCCCCCCCACCACGTGCCCTTTGGTCTTACATTGGGATATATAGGGAAAATCTTAAAAATTTTCTCTAAAAACGCAAGGCCCAGGGCTTTGATATTTGGTGTGAAGATTCATCTAGCAGACCTCTACCAAGATTGTTCAAATTATAGCCCTTGGGTCAAACATGGCCCTGCCCTGGGCCCACTGGTTTTGTTTTGACTTATATATGGAAAACCTTTAAAAAGCTTCTTGTCTGAAACCAGAAGGCCCAGGTCTTTGATATTGTGTATGGTGCTTCACCTGGTTGCCCTCTACTATGCTGTGTAAATTATAGCCCTGGGGCCAAAGGTTGCCCCGCCTCAGGCCCCACCGGTTTTACATAGCACGGAAAACCTTTAAATGTTCTTCTAAAAAACCCAAGGCCCAGGTCTTTGATATTTTGCTAGAAGTTTCATGCGGGTGACCTCTACCAAGATTATTCAAATCAAAGCGCTTGAGTCAAAAATGGCCCCGCTTCAGGGCCCACCGGTTTCACATAGACTTACGTACTGAAAACCTTTAAATACCTTCTCGTCTGAAACCAGAAGGTCCAAGTCTTTGATATTTGGAATGAAACTTCCTCTAGTTGCCCTCTACCAAGATTGTCCAAATTAAAACCCCGTCGGGTCGAAACTGGACCTGCCCGGAGCCCACTGGTTTTAAATAGGGTTAAGGCTGAGTCGGTTCATCTCCTTCTGCTGCACTAAGACCTGACCCTCAATGTCCACAAGGTGCCTAGACAGTGACATACAAGTCAGTTCTGTATTGTCAAAGGGAACCACTGGCACATAACCGCCCTCCCTTTGTCACCATGTGACATTATTAGTTAAACTGAGTCTCTTCAATTCCCACTGTTGCACTAGGACCTGACTCTCAATGTGCACAATATGTCCAGATAGTGACATACAAGTTAGCTCTGTATTGTCAAAGGGAACCAATGACTCATATGTCTAGCATTTTACGACAATTTTTGCCCCCCCCCCCCACCCCCCCACCCCCCCCCCCCCCCCCCCCCCCCCACCGCCGCAAATTGTCACAGCGAGGCATTGTAAGTTAGACCATTACGATAACTCACCCGTGTGACATAGAGCATTTTTCACATCTCCAAAATGGCTAGTTTTCTGATGAAAAGCCTTGATATTTTTTATATAAGTGTTCAAAACATAGGTTGAGGGTGCTCGTTAGAACCGCCTCAGTAAGGCGGTTCTAACGAGTACCCATAACCTATGTCTTGAAACAGAAATAAGAAAAAATAATGTATTCCCTCGTAAACCCTAGTTTTCTCCATAAAAAGGGGGGTTGGGGGGGGGGGCATTTTACGGACTTGTTCACGTGATGCTGAGCAAATTCATCTCCATGCACTAGGACATGACCCTGAATGTCCGCAAAATGTCCAGATAGTAAAGTCAGCTCTTTAGAAGGGAACTTTCTCCCTGTCCTACATCATAGTGCAGTTTATATTTTCTTGTCCTTTGGGATAATTGATTCAAATGTGGAATTTGAAAATATTTTAGGGTCACTGATGAGGCTTAATTGGCCGAAACTAGCTAGTCTGGCCCAGAAAACATGTACACTTCATATTTTTCAGTTCTGTGGTGTATTCCTTGCTTCCAAAGGATAACCCTTTTATAGAACATATTTAACGTCACTACAGCTGGTGTCTGGGAATGTGTGGCGGCCGTAAAAAGTCTCCCTGTCCTACATCATAGTGTAGTTTATATTTTCTTGTCCTTTGGGATCATTGATTCCAATGTGGAATTTGAAAATATTTGAGAGTCACTGATGAGGCCTAATTGGCCGAAACTAGCTAGTCTGGCCCAGAAAACATGTACACTTCATATTTTTCAGTTCTGTGGTGTATTCCTTGCTTCCAAAGGATAACCCTTTTATAATATAGAACATATTTGAAAATACTTCATCCTCATGCAGAAAGAAAATAATTTGGAAGGAATGTTCCATGGGTGACCCTCTGGCAAAGTTGCTCAAAATAGTTTCGCTTTACTGAACATAAAAACCACCAATCGAAACAATAAACACGCTTTAAACTGACTTCTCATTACGATAACACACCCATGCGAAATAGTGCATTTTTAACATCCCCAAAATGGCCACTTTTCTGATGAAAATCCGTGATATTTTTCTTAACGATGATCAAAACATAGGTTGTAGGTGCTCGTTAGAACCGCCTTAATGAGGCGGTTCTAACGAGTACCCACAACCCATGTCTTTGAGTAGAAATATGAAAAATAATGTATACCCCCCACCCGTAACCCCAGTGTTCTCTATATGAAGTGGGGTTTAGAGGGGTCTTCATTTCACGGGCATGTTCACGTGATGTACTACTAATAGGTAGACTGAATTTGAAATAATTACACAGGAATGTTCCTTTGGTCACTCTCAACCAAAATGGCTCAAACCATCCACTCCACCTTATATTACTTACCACTTTATCTGTACAATTCGGATCAGGTGAGTGTTCCGGGGCCATTATGACCCTCTTGTTTAATCCAGGTTTCACTGGGTCTTTCAAACACTTGACAAAACATAGCAACCAACAAACTTTTAAACTTGTGATCGAAGCCTCAGATAAAACCAGCCAGTGTCCCGGAATATTGGTGTAAGAATTTTTTGTTTGTTTGATTTGAGGTTTAACGTCCCCGTCAACACTGTAAAGGTCTTTTTGGAGACGTTGCATGCAGTTTTGTGGGACTTTTACCCGACATTGAGATGGAATGATATCTCCAGCCCTTTCGCCCAATGAAACAAATAGGGTTTATAAGCATGGACGGTCCGCCTCGCACCGCGGTTCCTGGACAGGCTTAGATCCTCTGAGCAGTTTACCAGTACTAGTGTGCGGGCCGGATTCAGCTCTGCGTGGAAGCATCATGCAGCCCATATATTTCTTCAAGCCCCTATGGGCGGGGGCCGTTGGTGTAAGAAAGTCATTTGCTAGCACGTATAGAGTGTTGAGTAAATTATCTTGTTTGCAAGAGTCTATGTATGTACGATTGTCTCCAGAATTAATCTTCTTGACACAAAAGGGATTCACAACATGTACCGTTCGATCCTCAATTTTGTTTTTGACATTTCGTTTGTCTGCTCCTCGCGTTACTACAATCATACATAACCATTGACTGTTTTAATATTAAAAAAAACATAATGAAATGAAATGGCCCAGTGTAAAAACTAACAGTTTTCTACCATCACCTTCTATTAGTACTTTCAGTACTTTGATTACTATTAACATTTTATAAGTGATTTTAAATTGTGTTGAACTTCTTTCATGCTTTTTTAATTTCATATGGAATAAATTAATTTTTTATGTGTGTAATGTATCCATTCTATATCCTTTGGTGGATACCCACACTGAGCAGAGTCATCTTGAAGTCACATGGGAAAGTCATTCTATACCAGCCCCTTCTAATCTAGTGGTCATTTTTCTCAGTTGGAGGGCTGGCTGTATATAACAAGAGTCCTTTTGAAAGTTGTCAGGCAGCGTTTCCTTCCAAATTCATTTGGAAAATGGTTGAACTTTTGCAAACAGTGTAGGCCATTTTGCGGCATCAGATATGTGCCTGCACTGTTTTTCTATTACCCAATTTGGGGTTTCTGGTACAAAATGGGTTAAGCCCTCAAACCAAAATTTTTCATGAAATAATGGGTGGAAAAAAAGAAAATAAGCAATAAACGTAATTTACTTGACATTCATTGAACATGCAAACTTCTGTGAACCCCTTCCAGGTTCACTGATATTGCTCCTGATCCGATGTTGTTCATACTTCAATGAAAGTTTAGTAAATTAAAACAGTAATACACGTTACATTGCATCAGAATGCTGTCCTGCTAGAGGGGGAAAACAAAGTCATTAGTTGGTTTGGTTTGGGTCTGAATTTAACGGCCTATTGGAGCAGGCATATAAATCAGTTAACCAGCACAAAGCATATTCTGACACTGCCTTTCTTTAATGGTGGAAAGGAGAGAATGATAGAATATTATATTTCATGATCAATCTCCATGAAAGAATGTTGCTGGACCCAGTAGGGATCAAACCATTAACCTATCCATAGCCAACTGAGCCATCAAGCCAGCTAAACAGCTTCATGAAAAGAGAGTATAGATTATTGTTTTAAACCTAACTCATACTTGCTACAATCTCTATAGCAATGTATGTTATAACACAGTTTTTGATATAACAGCATAAAGATGGATTCAAAAAATGTATAGATCATCTAGAAAAATGACCATAAATGATCATTTTTCTATATAATCTATACATTTTTGTTTGGATATAACACAGTTGTTTGGCAGAGTTTCTGCTCTGGGTCCCAACAATAATGTTATAAAGTGGTTGATGTGTATGTACCTGGTTTACAAACTATGAGGAAAACATAAAAGAAAGATATCTAATTATGTATATGTTTATTTCATGTTTGTGACAGAAACATGTGACTGTTATGAGTATTTAATGATATGATATAAACAAATAAACAGATATAACAGGAGCCACTTGTTTAAAGCATTTCCAGTGGGCAAATTTTGTCAAAGCATCGTCACATCAACACTAATGTAAAGTCACAAAGTCACATCAACACTAATGTAAAGTCACATCAACACTCATGTAAAGTCACATCAACACTAATGCAAAGTCATGATATTGCACTGACATTGATATGACGTTGCACAGGCATTGTGTGCCTGCTGAGTTGTTAGCATATAACTTGTTTGTGGTGGAAACAGTAAACAGTTTTGCAAGTACAATATCTGATTCACTGGTACTTTTGCTGAAAAATGGCTAATCACAATTTTCAGCAAAAACATTAGTGAATTTTCCATAATAAATGATGACAGTTTAACCCCTGTCCTGCTAACATGACAACCATTAACTTTGCAAATAGTGTCAATCCAGGTCGGATGGCTTCTATATATACACTATCATTCAGTTTGTGAATAGAAGGAATACGTTTTATGAAGTAATGGATGACAGTCAGAAATTGGTGTGGCAACATTAATTTATTCAGCAGGAGAAGGGTCAAATGTTAACTACTACCACCTTCGCTAGAACTGGACAACCATACTCATACTTTTGTCATCTAAATTAAGTAGCTGCTTTTAAACTGTTTTTGCTTAGGATCCATTTATAAGTCACTGGCACTAAAAAGGTATGATTAATAAGGGCCCCACCGAGCGAAAACATGTCCTCACACATGTGCGAACATCGAAGACTCAGATCAACCTGCACATCTGCACAACCTGATCAGTGCTAAAAGGATGCCTGTTAGTCAATACGAGGACTGTTCAAATATGAATGCAACTAAGCACATAAAAATGATTCCGTGACAGATTTCGATGAAAAATTTATTTTGTCCCCTCAAAGTATTCCCCTTTAACAGATATACAAACTTTCAGTCTTCTGATCCAATCATTGAATGCATTTTGGTAGTCTTTTCGAGGTATACTATGAAGGCACTGGAATATTGCAGAACCGAGATGTTTGCGCTGTACAAATTTTCGACCAGAAAGGTATTTTTTCAGCCGCGGGAACCAAAAAAGTCACACGGGGCAAGGTCAGGGGAATACGGGGGGTGAGGGAGTTCAACAACCTTTTCCTGCTTCAGATAGTCTTGCACAATGAACGCCTTGGGAATGACGCATTGTCATGTAGCAATCTGACATTGGTCAAACCAGTTGCGGGTCTTCGTTCTTTGAAATATTTCTTCAATTTTCGAAGAACTTTATTCTTGTAAAACTTTGCATTTACAGATTTGCCTTTAGGCACAGCAACCTGAATAGCAGGGCCCTGATTTGAAAAGAATATGGCATACATTACCTTCTTGACGCTCATGGTCCGCTTTGCAATGCATGGTCTTTAGCAATACTTTGTTGCCCATATTTTGTTCTGAATCTTTCGTTTTGGCTCAAAAAAGTGGACCCATGTCTCTTCACCAGTGACGACATTAGCGAAAGACCGTGCATTGTAATTTGGAAACTTTTCAAGCAACTTCTTGGCGCACTGAACGCATGTCTTTTTCTGCTCATCTGTCAACAGATGGGGAATCCATCTAGCACAGATCTTTCGCATTTTCAAATCCCGTTTCAGAATTGTATGAGCTGCTCCTAATGAGATGCCAAACATACTAGCTATTTGCCTAGTGGTGTATCGTGCATCGGTAGCAACTATTTCTTTCACTCTAGCAACCATCTTGGCAGATGTTGCTCTTTTCGGCCGACGATCATGTGGTGCATCTTCTGTTGAGCCTAGCCCACAGCTGAATTTCTTACACCAACGAAAAAGTGTCGGAAAAATCATTTTATTATGCCCATAAACCAAACATATTTCATCCAAAATGTCTTTGCACCGTATACCAAGAATACAACGATTCTTAATATAGGACCGTATTTCAACGGTGTACTCTAACCTTCTTCCAACCATGTTTTGTATTAGTATACAAGAGTAGACAGTGTTTATCGAACGATATACATGGCTATAGTCAACAGATTTTAACAAGTTTGGTATCAATGTATAGGTAAAATGTTTTTCTACGCTGTGATATTTATTTTCAGGTGATTTTCGCATTAGTGCATGAGAAAACGTTCTACTTGCATTCATATTTGAACAGTCCTCGTAGTTCTTTCATGGAAATAGGGAAGGCTTTATTCATTTAAATAATTTTGTACCAAATGGGAATCTTCCTCCTTACCGTATATATAACAGGAGTCAATTTCATAATTTAGGCGTGTCAGGATGTTTAATTTGGAAAATGGCTGAATGTTTTGCAAACAGTGTAGGCCCTGATCAGACACTGTGTTTTGCAGCATCTGATCTGGGCCTGCACTGTTTGCCAACAACCGGTTTTGTATCCTATGGAAGTTTTAACATCGAAGCAAAACCATATGTTTAACCAATGTTCTGCTGGATAAATTAATTTCAACAAACCAACCAATCAGATTACTAAAATATTGCATTGTAGTCATTTAAATTCACAAACTGAATGACAAACATGTAAATCATGATCAGATGGCTTCTTCAAAAGTTCTGATCCGGATCTACACTGTTTCCAAAGGTAGATGCTATCATGTTCAGCAGGACAAGGGTTAATATGATATCTGTCCCAAAGAGAGAATACAATTTCAAGAAAGATCTATATGCCTCTCCCTATTCTACAGCAGCAAAATAATATACTCTAGGTCAAAATCATCTCCATACGAAGTAGCCATACTCATAAAGGAAAGAATTTGCTTGTAGTTCCTTTACCAGCATTCTTTGCATTTCATTTCAGAAAAGTAATCTGCCTTTATAAACAATCTTTTTTTTTTTTTTTTTTTTCAGGTGAATGATCAGGCCATAACTAACAGTAATATCTATAACAAACTCTAACAATTTACTGACATCAACAAGGATAACGTCAATCAAAATGCCCTTTATAGTATGTGATAAACTGCATGGATGATTTAAGAGACTGGATACATTAACAAGGGAAGCGACACTTTCAAAACTAGAGCAAGCGACAAGTGGGTCACGTATATCCCCGGCCAGTGCCACCCTCTGATATAAAAATTTCCAAGTTCATGACCTTGACGTTTGGTTAGCAGCATTCAATTACCTATTCTCTGAACTTTGTCATACTTTAACCAAATGTAAAATTTCTAAGTGTGACCTTGAACTCAAGGTCGCTGTGGTGGTGGTGGGGGGACATGCATCAATGAAATCTTTAGACCAGTATGTAACTCCAATGTAAGTATCAGCTAAATCTATGAAAGGGTTCAGAAGATACAATCTCTTAGAAACTTTGACACAAAACTTTAACCAAAATGTTAACAGACAGACAGATGGAAAGACAAGACACACAGATGGATGGATGAACTGCAGGACAAAAACTATATACCCCCATAGCATACTTCGTATGCCAGAGGTATAATCAGTACATGTACAAGTAAAATCTTTCCAGAAGAGTAGACCCCCTTTTCAGATGAGCTCAGTGCACAGTTTACTCCTTTACAAAAATGGTGGAAATGCTGTCAGAGGATCCCTTCATCTTAAGGGAAATGTACACACATCCTCTGGGCAGACAACTCGGTCAAATATACTGTCATCTGTCTTATCAATAGGTGTGTGTGTGAATTCGGGTTTAACGTCGCTTTCAACAATTTTTCAGTCATATCACGACGGTGTCTGGTTGCGACAGGGAGCTCAATGCTCACGTTTATAGTGCTGCCTCACTGAAGTATCATGTCCCAGACACATTACATGATACCACACCCAGTCACATTATCCTGACACTGGATCGACCAGTCCTAGCTCTACCCCGTAAATCTGAGTGCCAAACGAAGAGCAGCTAGTACCATTTTTAACGACTTTGGTATGTCGCGGCCCGGGATCGAACCCGAGACCTCCCGTTCCCCGGAGCGGACACTCTACCAACTGAGCTATCGGGGCCGGTTCTTATCAATAGGGCCTACTCTTAAAGGTAAAAATTTCTCCTAACCACCAAATTCTTTCCTTTTCGAGTAGACCCCTTTTAAGGGAGGCTGTCTTTAAAAGTAAAGGAAACAGAAACAGAAAGTTACAAATGCCCCCTTGCATAAAATAGCAGAAAATCTTTAAACCATTTATATTCAGTAATGTTACACTTTGATTCAGTCAGAAAATCATATGCTTCATCATTCCTTGAATCCTTTAACAAACAGGGTTAGGATTTTTGGAGACAAAATGTTTCCTTTATTAGTTTTGGATTGGTTGGGGGTTTAACAGCCCAGCCAACACTATTTATCCTTAACAGTAAACCCCTAAAAGGTGACAAATTCTTCCGACTACAATTATCTTAAGGATATAACTAGTATATATACTGAACGGAAAAAGAAACGCAACTCAAAATATAAATGAGCGTATTTGCAGAAATAATCATGTTTGCAGAAAATCGATTTAATGACACAATAATATAATCATTCCTGAATGTAACTTTCATAGACAGTTCAATTTTCATTGAGGATGTTTGGAACACAAATCCGTTTTGTCATAATGGTAGTCATTTCACAAGTTCAAAACATAAGCAGTTAATAGTGAGTATGTCCTTCGTTTGTATTCAGTCCTGCACGCACACGTCTGGTCATGGACAGGATTAAACGATTGATCTCTGCCTGGGGAATAGCATTCCGATCCTGTATGAGCACGAGATGCAAGGCTTGACGCGTTGTTGGCGGCTGGGGGCGGTTACTTACGCTCCTATCAAAGAAGTCCCACAAATGTTCTATAGGAGAGAGATCTGGACTATACAGAGGCCAGTGCATCACGTCAAAGTTGTTTTGCCGAAGAAACACTATGCTGAGCCTTGCTATATGCGCCCGAGCTTTATCCTGTTGTAACGTAACGTTGTGCTGTCGTACATATGGAACAACTACCGGTCCTAAAACAATGTCAACGTAACGCTGAGCCATCAAAGATCCATCAATGAATACCAGGGGCGTTCTATGACCATAAAATATGCCAGCCCACACCATCAACCCACCGCTTCCAAATCCATCAGCTCTGTACAACAAGTACCTGGACCCGTCAGAAAACATTACGTTACCCCGCTGACGCAGGGGAAACAGGTTGGGCCTATGTGGCGTGAGCCACGCCATTCTAACCTGATGTTGTTGTGGTGTTAATGGCATACCAACGTATGGACAATGAGGATGTAAGCCAAACTCTCGAAGGCGATTTCGGACAGTATCTGCACTTATTTGATTGTTTTGCGTTCCTGGTGTCACCTGAGACGTCTCGACGGCTGTACGGAACCGATTACGAAGGTGGGCTAGACTGATGTATCGGTCCTGTCGATGTGTCGTGACGCGTGGACATCCACTTCTGGGCCGGTCATTTGTTGTTCCCGTTTGACGTAGACGCTGGTACAAGCTAGTTATCATTTACTCACTTGGAAGTTCCTGGCGATGACCGCCTGAGATGTCCCACGTAGAAGCATTTGGACTGCTACATTAGGTTGATCTTGCGTCAATCGTACCATATTCCGTAGAGAAATTTTACCGGACTTTTGAAACCTAAACTCCAGGTTACACAATATGCCAATATGATGAAATTTACTGTATACATTTAATGTACTGCACGAGGAAATGTTGAAACAATGAATAGCCGAATGGAGCGTTAAACTGTACAGATATCGCCCAAATGTTTTCTGCATAAGGAAGTTTAAAAATTATGAAAGTAAGTCGCAAAATGATTTTTCAGTCAACCTGATGGTTGCATGAAAATCTTTTGAGTTAAAACATTGCGTTTCTTTTTCGGTTCAGTATACTTTCTGTCATTTGATAAGGGACTTCCTGTCAGACTACAAGAAGACTGCAATGTAATTGTTTTGGCATGTTTTCGTAATGTCATTTGCCATTCTGTAAATGATTCTGACTACACCACCTATTTATAAGAATGGGTGTGCCCAAATTCAAGGTGGAAGAGTTCACTACAGCAACTCAGGGGTTGAAAGAGTTGAGTGGACCCCTGCGTAGGGAGACAAAATCATTTTTGGAAGAGTTGCTTCCCCATAAAATTATATTCATTCATCTTGAGAGGAATGGGAACATCTGAAAGATTTTTCTGCCATTTTGGGATTTCCTGTTCACTTTTCTATAAACTCTGTCTCGCAGAAAAAGGGGTCTACTGTTAAAGAAAAGACTGCTCCTCAGGAGCAAATTCTTTTCTTTAAGAGTTGACCCCTATTGACATATGAGAAAAAATATGTTTGCAGGAGTGGCCTCCCCTGAAAGTGTATCCACCCTCTTAATCTAACATAAATAATAGATGAAACCTGATAACACCATAATTTATACATCTTAGCTGATTCAATCAGCAGGTTTTACAAACTAGAATATATTGCACATCATCTGACATGAAAGAAATGTACAATTAGAAAAATAGTCTTTATTTATCTATCTACACAAATGATAATTCTGCACCAGACACACAAGCACTAAAATTGACATCTCCATGACAACCACAGTTTTAGGCAAATCCAAGAACTATGATAGTCTTCTGTTTGTCTGATTTGAGGTTTAACGTCCCCATCAACACTGTAATGGTCATTTTGGAGACGTTGCTTCCAATTTTGTGGGACTTTTACCCGACATTGAGATGAAATGACCTCTCAAACCCTGTCACCCAATGAAACCAATAGGGTTTATTAGCATAGACAGTCCGCCCCACACCGTGGTTCCTGGACAGGCGGTTTACCAGTACTAGTGTGCGGGCCGGATTCAGCTCTGCGTGGAAGCATCATGCAGCCCATATATTTCTTCAAGCCCCTATGGGCGGGGATAGTCTTCTCAATCATATAGAAACTGCAAGGCAACTTAAAAGCACTACAACCTCTATATATAACACAACTGTTGGGGTCTGAAGCGGAAACCATGTAAGATAAGTAATCATGTTATATCCAAACAAAATTGTATAAACTATATAGAAAAATAACCATTTATGGTCATTTTTCAATATAATATATACTTTTTTGGGTTGATTTCTCTTTATAATTTATACATTTTTTTTGGATACAACTTTAAAGCATGTTATGTTCAAAACCACCTCGTAATGAACCAGGTTAAACAGAGGTTGTGATGGAACCTATCCTTGGTTCTGAGAAACAGAAAATAGAAATGTATAATCTATGCATTTTTGGGGATTTATTTAACCTCTTTTGGTACCCTAAACCCCAAAACAGGTATTTGACAAACAGTGCAGGCCCAGATCAGATGCCACAGAATGTGGCGTCTGATCAGGGCCAACCCTGTTTGCAAAAAGTTCAGCCATTTTCCAAATAAATTATAAAGACAACACAACCTGACACCCCTATATTCTGAAATCATTTACCCTTATCCCACTGCATAAATTAATTTAACCACACCCATTTATATGTAAATAAATCAAATTACTTGATGTCATTTATTCATGCAAATTCCCAAACTGAATAGAAAACAATGTAGAGGAAGGGGTTGTCGTGAACAGCAGGATAAGGGTTAAACAAGAATTCTGCCAAAACTATGTTGTGCCTGTTGTTCTTGAAAAATTGACCTAAACATCTGGATGAACATACTGAATACTGGCCTCCTGTATCATGCCAAGCATAAAGCATGCCTGACTATGGGCTCAAGTGGTCCAGAAATCACTCACCTGGATGATGCTGATCATATACATTGTGCCACCATAACTGGCCTCCTGTATTGTGCCAAGCATAAAGCATGCCGGGCTAGAGGCACAAGTGGGCCAGAAATTGCTCAACTGGATAATGCTGATCATAATACGTTGCATTGTGCCATGGTGGCCATCTTGGCTATCAGAAAGCTTTTTAAGCAATTCTGAAACTAATTGTTTGTTGGTTTGATTTGATGTTTAACATCCCCGTCAACACTGTAAAGGTCATTTTGGAGACGTTGCTACCAATTTGGTGGGACTCTTACCCGACAAAGAGGTGAAATGACATCTCAAGCCCTGTCGCCCAATGAAACCAATAGGGTTTATAAGCATGGTCCGACTCACATTGCTTTTTCTGGGCAGGCTTAGATTCTCTAAGTGGTTTACCAGTACACGTTTGAGGCCAGTTTCAGCTGTGTGGAAGCATCATGCAGCCCATGTATTTCTTCAAGCATCGATGGGTGGGGGCTGGAATCTAAATGTTGTCTTGATGCCTAAAACAGCTAAATCTGACTTAAGATTGAGGAGATGATGATGTTGATGCCGAGGAGGCTGTTGAGGATAGAAGTACTTTGGTGAAGTTATTACTGTTAAAGATGGACGTCATAGCAATTCTAGATCTATAGATCACCCCAATGTCTCCTGCCAAGATAACTCAATGTTACCGACTGTGACTGTTCAGGGGTAAATGTATTTTTAAGATTTTCAAGATGTCACCTTTAACTTGATTAGTTTAACTGACTTGAATGGTGTTGACTAGGCAGTTCTAATGCAAATGACCAAAACAATATGAATCAACAAGAAAGACAATTACTATTTCATGAGTGTTACCTCCCTTGGAAGTATAAGGGGATTGGATACATCTAAGGAATGCAACTCTTTATGCCTCCTTAGCAAGAGAGGCAAACTCTTTTTCTGGAGCAAATTCTTTTTCTTCAGAGCAGACCCATTTTGAGTGGGACTCAGAAATTGTCTCCTTTGAAAAAAATGGCAGAAAATGTCAGATGTATCTGCTCCCTACAAATACTGAAAATTTTTGGCAAAGTGGGGTCTTTGATATGTTTAGTACAGACAATGAGTAAGGCATTTATGAACTCAATAAAGCAATGAATAGTTAATAAATAGGCAAAAGAATTATCAGTCACTTCCAGTACTAGTGACATACAGAAAATTTCCTATATTAAGAGCACCTTTGGGACTGTTCAAAAGTGGTCTTTAAGACCACTTTTGAACAGTTCCAAAGGTGGTTTCTAAGATCACCTTTGAACAGTCACAAAAATGGTCTCTTACTAGAGGAAACTGTGAGTAGAAAACAAAGAAAAACGAACTGAACCTCCAACCAACATATGTTTTGAAAAGAAGAGTCAAACTTAATTTTAGCTTGTCTTAACAGCAAATTTTTACTGTAACTGCTAAGCTTAGCAGTGAAACACATGACACAATCAGATTTTTAAGAGCACTTTGTATGTTGAACAATAATACTTTTTTTATGCAGCACTTTGATTATCTCACTGAGAGATGACAGCTTCATATTGGGAATGTTATGAAAACCGCCACATATCGACAAACATTTACATATCATCCACTAATAAATTTCAATCCAGAAGGTGGTTTACAAACCTTACTTAAAGCTGGAAAAACTATAACTGAATATTAATCATAAAAAAATCAAAACAAAATTATTTTCAAAAACAAACCTCAACAAATAAACAAAAAGGCAGTCACAGCAACCTAAACTAGAGGCCCAACTGGACCATAATCACCCTCCTGGATTAGGCATATCATATAGGCAGCCATCTTGAAAATATTTTAACTAAACCTGCTCCCAAACAGTAAGATGGATTTAGCTGATGGGAGTTAAGATAGTGACATGGATATTATGGCCCTGATGCCGCTGATCATGTTTCAGCTCAATCTAACCTGTGCTTAGGCAGATGCCGTTTGAAGAATTTCAAGATGGCCATCATGGCACTGATCTTGGAAATTGAAATAAACGATTTTTGTGAATTGGTTTCTCCACGTTGCCCCGATGCTTCCCATCTTTGGTTGAGTCTTTGAGAGGAGATGTCCTCTGAAGAATTTCAAGATGGCCAACATGGCAGCCATCTTGGATATCTTAAGGGAACGATTTTACTACATTAGGCTCCATGTCGCCCTGATGCATCCCATCAAGTTTCAGCTCGATTGGACCTGATGTCGTTTGAAGGGTTTCAAGATGGCCTCCATGGCAGCCATCTTTGGAACGATTTTAGCAAATCTGAACCTCTATGTCGCCCCAATGCCTCCCATCAAATTTGATCAGACCTTTGGTTAAGGAAGAGATTTTGTTGGAAGAATTTCAAGATGGCCGTCATGGCGACCACCTTGGAAATCGGTAGGGGACAATTTTAGCAAATCTGAACCACTATGTTGCCTTGATGCCTCCCATCAAGTTTCAGCTTGATCCGACCGTTGGATCAGCAGGAGATTTGTTTGAAGAATTTCAAGATGGACACCATGGCAGCCATCTTGGATATTGGAGCAGAACGATTTTAGCGAATCTGAATCTCCATGTCACCCCGATGTCTCCCATCAAGTTTCAGATCCATCCAACCTTTGGTCTAGGGGATGCTGTTTGAAGAATTTCAAAATGGGTGCCATGGTGGCCATCTTGGGAATCAGAATGGAATGATTTTAGCAAATCTGAACCAACCTCCATGTCGCCTCAATGCCTCCAATCAAATTTCAGCTTGATCCCACCTTTGGTTCAGGAGGAGATGTCATCTAAGGAATTTCAAGAAAGACACCATGCTAGCCTTCTTGGAAATCAGAATGGAATGATTTTAGCAAATCTGAATCTCCATTTCACCTTGATGCCTCCCATCAAATTTCTTGGACATCGGAACGGAAGGATTTACGCAATTCTGAATCTCAGTGTCATCCCAAAGCCTCTCACCAACTATCATCTCAATCCAACTTGTGGTGCCTGATGTCGAAAGTGTGAAAAGTTAAGAATGGATGGACAACAGGCCACGGCTTAAGCTGACCCGGAGCTTTGACCTAAATATATGTCCCTTGTTTTTGAATCGACCCTGTTACCAAATGATTGAGAAGCTTCCTTGCCATTATCCATGACATTATAACTGACCAATGAAGTTAAACAGTATTTGTACCAATTACAGGTAAGGGTTATTTTTAGCCACTATTCTTTACATTACAATTCTGTGTTTATCACCGACCAATAAAGTAAAATTGTGCACAGATTAGGCTAACCCTCTACTGACCAATAGAATCTCTTCTGACCAATAAAATCTTATATTCGTTATATTCGCTATGAGTTTAATAAATTTTTGTACTTTAAGCAAACACTGGAGACCCAGATCAGATGCCACAGAACATGGCATTGTTCTGTGGCATCTGATCAGGGTCTGCCGGCCTCGTTGGCTCAGTCGGATGCGCGTCTGACTGGTGATCAGGAGGACGCGGGTTCGACTCCCGCCGGGGTCGGCAACATTCTTTCGTGGAGATTGATCATGAAATCTTTTCTACGGTCATTCTCTCCCTTCCGCAGATTCAAGAAGGGCAGTTGTCAGTTTCTGGCGAAAGAATGTGCACTGTACTGGTTAACCGCTTACGTATAAGCCTGCCCAGGAAAGTGTGGATAGGTAAACTGACCGGCTCAAAAATGACCTAAATAGTGTTGACTGGGCCGTTAAATTCCAATACAAACAAACAAACTGATCAGGGTCTTCAGTACAGTAAAATTTCGCTATCAAGACCAGCTAAAATTTAGACTTAATTCTAGTTTTAAAATATATATAAAAGCTTCTGTTTTGCTCTCATTGCATTTTCTACACCAAGTGTCCTCCAGTAAGAGGCCACCTTAAGGACTGTTCAAAAGTGGTCTTAAAGACCACTTTTGAACAATCCTTAAGGTGATCTTAACATAAAAATTTTACTGTATCTGCAACTGTTCCCTTTTGTGATGCCAGGTATCAATAGATTAATAAACACCACAATTAAAGTATCTCTAAGTACTGGAAAAGCATATTTCAATACTGAACTGAAATCAGTCAAAATCTAAGTCCAGGACCATATTTTGAGCCCACACCCAAGAGACAATCAACCCACAAGTACTACTCGTGCTTTAATTGTTAGAATTTGTAGTATTTAACCCATTGTATGCAGGAAACCCCTATAGGGGTACCTTTGCAAACAGTGCACACCCAGGTAAGACGCTACAGAATGCGGCGTGTGATCAGGGCCTGCACTATTTGCTAACAGAATTTTCCGTCAAAAATAGAAAAATAGAATAAAAATGAAAAAAAAAAAAAAAAAAAAAAATAGGCCTGCCACCCTTTATATGACAAATGGACTTGTTTAACATATAGCAATGGAAGAGTCCACTAGTAAAGTAAATGATGGGTTAAATCATCCAAACATTAACCCTTATCCTGCTGAACATGACAACCCCTACCTTTACAAACAGTGTAGATCCAGATCAGATGTCTTCTGAAGAAATCAACTGATCAGGATCTTAACTGTTTGTCATGCAGTTTGTGAATTGAACGAATACATTATATGAAGTAATTTGATTCTTGGGTACTTTGCAATGGGTGTGGCTAAGTTAATTTATTCAGCAGGACAAGGGTTAAACCTGAAATTATTAATTTGCTGAAGGACTCCTATATCCCGCTAATCAGTGGTAACACCTACTCTTTCAAAAATTTCTACTTTTGTCTCTCCTCTTATACTATGGCTGCAGTATTAACCCATTTCAGACTGGAAACCCCTAAACGGGCACCGTGGCAAACAGTGCCGGCCCACATCAGATGCCGCAGAATGCGGCGTCTGATCAGGGCCTCCACTGTTTGCTAAAAGTTCAGTCACTTTCCTAATAAATTTTGATGAAAACACAACCCGTCACCTCTAAATTTTGAAAAGAACTCCTGCTAGATTTAAGGAGGAAGATCCCATTTGGTACAAAAAGGGTTAAAATTTAATTACACCAAAATGATCCAAATTATCCAATGGTAATCCTTGTCCTACTGAATAAATTAATTTTGTAACACCCATTTCTGAGAATCAACCAATCAAATTACTTGACATTATGTCTTCATTCAAATTCACAAACTGAATGACACCAGTGTATATCCAAATCAGATGGCTTCTTAAGAAGTCATCTGATCTGGATCTTCACTGTTTGCAAAGTAGGTTTTATCTTTTATTTAGCAGGACCAGGGTTAAAAACTTAACTTTTACTATGAGACAATTCTAGAATACAGAAATCCAGATACTCACTAATCTAGAGTTTCATTCCAACTGGCCTTGAATATATAGCTCACCACCACAGCTAGCATATAAATATCACAGTTAACTGTCTCAATAATAACCCTATATAAAAACCATTTGTTAATAACAGCCTACACTGACTCAGGACTTGATAAATCTAAGACCCATCTCCAGGCCAACCCCGAGGTTATAAAACTTTTTTTCATGTTCAACTCAGCTGAGCATGAAATTTAAAATGCTCATAAATATTGAAATACAAACAAAACAGGCAAATTTTCAGCTCAGATCACCACAGCATGTTATTTGTCATGTTCATAAATTTTAAAATGCCAACTATTGTTGGCATTTTAAAATTTATGAACAAGACAAATTTCACGCTCATCCGAGTTGAGCACGAAAAAAGTTGGCCAGGCAGAGAAATCTAAACCACAGTTCACATATTTTGTCAGAAACAAGTTTTTACTGAACATTTTGAAATTTATGAACAAGACAAATTTCACACTCAGCCGAGTTGAGCATGAAAAAAGTTGGCCAGGCAGAGAAATCTAAACCACGAGTTCACATATTTTGTCAGAAACAAGTTTTTACTGAAATTCCAACATTATCCGCCGAAACAAGGGTTTGGATTTCTCTGTCGGAATCGGAAATACAGGTCGGATTATATTACTACTAACCCACAGCATTAAGGGGAACGGGAACACCTGGCAGATTTTTCTGCCATTTTTCAAAGGGAGACATCTTAGGCCTTCCTGTTTGCTTTTCTATAAGCTCTGTCCCACAGAAAAAGTGGTCTACCCTTTAAGTAAAGAACTTTCTCCTCGGGAGCAAATTCTTTCCTTTAAGGGTTGACCCCTATTGACATGGGAGTCAAAAATCCTTTTGCAGGAGTTGCATCCCCTGAAGGTGTAACCATTCCCATAAAATAGTTGTTTATAGTTTGTTATCCCCTTTTTTCGTGTTTTATACATATCATAATCACCTAATGTCATTCAACATTTTACGTGGATGCATGTAAATCATCTCATTTAATTAAGTCAGGATTCTGACATCATTCTGAAGCTGTGAGCTGTGAGACAAATTCACAGTACCATAGCTCCAGATTAGGTGGGCATTTGGGAATAATTAAAAGATATTTGAGTCAATTTTCCATAAAAACCTATGTTGTGGGTATTCATTTGAACTCTGTCAGCATATGAACCTATGTTGTGGGTATTCATTTGAACTGCCTCAGGATAAAAACATATGTTGTGGGTATTCATTTGAACTGCCTCAGCATAAAATCCTATGTTGTGGGTATTCATTTGAACTCCCTCAGCATAAAAACCTTTGCTGTGGGTTTTCACCTGAACTGCCTCAGCATAAAAAATCTATGTTGTGGGTATTCATTTGAACTACCTCAGCATAAAAAATCTATGTTGTGGGTTTTCATCTGAACTACCTCAGCATAAAAAATCTATGTTGTGGGTTTTCACCTCAACTGCCTCAGCATAAAAATCTATATTGTGGGTTTTCATCTAACTACCTCAGCATAAAAACCTATGTTGTGGGTATACATTTGAACTGCCTCAGCGAGGCAGTTCAAATGAACACCCACAACATAGGCTTTGAGGCAGTTCAAATGAACACCCACAACATAGGCTTTTATGGAGAAATAAGAATGATTATGTACCCTTTTTTAACACCAAATACCGACATCTGTTGCTATCAGCACTCCTAAAAATAGAACCAAACCTGCCTCATGGGAATGAGAGTGTCTTATTGGACAACTGGTGGACATTTGACTTTTGTCTATGCATACTACTGAAATCATCAAAACTTAAGAGCTGTAGGCGGCATAAAATCTTCAAGAATTCGCCAGCTCTGCAATCATCTATGGTATGTAAATGCTGATCCTTAAAAATTTGCACAGGAAACTGTAAAGACTGATCCAACTTCCTGGATATCAAGTCTGCCTACACAACATGCTGTAGATTTCTCTGACTCATTACAACCATAATCCTCAAAGGAACAGGTAAGGGGAGAACATAATGATTAATCTGAGATGATTTTTCTTTATTCTCCAAGGAAACACCTTATTTCTTCATGGAAAAATATGAACCTTCCTTAATTACTTCTCTATTGAAACATATGAACTTTTTTTTATTTTTGCATGCAAACATTTAAACTTTTCTGATTTTTTCATGGAAAAGTACATGTATGTTACGGATACCCAACAGAACTGCCTCATTGAGTACCACTAGAATTTTTAACAGCTCACGGGAAGCGGTATTCATGACAGAAACAGATGAAGTGGGTAGGATAATTTTTGTTAATTCCCCATAAAAACTATGTTGTGGGTATTCATTTAAACCACCTCAGCGAGGTTCAAAAGAATACCCACAGCATAAATTTACATGGAGAAATAAGGAAAATTATCCTCTAATTATCAACAAATACCCACTGTATCTGTTACTATCCATGGCAAAAGTGGCCAGAAAAAGCTCAAGCAAGACTGCACATAATACCCCAGGGGCCCTTTTCTTGTGTCCCAGCACAGTGGATTCAGAGGAGAATTGAAGAAAATAATCCCAAATTTCTCATCAAGTTCTCCCTTTACCTGTTTCTTTGAATCATGATTTTTTACTCAGATGGTTCGGAGCATCCGCAAACATATACTTGAGTTTAAATGCTTCCGCTAACAGTTCACTTATTTCTGAATCATGCCAGTGGTGTGTTGGTAAATTCTGCAGGAACATTAGTATACCCTGAAATTGAGAATAAAACTATGGGTAGAGAGGGGAAGATCAGGCCCAGAGGTTATAAAACTTTTTTTCGTGCTCAACTCACTTGAGTATGAAATATGTCCTGCTCATAAATTTTAAAATGCCAACAATTGTTGGCATTTTAAAATTTATGAGCAGGACAACCAAACTTTCTCTACTAACGGCCCCATATATTTGCAGTTTAAAATCTATGAGCATGACAAATTGCATCCTAAAGATTCTGAAGTGACTTGAGCATGAAAAAGATTTTATAACCTCGAGGCCAGGCGGGTATATTATGACAAACTTAAGATAATTTTTCTGGAATCTGGTAAGACGGTATGTTTGTAGGGATTTTGAACACTACCCAAGGGAGGTAATTCTAACATGTACTAACAACTTAAATCCAGGACCCAGATGTTCAAAGCCTCCTTAGCTAAAGACTGTATTCTGGATATATTTTTTTTTTTCAGCAGTCAACATTTTGAGATATTTTTCGTATTTTTCTAAGAAGGCTGGATTTGACATTTCATGCAAATTGTCTCCTATTCACCCTTCTCTATTCACTTACGTGGCAAGCACTTTTATCAAGTCTGGTCCATTTCTTCAACACCTCTTTAATAGATAGCAACCCTTTAAATGATCTTAACCTGATGCTTTTACCCATTTACCATTTTTCTTATTTTTCTGCAAAAACATCTCCCACTCAATGTCAGTAGCTTTTATGGTCCCCTTTTTATGTTCATATAGTGCTTATTTATGCGAGATACCCCTTTTCATGCACTGTCACACTGATTCCGTGCCTTTCTAAAAGCAGAACTGCCCCTTAACCCTTTTAGTACCAAATGGAATCTTCCTTCTTATATATAGCATGAGTCCATTTCAAAATTTAGGGGGTGTCAGGTTGTGTTTTATTCAAAATTGATTAGGAAAATGGCTGAACTTTTTGCAAACAGTGTAGGCCCTGATCAGACGCCGCGTTCTGCGGCGTCTGATCTGGGCCTGCACTGTTTGCCACGGTACCCCTTTAAGGGTTTCTGTTACTGAATGGGTTAAAGTTAATATGAATACAGTTTAACTATCATGTGTCATATGTAGCATCTGATCAAAGCCTTCACTGTTTGCAAAAATGTCCAGCCATTTTCCGAAACAAATTTCTAAACTAACTCATCCAAACACCCCTAAATTTTAAAGTGGACTCCTGCTTTATATGGCTGGAGATCCCATTCAGTTGGTTATGAGATAGTGAAGTTCCATGTCAAGACTATCTCTGTTGGAGTGTTAATCTCTTTAATCCTTATCCTGCTGAATACATTAACTTAGCCACACCCATTTCTGACTATAAACCAATCAAATTACTTGATGTAATGTTTCATACAAATATGCAAACTGCATGACAAACAGTGTAGATTCTGAAAAGATGACTTTTGAATGGATAACCGCAGGAGATGATTAGTATAAGCATTTATGCTTGTTTTCAAATCCTGTGGATTTTTTTTCATACGTGTTATTGTATTCTTGTAATTCAGAACAAGTTAATAAATATTGTTTACACCAAAAGATGGCTTCTGAAGAAGCCGTCTGATCTGGTTCTAAACTGTTTGCAAAGGTAGGGATGTTGTGTTCAGTGGGACAAGGATCTTGAAGTCTAGTAGATACCTGAAAGTCTTTTTCCCTTAATAAGTCTTTAGAAAATCTGGTCAAGAAGGCAGCACAAACATACAGATGGAAGTCAGCAAAACCATTTGTCTCCGACTGAAAACAGAAACAAGTATCATCACGACTATAAATGAGCCCCGCCAAGCGAATTTGTGTTTTCGAGCATTCCGTCATGACAAATTTTAACTGCGCATGCCCAGCCATTCAGAGGGGCCAGGGATATGGCTTTCTGTCTGAAGGTTCCTCTAGATTCACTGCTTGTATGAGCGAGCAGCGATGGTTCTGGCGAGACTGCGCGGATGCGCAGGCTCGCCTGAACCTTCGCTGCTCGCATAGGCATTAAGTACCAAAATCGCTTGACGGGGCCCAAATAACCATTACTTGTCCCCAGATGACAATTCCGAAGATAGTTATTTCCCGAATGAATCTCTACTAAGAAATCATATACAGTAGTAAAGCATATAATGAATAAATGAAATGCTTTCTAGATAGCTGAAAAAAAAATTGCAAAGGCAATGAATCCCCAATGCTGCGCTCTGAAACAGATCACAACTTTCTTCTGCCTAAACAGTTAGAAATATTCAAAAGTGGGTCAGTCATAGGGAATTGCCTCCAAAATGATGTAAAAATCACCCTCTGTTGAATTCTATCATAACAGCTAGCTAGCTGTATTCAATGGATCTCTCTGACCTCGATAGCTCAGTCAGATGCCCTTCTGACTGGTGATCAGGATGCAGGTTCGATACCTGCTGGAGTCGGCAACATTCGTTCATGGAGATTGATCATGAAATCTTTTCTATGGTCATTCTCTCCCTTCCACTGATTCCAGAGGGGCAGTTGTCAGTTTCTGGTGAAAGAATCTGCATTGTACTGGTTAACTGCCTATGTATAAGCCTGCCCAGGCAAAGTGTGGATAGGTAAACTGACCAGCTCAAAAATGACCTAGATAGCGTTGACTGGGCCATTAAACTCAAATACAAACAAACAAACAAATCAATGGACCTCACCAATAGTGTTATAAAGAGGTTAATGTGTATAATTACTTACCAAGAAGGTATCTCAGAGTCGTACATGACTTGAGAAGTATTTCTCTCATTAGTAAATTATTTTTACTTACCAAGAAGGTATCCCAAAGACAAATACTACATCCAAGACGTATTTCTCTCATTTATAGTAAATTATTATTTATACTTACCAAGAAGGTAGCCCAGAGTATACTAAATCTGACAGGTATTTCTCTCATCAGTAAATTACAATTATTACTTGCCAAGAAGGTATCCCAAAGACAAATACTAAATCTGAGAGGTATTTCTCTCATTAGTAAATTACAATTATTACTTACCTAGAAGGTATCCCAGAGTCATATACTACATCTGAGAGGTATTTCTCTCATTAGTAAATCACAATTATTACTTACCTAGAAGGTATCCCAGAGTCATATACTACATCTGAGAGGTATTTCTATAATAAATCTGAGAGGTATTTCTCTCATCAGTCTGTGTGTGTGAATTCGGGTTTAACCTCGCTTTCAACAATTTTTCTGGTTGCGACAGGGAGCTCAATGCTCACTTTTATAGTGCTGCCTCACTGAAGTATCATGTTCCAGACACATTACATGATACCACACCCAGTCACATTATTCTGACACTGGGTCGACCAGTCCTAGCTCTACCCCGTAAATCTGAGTGCCAAGCGAGGAGCAGCTAGTACCATTCTTAACGACTTTGGTATGTTGCGGCCCGGGATCGAACCCGTGACCTCCCCTGAGCCGACACTCTACCAACTGGGCTATCGGGACCAGTCCTCTCATCAGTAAATTACAATTATTACTTGCCAAGAAG
Organism: Lucinisca nassula; assembly: GCA_963580285.1. NCBI lineage: Eukaryota > Metazoa > Mollusca > Bivalvia > Lucinida > Lucinidae > Lucinisca > Lucinisca nassula. Next base: position 287,351 of record CAUZLF010000599.1, read on the forward strand.
GTATCCCAAAGACAAATACTAAATCTGAGAGGTATTTCTCTCATTAGTAAATTACAATTATTACTTACCTAGAAGGTATCCCAGAGTCATATACTACATCTGAGAGGTATTTCTCTCGTTAGTAGATTACAACTATAATACTGTCGATGGCGCGCCATCGCAAATCCCCACGCTTTCTACAGAGGGGCAAAGTACCGAAAAACCCTCACCCTGGGCCCTAATTTGACCCAGGATCAAAATATTACCTGTATTATATTCTACTAATCATGCCCTTCAATTTGATAGGCCACATGACTATGTTCCAAAAAACTTAAATTTTGACCCTTTGACCCCTCCCCAAGGGCCCCAATCTGACCCCAGGGTCAAAATTTTACTTGTATTGTATTCTACTAATCACCCCCTTCAATTTGATATTCCATATGACTCTATACGGTAAAATTTGAATTTTGACCCCTTGACCCCCCCCCCCCCAAGTCCGACCCCTTGGGCATGACCCAGGGGTCGCAGCCAAAATCCCGTTCAATATGTGTTACATATATCATTAATCATTACTTTATGCAAAGTTTGGTTTCAAAATCTATACAACTGACTTTGAAATTGAATTTAATTGATATTTGACCACCTTTTGACCCCTCCCCAAGGCCCCTGAGGGCAGGGCCAAAAATAAATGTGACGTTGCACACCCTCATCATGTAAGGAAGCTGTGTACCGAATTTGGTTACATTCCGACCAGTGGTTAAGGAGGAGATAGCGTGGCAGACGGACGGACAGACTGATGGAGGCATTCACAATATCCCTGAACGCTTTTTTTAAAAGCGTGGGGATAATTATTACTTACCAAGAAGGTATCCCAGAGTCGTATACTACATCTGAGAGGTATTTCTCTCATTAGTAAATTATTCATCCACCGGAACGAGAACTGTAAGTACTCCACACTGTGTTCTTCTAAGTGGTGGTGAAGACCACCTGAAACAAACCATACATCCTATGAAGAAGAATGGATAATATATCTGGGGCCAGTTGTTCAAAGCTACAGATATTGTTAGTTAACCCTTGTCCTGCTGAGCCTGGATATGCCTTATTTTCCAAACAATGAAGGTCCAGATCAGATGGCTTCTGATGAAGCCATCTGATCAGGATCTACATTGTTTGCCATTCAGATTGTGAATTTGTTACAATAATTTGCATCAAGTAATCTGATTGATTGATAATCGGTAGTGGGTGTGGCATATATGAATATTCAGCAGGACAAGGGTAAATGTATCAATAAACTTTTATTATTCAATCTGGCAAATACACTATTAAATTGTGAGAAGCTTTTGCAAAGGGGGAGTTCCAGCCTATAGTAAATTTCCATAGGGTTCTGCCCACGCACTGATTTTCATGATATTGTGCATAATTACTGCTTGGTAAATGACTATTCATTATTTAGCTATTTCACTCTTATATCTGTTTTCGTTATAAATCTAAAATGTTTTGTTTATGTCCACATCTGAAGGTAGGGGTGCCCCCAAACTAGTGTATATATACATTCCACATTTTGATGTTTTGGGGTTATTTTGTTCTCAGGCATCACTGTAGTCATCTGTGATTATCTTTTTATCACATTTAGCATTGTTTAGGCAAAGTTCGATACACCATGTTCAATTTCATATGGAGCAGACCCCAGAATTCACAACCATAAAATCTTTTGAAGTATGTTTGACGTTTGATTTCACACTGTTGCAGTTCTTGTCACCCCATCATTTTAATATGAAAATTGACCATATATATGTAGGACATTTTATCAAACTTTCTTGAAAATCTGAGACCGGTAACATACCGCATTTGAACATTGAATAGTAATGGTCAGAGTTTTGAATTGTTTCATACCATTTGTAGATATCATATGGTGGTACATTTTCAATCGAAAAATTGCTCGCCAATATATAATAAACATGAATATATGTATGTTTATATGATAGTGTATAGAATGAGCTCATATATAATCAGCATTTGTAACAATTATGATGCCCTGATGAACACCAAAAACACAATTCATTTCGAGCTTTCGTTAACAATTCAATCAGATCTTATTTAAAAAAAATACTTCGCTTTAGAACAAGCGTTTTGGCATTAATGTAATTCTAAATAGAAGTGGAGGCAATGCTGTGCTTAGTATGACAAAGATTGTTGAAATGGCAAGTAAACTGGATGGTTCTGTAAACCAGACAATTTTACTTGACTATTTAACTGATGCAGTGATCTTAAAAAGTTTGAAAAGTCTGGAATGACACAGGTTGCTTGAATGGCCAAGAATAATGATGTTTGTATTATGTTTCAGCCAGGTAGGTCGTAATAACACAGACAATATTTTCTGATCTTTTGGTCCACTGTATACACAGATAACTGCAGACAAAATGGTACTGTTGTTTTTGGCTCACTCTGACAATGCCCCTTCAGTCTACTTCAATCGCACTAACTGTCACCTTGTAAGAAAGTTATATTCTTAAATATGATCATCTATGTTCTAAAGTATGATCCAGAAATCAAGCAGTTATTTTTGGAAAGCATTAATTAATATAATAGAGAAGACTTAATTCAACTTTCAAACACTTCCACAATTTAAAATAGCAAACAGTACATGTGCTAGCATTACTTTAGAAAAATGTGAAGCCAGCTGCACTGATTTTGATTCAGCCAATGTGCAAGTGGTACAGCAAACAAGTGATACATGCCATTTGTAAATCTGCGCCCCTGTCCATTGGGGCTTGAAGAAATTGATTTGGCTGCATGTTGCTTCCACACAGAGCTAAAACTAACCAAACACGAGTACTGGTAAACCGCTTAGGAGGACTAAGCTTGCCCAGGCAAAGTGGTGTGAGTCAGGCCTTCCAATGTATATAAGCCTTGTAGTTTCATAGGGTGGCAGGGCTTTGGATATCATTTCATCTCAATGTCGGGAACAAGTACCACAAAATTGGAAGGAGCATCACCAAAATAACCTAAATAGTGTTAACGGGGATGTTAAACCTCAATACAAACAAACAAACAAACCTTTTGTAAAACCGATGAATACAGAGCCAGAAATCTTGACATAGATGACAAGTATTGCATACATAAGACTACATATGCAAATGGTATTTCAGCATCTAAATACAATATCAGCTATCAAATAAATGTTTTACAACAACTTGCCTTCCATCTATATCACTTCGGGAAGTGTATGCAAGATGACAAATGTGCAAATAGTTTCAGTGTGACTATTTATGCATTTATTTTGAAGACTTAAAACATTGCAGCAAACACTTTTGCCTATGTCATAATGAACCTAGAAAAAATGCAGAAAATGCTTTTAATTGTCTCACAAAACCTTTGATGTGTATGTATGGGGGGTGGGGGACGTGTGAGTCTCTTTGACCAAGTGGTGTAAGAAAAAATACCAATACATGGACTGATCAATAATAAGAACAAATCAGAAAATCAGCCTGTCCTTTCACAGATGGCAAATTATTGACTGCTGCTTTATTTTAAAGAGGGAAATGTCAACAATATACACAATTAAGGAAACAACTATGAAAGTAATTTATTAAGCAAATCAATACAACATTGTGTATTACTGACATTAATATCTTTGTATTGCGGGTTTAAAAAAAAGACCAAACAAGAGGGCCATGATGGCCCTGGATCGCTCACCTGATCCATAGAGTAACAAGTGGGCCCCAGAGAGGGCCATTATTGACCCAAGGGTTACAATGTGCATAATGTTGAGGGAGGTCTTAAAAGGTGAAGCTCATACCAAATATCAACAAAGCCTATAATTTGAACAATCTTGCCAATCTTGCTAGATGAAGCTACACACCAAATATCAAAGACCTGGGCTTGCGGTTTCAGAGAAGAAGGTTTTTTTTTAAGATATTCCCAACATAAGCCTATGTAAAACCAAATGGCCCCGGGGCGGGGGCATTTTGGGCCTCAGAGCTATAATTTAAACAATCTTGATAGAGGTCCACTAGATGAAGCTTCACACCAAATATGATAGACCTGGGCCTTGCTGTTTCAGAGAAGAAAATTTTCAAAGATTATCTCTATATAAGTCTATGTAAAACCAAAGGGCCCCGGGGCGGGATCATTTGTGGCCCGAGGGCTATAATTGGAACAATCTTGGTAGAGGTCCACTAGATGAAGCTCCATACCAAATATCAAAGACCATGGCGTTGCAGTTTCAGAGAAGAAGATTTTTAAAAATTTCCCTATATAAGTCTATGTAAAACAAAAGGGTCTCGGGCGGGGGCATTTTTGGCCCCAGCACTATAATATCAACAATCTTGGTAGGGGTCCACTAGATGAAGCTTCATACCAAATAGCAAAGACCTGGGCCTTGTGGTTTCAGAGAAGAACAATTTTAAAGATTTTCCCTATATAAGTCTATGTAAAACCAAAGGGTCACGTGGCGGGGGCATTTTTGGTCTCAGGGCTATAATTTGAACAATCTTGGTAGAGGTCCACTAGTTGAAGCTTCATTACAAATATCAAAGACCTAAGCCTTGTGGTTTCAGAGAAGAAGATTTTTCAAGATTTTCCCTATATAAGTCTATGTAAAACCAAAGGGCCCCGGAGCGGGGGCATTTTTGGCCCCAGGGCTATAATTTGAACAATCTTGGTAGAGGTTTCCAAGATGAAGCTTAATACCAAATATCTATTAAGACCTCGGCCTTTTAGTTTCAGAGAAGAAGATTTTTAAAGATTTTCCCTATATAAGCCTATGTAAAACCAAAGGGCCCCGGGGCGGGGCATTTTTGGCCCCTGCACTATAATTTGAACAATCTTGGTAGGGGTCCACTAGATGAAGCTTCATACCAAATAGCAAAGACCTGGGCCTTGCAGTTTCAGAGAAGAAGATTTTTTAAAGATTTTCCCTATATAAGCCCATGTGAAACAAAAGGGCCCGGGGCGGGGGCATTTTTGGCCCCAGCACTATTATTTGAACAATCTTGGTAGGGGTCCACTAGATGAAGCTTCATACCAATTAGCAAAGACCTGGGCCTTGCGGTTTCAGAGAAGAAGATTTTTAAAGATTTTCCCTATATAAGCCCATGTAAAACCAAAGGGCCCTGGGGCGGGGTCATTTTTGGCCCCAGCACTATAATTTGAACAATCTTGTTAGGGGTCCACTAGATGAAGCTTCATACCAAATATCAAAGACCTGGGCCTTGCGGTTTCAGATAAGAAGATTTTTAAAGATTTTCCCTATATAAGCCCATGTAAAACCAAAGGGCCCAGGTGTGGGGGCATTTTTGGCCCCAGCACTATCATTTGAACAGTCTTGGTAGTGGTCCACTAGATGAAGCTTTATACCAAATATCAAAGTCCTGGGCCTTGGGGTTTCAGAGAAGAAGATTTTTTAAGATTTTGGTGAAAAAAATCAATTTTTGGCTCCTGTGACCTATATGTGCAACGGACCAGAACCATTTGAACAACTTTGGAAGGGGTCCACCTAAGGATCATTCCTGTGAAGTTTGGTCAAAATCCGATCAGTGGTTTAGGAGGAGATGTCGTTTGAAGAAATTGTTTACGCACGGATGACAGACAAAAAGTGATCCTAATATAAAACACAAGAGGGTCCAGAGGGCCCTGAATCGCTCACCTGAGAATAAGTGTCTCTAGAACATTCTTAGCCTAAGGGCTATAACTAGTTGAAGCTTCATACCAAATATCAAAGACCTGAGCCTTGTGGTTTCAGAGAAGAAGTTTTTTAAATATTTTCCCAAAATAAGCCTATAAAAAACCAAAGGGCCCCGGGGATGGGGGCATTTTTGGCCCCAGGGCTATAATTTGAACAATCTTGGTAGAGGTCCACTAGATGAAGCTTCACACCAAATATTAAATTCAGAGCCTTGCGGTTTCAGAGAAGAAGATTTTTAAAGATGTTCCCTGTATAAGCCTATTTAAAACCAAAGGCGCCCGGGGCGGGGACATTTTTAGCCCCAGGGCTATAATTTGAACAATCTTGGTAGAGGTCCACTAGATGAAGCTTCACACCAAATATCAAAGACCTGGGCCTTGTGGTTTCAGATAAGAAGATTTTTAAAGATTTTCCCTGTATAAGCCTATGTTAAACCAAAGGCCCCAGGGGTGGGGGCATTTTTGGCCCTAGGGCTATAATTTGAACAATCTTGGTAGAGATCCACTAGGTGAAGCTTCACACCAAATATCAAAGACCTGGGCCATGTGGTTTTAGAGAAGAAGAATTTTAAAGATTTTCCCTATATAAGTCTATGTAAACCCAAAGGCCCCCGGGGCGGGGGCAATTCAGGTCCAGGGGCCATAATTTGAACAATCTTGATAGAGGTCGGCTAGATGAAGCTTCACACCAAATATCAAAGACCTGGGCCTTGTGGTTTCAGAGAAGAAGATTTTTTAAGATTTTCCCTATATAAGCCTATGTAAACACAAAGGCCCCAGGGCGTGGGCCATTTTTGACACTAGGGCTATAGTTTGAACAATCTTCGTAGAGGTCCACAAGATGAAGCTTCACACCAAATATCAAAGATCTAGGCCTTGGGGTTTCAGAGAAGAAGATTTTTAAAGATTTTCCCTGTATAAGCCTATGTAAAACCAAAGGCCCCCAGGCGAGGGGCATTTTTGGCCCTAGGTCTATAATTTGAACAATCTTGTTAGAGGTCCACTAGGTGAAGCTTCACACCACATATCAAAGACCTGGGCCTTGTGGTTTCAGAGAAGAAGATTTTTAAAGATTTTCCCTATATAAGCCTATGTAAACCCAAAGGCCCCCGGGGCGGGGGCATTTCTGGCCCAAGGGCCATAAGTTGAACAATCTTGGTAGAGGTCCTCTTGATGAAGCTTCATACCAAATATCAAAGACCTGGGCCTTTTGGTTTCAGAGAAGAAGATTTTTAAAGATTTTCCCTGTATAAGCCTATGTAAAACCAAAGGCCCCTGGGGCGGGGGCATTTTTGACCCTAGAGCTATAATTTGAACAATCTTGGTAGAGGTCCACTAGGTGAAGCTTCACACCAAATATCAAAGACCTGGGCTGTGTGGTTTCAGAGAAGAAGATTTTTAAAGATTTTCCCTATATAAGCCTATGTAAACCCAAAGGCCCCCGGGGCGGGGGCATTTCTGGCCCAAGGGCCATAATTTGAACAATCTTGGTAGAGGTCCACTAGATGAAGCTTCATACCACATATCAAAGATCTGGGCCTTTTGGTTTCAGAGAAGAAGATTTTTAAAGATTTTCCCTGTATAAGCCTATGTAAAACCAAAGGCCCCCGGGGCGGGGGCATTTTTGGCCCTAGAGCTATAATTTGAACAATCTTGGTAGAGGTCCACTAGGTGAAGCTTCACACCAAATATCAAAGACCTGGGCCTTGTGGTTTCAGAGAAGAAGATTTTTTAAGTTTTCGGTGAAAAAATCTATTTTTGGCTCCTGTGACCCAGATGTGCAACGGACCGGAACCATTTGAACAACTTTGAAAGGGGACCACCTAAGGATCATTCCTGTGAAGTTTGGTCAAAATCCGATCAGTGGTTTAGGAGGAGATGTCGTTTGAAGAAATTGTTTACGCACACACGCACACACGCACACACGCACGCACGCACTGACGACGGACGACGGACGAAAAGTGATCACAAAAGCTCACCTTGTCACTACGTGACAGGTGAGCTAACAAGAGGGCCATGATGGCCCTGGATCGCTCACCTGATCCATAGAGTAACAAGTGGGCCCTGGGGAGGGCCATTATTGACCCCAAGGTTATAATGTGTATAATGTTGAGGAATGTCTAAAAAGGTGAAGCTTCATACCAAATATCAATAAAGGCTTGATTGTCCACTAGATGAAGCTCCATACCAAATATCAAAGACATGGGTCTTGCAGTTTCAGAGAAGAAGATTTTTAAAGATTTTCCTATATAAGTCTATGTAAAACCAAAGGGTCTTGGGGCGGGGGCATTTTGGGCCCAAGGGCTATAATTTGAATAATCTTGATAGAGGTCCACTAGATGAAATTTCACACCAAATATCGAAGACCTAGGCCTTGAGGTTTCACAGAAGAAAATTTTTAAAGATTTTCCCAATATAAGTCTATGTTAAACAAAAGGGCCCCGAGGCGGGGGCATTTTTGGCCTCAGGGTTATAATTTGAACAATCTTGGTAAAGGTCCACTAGCTGAAGCTCCATACCAAATATCAAAGACCTAGGCCTTGTGGTTTCAGAGAAGAAGATTTTTCAAGATTTTCCCTTTATAAGTCTATGTAAAACCAAAGGGCCCCGGAGGGGGGTGGGGGGCATTTTGGTCCCAGGGCTATAATTTGAACAATCTTGGTAGAGGTCCACCAGATGAAGCTTCATACCAAATATTAAAGACCTTGGCCTTGCAGTTTCAGAGAAAAAGATGTTTAAAGATTTTCCCTACATAAGCCTATGTAAAACCAAAGGGCACCGGGGCGGGGGCATTTTTGGCCCCAGCACTATAATTTGAACAATCTTGGTAGGGGTCCACAAGATGAAGCTTCATACCAAATAGCAAAGACCTGGGCCTTGCAGTTTCAGAGAAGAAGATTTTTAAAAATTTTCCCTATATAAGCCCATGTAAAACCAAAGGGCCCCGTGGCCGGGGCATTTTTGGCCAAAGCAAAATAATTTGAACAATCTTGGTAGGGGTCCACTAGATGAAGCTTCATCTCAAATATCAAAGACCTGGGCCTTGCGGTTTCAGAGAAGGAGATTTTTACAGATTTTCCCTATATAAGCCCAAGTAAAACCAAAGGGCCCCGGGGCGGTGGCATTTTTGGCCCCAGGGCTATAATTTGCACAATCTTGGTAAAGATCCACTAGGTGAAGCTTCACACAAAATATCAAAGACCTGGGCCTTGCGGTTTCATAGAAGAAGATTTTTAAAGATTTTCCCTATATAAGCCTATGTAAAACCATAGGCCCCGGGGCGGGGGCATTTTTGGCCCCAGGGCTATAATTTGAACAATCTAGAAAGAAGTCTATTAGATGAAGCTTCATACCAAATATCCAAGATCTGGGCCTTGCAGTTCCAGAGAAGAAGATTTTTAAAGATTTTCCCTACATAAGCCTATGTAAAACCAAAGGCCCCCGGGGCGGAGGTGTTTTTGGCCCCAGGGCTATAATTTGAACAATCTTGAAAGGGGTCCACTAGATGAAGCTTCACACCAAATATTCAAGATCTGGGTCTTGCGGTTCCAGAGAAGAAGATTTTTAAAGATTTTCCCTATATAAGCATATGTAAAACCAAAGGCCCCTGGGGCGGGGGCATTTCTGGCCCCAGGGCTATAATTTGAACAATCTTGGTAGAGGTCCACTAGGTGAAGCTTCACACCAAATATCAAAGACCTGGGCCTTGTGGTTTCAGAGAAGAAGATTTTTAAAGATTTTCCCTATATAAGCCTATGTAAAACCAAAGGACCCCGGGGCGGGGACGATTTTCGACCCAGGACTATAATTTGAACAATCTTGGTAGAGGTCCACTAGATGAAGCTTCATACCAAATATTGAAGACCTGGGCCTTGCGGTTTCAGAGAAGAAGATTTTTAAAGTTTTCATTTAAAAAATCTATTTTTAGCTCCTGTGACCTAGATGTGCAACAGACCGGAACCATTTGAACAACTTTGAAAGGGGACCACCTAAAGATCATTCCTGTGAAGTTTGGTCAAAATCCGATCAGTGGTTTAGGAGGAGATGTTGTTTGAAGAAAAAGTTTACGCACACACGCACGCACGCACGCACGCACACACGCACACACGCACGACGGACGACGGACAAAAAGTGATCACAAAAGCTCACCTCGTCACTACGTGACAGGTGAGCTAACAAGAGGGCCATGATGGCCCTATATCGCTCACCTGGGTACCAGAAAATCATTGGAGTTGTTTAAAAAAAAAAAGAACTGTGCAGAAAGGCAAGACATGTTTGTTTACCTGATTGATATAAATGTCTTCATAGATCCAGGGTGGTCAATATACTTGTACATCAGTTGAACCAGTTGAACTCTTCAGGATGAAATCTTGAAGGGCAAGATGTAGAGTATACACACAACTTCTTGAGTCCATGCAGTTAGTCTTTTTTCATGATGTAGTCATAATTTGACAAAGAAATCAATATCTGTAGCTTTGATTTCCTTTCAACACAGTAGTTAACAACAGTATTGCATGGTACATAAGAAACATTGATGATCTGAAATAGCTGCTTCCATGTCAAAAAAGAGAGGCCAAAGTCTGCTTAGTTTTATCCAGACTGTATCTTTGACTTTTACTCAGTCACACTGATGTATAAGGCTCATATTATAGATTAAGTTACCTATCTATCATGAACATCTTGCTTATTACATCTATCTTAAACCCACAAAGAAACAATTCTGTTACAGTGGGCATTATTATACTAAGGCATATAAACTAAGACACACAAACATGTGTAGAATCTATGTCGTGATATGTGCCAAAAAGGTATCTTTAGGTGCACAAAATAAAGAATAGCTAAAAATAATGTGAGTCAGTTCTATGATTAGAAAGCAGATGCATTACCTTATTCTCTTGATCACCAATAAATAAATTCCTGATCTTGCAAGTATGTAGAAAATTGTTACTTAAATCTTTTTGAAGAAAATCTGTTTTCAGCCTTTTCAAGTAACAACAGATTTACATGTAAAATTATTGTGAATGTTGCAAATAAGAAAATAATAAAATATTCACATAATTCAAAACCTTTCTCTAAGAACAACTGATTTACATGTCAAAACAGTGTTGCAAATAAGAATACAATACAGTATGTTATTTGGCAGAATTCAGACTATTGTGAATAAAAGGCCCCAGGCCAGGTGTCCTCCCATCTCTGAAATGTCAGAATGTGGTGAATGTGTCTATAACATATATGTCATAAGCCATGTTTTGGGAATTTAAAACCCTTTCAACAGACTATTTCTTTCAAATTTTCCTAAAGTTCTAAGGAATAAATTTTTGGGTAAAAAAGTGATCTCCAAAACTGCAAGACAAAGTACCAAACACTAGGAAAATTCAGTAATCAACTGAGCACGACCGCAATAAAATATGATCATCTTCAGGTCATGGAAACAATAACTGGTAAGTTTCATCCAAATCCGGTGACAACTGTAGGAGGAATTGTGGAGACAAGAACTTTTGTTGATAACATGGCTTAGACTGACAAAGGGCAATGATGCTTGTAAAAATAAATCAGGCACAACCTACATAAAATCTGATCATTTTCAGGTCATAAGAACAATAACTGGAAAGTGAAAATCTCTTGAACACTGTGGGAGGAGTTGCGGAGACAAAAACCTCTGTTGATAAAATGGCTAAAACTGAAAAAGGGGCAATAACATTGGTAAAAATCAGTCTAGCATGACCTCATCATGGGAACAATAACTGGAAGGTTTCATCAAAATCACTTGAAAATGTAGGAGGAGTTGCAGATGGACCGACTGATGGATGGACAGTGGATGGACAGTGGATGGACAGACGAAACCATTACTATAGTCCCCTTCGACAAACGTCGGGGGAAAAATGGACAAAATGTACATTGTAAGTCAATTCTTCTCTAGACAAAGTGTATGGTCAGATGTTAAATATGAAGGTAGCAAATTATTGTGGATAGTAAAGAATAAACATTTTTTTAATTATTCTGCAATGCATATCAGCATTAAGATAACACACCCTTGCAACATAATGCATTTTTTGCATCTTGATAATAGCTACTTTTATGATGAAAATCCATGATATTTTCCTTATTTATACTGCAAACATAGGTTGCAGGTGCTAGTTAGAATCACCTCATTGAGGCAGTTCTAATGAGTACCCACAACCTATGTATTGGAGCAGAAATAAGAAAATAATGTATACCCCTGTAAACCCCAGGTTTCTCTATATAAAGTGGGGTTTAAGGGGGTGTTGATTTCATGGGCTTGTTCATGTGATGTGAATCCAGTTGAAGAGTACAATTAATATTAACCAAACGTATATCAACAACATCCATGTAATATGACATCATAAAAATATACATATATACAACTCAATCTTTGAAACCTCCACTGTATCAACAGACTATCAGATGCTTTATAATCTTCAAAATTTTTATGTCAACAGAAAGTTTGTTTCATCTTGTGCACATAAATTCGAAGAAAAAGGTTGAAATCATACTAAAAAAAATATTTTTTAATCTTCTACTATAAAACTGGAAAAACCAAATAAAATATTAAATATTATTGAGGCCCTTTAAGATTAAACTTTTATTTTTCCATATTGTTTATTCGAAGGTATCCTATTTCTCACTTCTGAATGGAAAAAGAGGACCTTTTCCATTAGAATAATGCATCCATATATGTAATGCTTTCAGTCATGATAGAAAAAATACCATTTTTGAAATGAAAATTTATACATTTTTCTAATTTCTGCTTCAAACATAGATGATTGTGAGAATTACCTCACTGAGACAGTTCTTATGAGTACCAACAGTCTATGTTTTGAGTGAGAAAATGGAAAAATATGTATAGAAAATAAAGAATAGCCCTGTAAACTCCACTTTTCTCTATATAAGGAATTTTACAGGGGAACTCATTTCCTGATATCTGTAAGCGTTGGCCACCCAAATCTTGCAAAACCACCAGAATATCTACCTTTAAAAAGGTAAATACAGCATTTTATGTGGTGGGGGAGTGCACTGAAAAGTAGCATAAAAACACCTGACATGATTTCCAAGTTGTTATGCAAAAAGTGCGGTACTTATGATCTGACCAATAGATTCCTCTGTTCCAATTTCACCAAAAAAAAAACAGCAACCTTAATTTGAGAAGCTGATTTTATACATTTAAAACTATGCAGGTGAAAAGTCTTCAACTATGTGGATTTCATGTGCAAAAAGACTATTTTGTGATCTGACCAGTATGTTTCACATGTTCCAACTCCACCATCAACATATGAAAAATCAACATTAGAAAATATCAAATCAAGCATTGTCATATGATCTGTGGTACATTCATTTATAAGCATTTTGCATGAAAACTTATCAGTTAATTTCTTAACAATGCTATCTTTCAGCAAAACATCAATATTGAAATCTCCAATTATCATCAATGGCTTTGATGGGGTCAAATATGGAATAAGTTCTTTGTTCAGACAAGAAAGAAGATTACTGTCAGACATTTGAGGTGACTTATACAAAAATACAATCTGACTTTCAATCGAGACATGCCTGGCAGTTATCATAATAAATTCTAATGTATCTGAACTATACTTTCTGTCCTGTATTGTAATGATACCATCTTTGGTATAAACTGCTAATCCATGAGGAGGTCTTTTACAAGTATTGTATCCAATTTGGTCATTTCTTATCAAACAATAGCCTTCTATTACATAATCACTATCATTATCAGGCTGATGTAGTCGTGTTTCTGCTAATCCAAATATGTGGGTTGACAACAGATTTTTGTCATTTCTAACATCATCAAAATGAAGATTCAAGGATCTACAATTATTGAAAGCAACTTTGAAATGTGAAACTGGATCTATCAATTCTAAAGATGTATCACACAGTTGAAGCATTGCTGTTTCATGCAATCGCTGCATTTCTGTCTTAACCTGATCATCAACTTGTAATGCTTTCTCATTGAAGTTAAGAATCTGAAGCTTTTCAATCGACCTTACCCTGCTGAGTGCAACATAGTGTAAATGTGGAACTTTTCGGGTTTTACGTTGTGATAAGTCAATGACAACTCTTTCAAGGGTACTACCTTGTGCTCTATGTACGGAGCGTCCTGCTGAAGGTTGCAAAGGGAATTGAACTCTCTGAAAGGTCTTTCTGTTGTAAGTAAATGACCTGTTGACATCAAAAATTGGCGTCCAATTTTCATCAATATTGCTATGATATAGTCCCCTGTTTTTGTATTTGATTCTTGTTTCCATTCCTGCTTTTTTGTCATCAAACTGGACCCAAATTATGCTTGGACGTTGTGTGGTTTGTAGTTTATACTCAATAAACTTAACTACACATGATGCTCCATTTGCTAGTCCATCTTCTGTTTTTATGTTTATTGTTAAATCATAAATCATGTCAACAACAACTGTTAAGGAGCAATGTAAATTTGCTGTTTGGTTTGAATCTGTTATATTCTTTAGGTTCTTGAGCGCACAGTCTATCTTTTCTTTAGATAACTTAGGCGAGACATATGAATCCATGCATGGTATTTCAACCTTTTCTGTTGTCATATTTCTTATAATTTCATCATTAAAAACATGCATGAAATAGTTTTCTGCAAAGAGGTGAGGCGCATTTTTTTGATACTCAGTATCTTTTTTAGTTACTTCACACTGCTTAAACCTAGTCTTGTCTCCAGCAGTCAAGGCATTGATCCTTAATCTATTTAACAATTCTGCAAATTCAAGGTCATCTTTCTGTCTCATAATTTCTGTTAATTCAAACATGGTAAATAAGTCTTTCCAGAGATTTCGTGATAAAGCAGCTGCATCATGTTTCATGTCATTAAATATCCAATCACCACTCACAGGTTTCAACTGATAAAGATCACCAACAGCAATAATGCTAACACCACCAAAAGGCGTTCTTGTTCCTTTCAATGCTTGAAGTCTCTGATCAATAAAATTCAACATAGAATTACTAACCATTGAAATTTCATCTATAATCACAACTGACAAATCACGGTATTTTGATCTAAAGGTATTCAGACTGTCACAGGTTAATGTTTGATCTGATTGCTTATACTTTTGTTTAAATGCAGATGAGATGGTAGAACCATTAATATTAAATGCTGCTTTTCCTGTAAATGCACAAAGAAGAACCCTTGTGTTATCCGCATCTTCTCCTTCTTTCAGATTTAATATTCTAAACAAAGTCTGATACAATGCTCTAATAACTAGACTTTTTCCAACACCAGCTCCACCAGAAAGAAATACATATAAGGGGGCATCTTTTGTTTTAATCCAGTGAATCACATGATAGTAAAACTGTTTTTGTTTACTATTTAAACACTGCAGGAGCTTTCTGTAATCAATATCTGAAAGAATATTTTCATTCACATCAATTTGAGGAGCAGAAACGTAACACCCAATTTCAGTCCCTATATCATAGTCTCTATGCTCAATTCTATCAGGATTAAAATATATAAACTCTTCAGACTGGACTGGTTCTATTTCAGCATCATCACCTTCAACTTGTTGTGTACTTGGAGCAATATCGTCAAATGCATCATATTCGATTTCTGCTAACTCTCTTGCTAATTCCAACTCTTCAGCATAATGTTCGTAAGTGGAACATTTATGATCTATCACATGCTTCATAGACTCATAGTGTTCTTTATATGTTCTAAAAGTTCCAAGTAAGTCAGTCTCTTCATTTCTCCACGGGTGAAAAAGTAGAAGTTTCTCTCTATAATAGTTCTCTTCATCTGTTTTGCGATTGAATCTCACATACCTTATTATTTTAGAATTACGACATCGTTTGATTTTTATGCCATTCTTTAAAGTTAAAATAGTTTCACCATCACCAAAGCATTCTTCATCTGATGCTTCTGCTTCTTTCTCATAATCTTGCTCCTCCTCATCTCTACTATCATTATGTCCATCCGGGTAAATGACTTCTAACTCAGACACATAATCAGCTAAGCAATACTTTTCCAATGGTTTGGGACGTTTCGAGTATCTTTTAATTTTATTGTCTGACATTATATCTGTCGAGTCTGCCGGCAATTCATCAAGTACTGACTTTGGTTTCAGTAACTGTACTCTCTGGGTTGGAAGTGACGTATTAATGAAGACAACACTTCTTGAACTTTTAGTCAATGGCATTTGCAGTACCAAATAAACTGCCTCTTGTGCACTTACTTCAACGCTGTTTGAAAACACATTTCCAATATGTCTAACTTGTCTTTTGAGATCCATATTGCCATTCCTTGCTTCTTTTGCAGCTGCATGCAGCAAATTACTCATCCCTCTTTGAGATTTACTAATATATGAAACTATATACATAGCACAAGCATATGGATCTAACACAAATTGTATATCAATGTTTGCCTTCCAAGCTTTTAACACACTATCATTGTACAAATTTACACGGATCTCACTCGGTTTTCTTTTCAAAAACACTTTTGAAGAGTTTAAAGAACTTCTGATACATTTAATATATTCTTCCTCACTCATTTGGACAACACTTGTCAGAAACTCCTCATAAGACATATCATATCCATCTTTCTTACTGTTCATTGTTTTCTGTAAGTTTTGGTACAATTTATAATACTTGTCTTTTTCAGTTTCGAGAGGCTGTAAGACCATAGTTTTGGAAAGAGGTGGCAAAGGATAACCAAATCGACAGATTTTATCTTCTCGTTTTCTACATGTTCTAGAATGTTTGTGAATTTGAAGTTCTATTAAATGACAAAGATGTGGATTATCAATAGAACATTTTAAATACTGATCCACATAAGCAGCCAACTCTACATCCGAATCCACATTGAATTTTGGTGCATTCTGTACCCATACAATCATGTGAATATGTGGCGATCCACGTTGCTGAAATTCCACTCTAAAAAAGTAATCAACAACTTTTCCAAGAGGTTTGTGCTCACTTTTTAGAACTGTGTTGATGAATTCTTTAACTCTATGCTCGAAATATCTGGAACAAGTGACTGGATCCGATTGAATAAGTTTTATCTTTTGTTCCCATGCCAAGTTTTCAATTTGATCATCAGTGTAGTTGAAATTTTTATTCAAGGTAGCTAACATTTTCAAAAGCTCAATCCATCTTGTATCAGCTGAGGACAATGACATAAACCAAGTTGGCAAACCCAACTGACGAATCATTTTTTTTTTTTTTTTTTTGGTTTGGGTTTTACGGCCCTTTCAAGATTATTTCACTCATATCGAGCCGATCGTTAATCAGAGGTGGGCGAAAACCGGAGTACCCGGAGAAAAACCACCTGACCTTCCGTTGCAGAACTTGGCTTCTCACACGTGGCCCGAGCGAGGCTCGAACCTACGGCGGTGAGAGACCTAATGACTAAGAGTCAGCGCTCTTATCCACTAGGCCACGGAGGCCCGTTACTGACGAATCATAGCATACACATCTTTTTTTCTAGATTCTAAATATGCTGGAGAATTTCTTAGCTGTTTAAACAAATAGTAACCTTCATCATTTTTTACAATACTGTCAATACACTCTGAGTTTCTTGCTTGTACAGCAGTAATATTATTTGTTCCCGTTTGACACCTTCTAACAGCAAGGTTTGCTTTATCGTTCAATTGCTTCATTTGTATTTTTTTCAGTTTAAAAAATATATTAGGTACACTGTTAGCAGCACGCCTATCTTGGCTTCTCAATTCCCATTTTGCAATATCACTATAATGTACAGGCACTTTTCTATCATCATTATCTATGCGCCTCTGCCCACAAAATATGGTTGGAAAACAAAGATATTCTGAATCTTTATCTTGAAATATACTGAGCGGCCTTTGACCTTCTCCAGGAGCAAATGTGAATGTAGAATTTCTGTTTTCAAGATCTGCATCATCCAGTAGAGTGTCAATATTTCCCACATTTTCTTGTGTGATTTCTTCTGCATCTGAATCATACAGTTCTTCTACATGAGGTGTGTTACGATTTGAAATATCATCATTTTTTTCTAACTGATCATTTGGACAATTGTTACACATTTCACTAACAACACCATCAAAATCAACAATATCATACTTTGAACATTCTTTTGTACACAACTCAAAAAAATTATGTATAACCTCAGCTTGGTTCTGATTATATGGAATATCCTGAAGACTTTCATCCAAAACACCATCAGAATCATCATTATTTGTTTCAGAGCAGGTTTTTTTTTGTGATTCAAAAAATGCATGCAGTGTTTCATTACTTTCTTCTGTGATTCTCTTTAACCACTGCTGGTCTATTTCAACATTTGCGTTTTTGTACAATTCACTACCACTCATTAGCCAATGCAAAGCACAAAGCACATGATATGGTCGAACATTTTCTGAGAAAACATATGACTTAAATGACATCTTCTTCTTTAATTTCACTGCAACTGTAACATTTTCGTCAAAAGGTCTAGGTAAAGCATTTACAACTGGTTGAATGTCAACAGGTACATTAACAACATTTCCTTTTACTGATAACTGGCGACCTCTAGGTAGTTCTCTCATCTGCATGAAGGGTATACGTAAAGCAATAAGGCGTTCTTCAAGTGGAAACAGCTCCAATTCTTTTGGTTCTGGTGGCCACTTCATTCCGTTTACAACAGACAATTTTGGGACTTTACCACACTTAATATTGTCTTTGCATGTACAGCATATCCATTCTTCTTCATTGACTGATTTCACCCCTGTTAAGTACTTTTCCTTGTCTTTAGAAACAAATGTCTTAACTTTTGATACAGTCTCTTCAAACCATGTCTGTTGACAGCAACTACATATATAGACAGGTCCAACTGATATATTCTTGTGAAACTTTTCAATACAAACATCAATATCACTACCACATTTTCTGCGCTTTGTGTTTATCTTTTCAACTTGTGAAAAAGACGGATCTTTACGCTTGGTAGCTTTTCTTTTACTGTCTATAATGTTTTCAGCTTTCTTGTTTTTTTCATTTAGTCTCCACTGTTGTTTTGCAACCCTTTCTTGTTCTAATTTGAATGGATCTGATCTTGCCTTCCTCTTTGATAGATTTTGTATTGCAATATCTTTTTTTTTTATTTCAAGGCATCCTCGAGATTCTCGTTTCTTTTCACTTTCCCATTTTTTGTATTCATCTATTAATCTAGCCCTTCTCATACATGCCTTTGTCATAGCTTTGTCTTTTTTACGATATTCTTCAGATTGTCTAGCACTCTGCTTAGATTTAAAAGTATATTCTCTATCCTTTTTACGATGTTCTTCAGATTGTCTAGCACTCTGCATTGATTTTAGTGTATATTCTTTATCCTTTTTTCGATATTCTTCAGATTGTCTAGCACTCTGCTTAGATTTAAATGTATATTCTTTATCCTTTTTTCGATATTCTTCAGACTGTCTAGCACTCTGCATTGATTTTAGTGTATATTCTTTATCCTTTTTTCGATATTCTTCAGACTGTCTAGCTCTCTGCTTTGATTTTAGTGTATATTCTTTATCCTTTTTTCGATATTCTTCAGACTGTCTAGCACTCTGCTTTGATTTTAGTGTATATTCTTTATCCTTTTTTCGATATTCTTCAGACTGTCTAGCACTCTGCATTGATTTTAGTGTATATTCTTTATCCTTTTTTCGATATTCTTCAGACTGTCTAGCACTCTGCATTGATTTTAGTGTATATTCTTTATCCTTTTTTCGATATTCTTCAGACTGTCTAGCACTCTGCATTGATTTTAGTGTATACTCTTTGTCTTTTCCTCTGAAGTTAGAGTCTTGCCTTCGTTTCTCCATATAAACTCTCATATATTCTTTTCTTTCTGTAGCTTTTTTCTTGTTTATTTTTATTTCTTTGCTCCTCATCTTTTGATTTTTAGTCACATTTGTACTATTCCGTGTCTTTTCTTTAAGTTTATGCTTTTGATCCTTAAAGTATTTGCCAATAAGTGTTGTATGATTTTCACTGCTTGAATTCGCAAATAAGTCTTCTCTTGCATGTGCATTCCTCATATGGCTTTCAGATACCTTTCTCTTATAAGTTACAGTTTTCCAAGCATAGTCACATGGAGTGTCAGTATGGCTGTCTGCATGATTTTCAATATCAAATATTGAATGATGCTCTGGATTAGATAAGTCAAAGTCTATAGGAAGAATTTCGAACTGCGTGGAAATTGAAATCATCATACTTTCAAACAATGCATATAGAAATGCAACTAGATCATCTAAACAATTGAAAGCAGCTAGTAATGATTTTCCATCCGGAACAGATAATCCATTTAAACCATGTGAATGTGAATCAAATATAAAATATTTACAATCTCTCTTGAACACAGAGCAGCAAATTGAACCCATCATTAATAAAACACTTGGAGAATTTTGTAGAGAAGTGTACAATGCTTGGTGAAGAGTAGGTAAACTGGTATTGACAAACTGTCCTGTGCAAAGACCTGTCACAATAGCAGATGTTTTCACAACAACTTCTTTGTTTAAAATTGAAACTAATCTTGGAAGTTCATCAAAGCTTAGTAACTTACTCCTGAATTTACCTTCTGCCTTTAACTCACCAATGATCTTAATATACAGACTATCTCCAGCTAAAAGAATGTTGTCTAGATCTGTACTACAAGCAATGTCTGAGTATGTTGCATATATTAATGAACAAAGTGCATTTGCAGTACACTGACATCCTCTGGACTCATTGCTAAATATTTCTGAACCTTGGTGAAAAGATCCCAGTTCAAATTTGACAGAGTTAAATGGACCATAAGAAGGCTTCCATAGCACTGTTTCAGTTTGTTCCATTAAAGGAAATGCTGTATACATAGTTTTTTCACCAACTTGTGTAGAGCTTGAAAATACAGTGTTTGTAAATTCTATGGGTGAATGTATTTTGGTATTTTGTCCTAGTTGTTGTCTGTTAGTATTATCATTTGAACTTTGCAAAACTTCGATATTTTGTTCTGGTTGTTTTCTGTAAATATCTTTGTCATTTCTACTATGTAAAACTGAGTTCATATCTTTGTCATTTCTACTTTGTAAAACTGAAGCATCAGATGTCACGCTGAGGCAGGTCATACCCACATCTGAAGAACTAGAGGACCCTGGGCCAGATGATACACTGGGGCAGGTCATACCCACATCTGACAAAATAATTGACCCTGGCACAGATGTCCCCATCGCTGCAAGCGATTGGGGCTTAGATCCTCCACGATCTATGAGGGGGGTCAGGCCCACATCTGAGATAAGTAACCCAGGGCTACCATCATTAGCCCTCACCATGGTCTTTGCCAATGACTTCTTCCAAGTCTTTTTGCGTGGCATACCTCAACCTGAAAGATACAAAAGTAGGTGTCTGCTTTAAAAGGAAAAGGGGAAACGGTTTTATCTTTAAATAATTCAAAATCTTGCCTATACTAAATGAATTTTTGTAAAACAGACAGATTTTCTTTTCTCGCTTGAGCATAGTAATTTAACAAGGTAATCCACCAAAAAACAAATAATAATCCTCTAGACTTTAATGATTCTGTATAGTTTTGATTAAGTATTTTAATAGGAGACTTCAATGTGTGTTTAAAAGCCAAATAAACTGTGTAAACAGCAGCAACAGATGATGGTGAATGTTGGGGCCCCAGAAAAAATGGTTTAAACCCTTCCTCACATTCATTATTACTTGACATCCCAAAGTTGTTTGTTCATTGCAGTTTCATTTCATTTATTTCATTTTTTATATCTTTTAATTTTCTAACACTGTGGACTGTGTGTCCAAATTATTTAATTTAGTAAAAATTACTGAGTTACCACCTGTTTGGGAAAAAACTACTTTTCCCAAAGCTTACTAAGAATTAGAGAGAATTTAATTCTATGTAATGTTGGTTGGTGCCTGATGTTCTGTCTCTGGTCGGGAACATCGGAGTCTAACTGTTGGTTTTCTTTTGCTCCAGCATTTCAATGATTCCTTGCTGTTGAGTCCTCACCGTTGTTTGATTTTTGTGTTCACAGCAATGTTGCACTGATGAGTTGGAGGCATTCATGAGGACTGAACAAATTGTCTAAATTGCTATGGAAATAAGTGCGAAGATTGTGATCACGTAAAATCGATTTAAGCCCCACCAGTGGAATTCGTTTTACTGACTGTTCCAAGATGGTTCTTCTGTCCCGGTTCATTTTTGAATGGTTTGTCTTTGAGTGTTTGTATCGCTTATATTATTTTGTTTTGGATAGCCAATTGGCCATTTTGTGGGAAAGTAACTGTCCTTTTGGCTTTCCACTATTGATGTTTCCATTAGGGTCTGGTTGTTTCATGTTTGTGTTTCTTTCCCTTAGGTGTCTCTGACGGGAGCTGTGGGTTAATTGCATCAATTCCTGATCATTGCCTTCACTTCTATTTTGTTTGTTTCATTTCACCACCCACTCAACACCATCTAGGTTATTTCTTAGCCAATAAGGTTACCCAACCACACTATCAGGGAACCCTCATTTGTAAGATATTCACCAATATAGTGCATATTCTTTAGCTAGAAACTGACAACTACCTTTACTGAATAAGCACAAGGGAGGTAATGACCTTATAATAGATTTCATTATCGATCTTCCAGCAATGAATGTTCCTAACCTTAGCAGGTATCCAATCTGCGACCTCCTGATCACCAGTAAGACAGGCATCCTACTGAGCTACCAAGGCCAGAAGGGAAAGAGCTACTAAATTGGCTTGTACCCTATGATTTTATTGTTTGTTAAGAAGTGTCTTTTTGTCTTTCCCTTTGACTTTAAGAATAAGCTCTGGGTTCTGTTTCAACCAGTTACTGTTTCAATTAGTTCCTGAAGTATCTTTCAACATCAGTTTTAATACTTTTCTAGTAGTTCTCCAGACAAGCATTAATTAAAAAAAAGGATAGTTGTTAAAAACAGGTATTTATTGTTCTTTGAAACTGCAATACCTCTTGATGGCCTCTATCATTTTTGCTTATTACTTCAAAAGTTTTTTGGTTTTTAGAGTCTAAGTAACTTCACCTCTGACCTCAAACACAATAGCATTAAACATTACTGCATGTTCAATTTATCAGCATGCAATATATCAAGGATTTTCATGTTGATAATTGTACTTTGTCTTCATTCTTTTGGGCACTGTATTATACAAACAATTCTTCTATCAAACAAAAGGTGTGATTCACTCTGATTTTGCCAAAATCATTTACCTATTACTTTTTACTATCATTAATAAAACTTTCATTTACCTTGAAATACAGTGATGAGCTGTAACTTGTTTCAAGAACTGTTTTCCACCTTATATACACAGCACTAAGTCACTAACACTGTCTATATATCAGCCACTAAGTCACAAATACTGTCTATCTATCACTTTGTCAATTATTTAAATGTATATCCAACACAATAAGAATATTTTCTTTTCAGAAATCTTGTTGATACTACAAAAAAGGAAAGCTGTATTAGACAAATTTACTGTAAAAACAAACCAATTTTTTTTAAAGAATCTAAAAAAAAATTACTGTTTCAATAAATTAAGAAACAAGACATGTTCGTGAAACACTGATGCCCCCGGACAGCGCATGTTAAATATGAAAGCAGTATCACTAAGCAATCGAAAGGTTTGGCCAATGTTCAAGTCCTAAAAATGTAGGTCAAGGTCACGAGGTCAAAAATTATGGGATCGTTGCAAAGGTATTGTGACATAGAATGCACATGTGAAATATGAAAGCCCTATCGCTTACCAATCAAAAGTTATGGCCAATGTTAAAGTTTTCAAAAAATAGGTCAAACGTCAAGTCAAAAATTATGGTACCTATGGAAAGATCTTGTGATAAAGAATGCACATGTGAAAAATGAAAGCCCTATCACTTACCAGTCTAAAGTAATGGACTATGTTAAAGTTTTTAAAAAGTAGGTCAAATGTCATGGTCAAGGTCACAAGGTCAAAAATTATGATACCACTGGAAAGGTATTGTGACAAGGAATACACATGTGAAATATCAAAAGCCCTACCACTTACCAATCGAAAGTTATGGCCAATGTTAAAGTTTTTTAAAAGTAGGTCAAATGTCAAGGTCACAAGGTCAAAAATTATGATACCACTAGAAAGGTCTTGTGACAAGGAATGCACATGTGAAATATGAAAGTCCTATCACTTACCAATCGAAAGTTATGGTCAATGTTAAAGTTTTTAAAAAGTAGGTGAAACGTCAAGGTCAAGGTCATGAATACCACTGGAAAGGTCTTGTGACAAGGAATGCACATGTGAACTATGAAAGCCATATCAGTTACCATTCAAAAGTTATGCCCAATGTTAAAGTTTTTGTGAATGTTAAAAGTTTTTTTAAAAAGTAGATCAAATGTCAAGGTCAAGGGGTCAAAAATTGTAGTATCACTGGAAAGGTCTTGTTACATGGAATAGACATGTGAAACATGAAAGTCCTATCACTAACCAATCAAACTTAATGGCTAATCTTAAAGTTTTTAAAAGGGAGGTCAAAAGAAGGTCAGATGTCAAGGTCACAGGTCCAAATTTATGCTACCTCTTGAAAGTTATTGTGACAAGGAATGCACATGTGAAATATGAAAGCCCTATAAGTTACCATTCAAAAGTTATGCCCAATGTTAAGGTTTTTGCGGACAGACAAACAGACGGACAGTCCAAAACTATATGCCCCCGAATCTTTAATTCTGGAGGTATAAAAATAAAGTAATTTAAAATACTGATTAGCTAAACATCAGTACACATATTGCAGTTTTAAACTCAAATCTAACAAGATGTGTTTGTGAAACACTGATGCCCCCGGACAGCGCATGTTAAATATGAAAGCAGTATCACTAAGCAGTCAAAAGGTATGGCCAATGTTCAAGTCTTAAAAAAGTAGGTCAAGGTCACAAGGTAAAAAATTATGGGATTGTTGAAAAGGTCTTGTGACATAGTATGCACATGTGAAATATGAAAGCCCTATCACTTACCAATTGAAAGTTATGGCCATGTAAAATTTAATAAAAAAGGTCAAACATCAAGGTCACAAGGTAAAACTAGAGTGATGACAATGTTTCTCTAAAAATAGCCAAAGTGACCTTGACCTCGAAAGTAGATCTTGCTCAAGATATTATCATAACCATCTTTTGTGTGAAGTTATATTAAAATCTGTTAGTAAATGTAAGCGGTAGAGCGATGACAAAGTTTTTCTAAAAATAGCCACAGTGACCTTGACCTTGAAGTCATGACCTTGAAAGTCAAAGCAACTCGAGATGTCATCATAAGAAACATTAAAATCCATCAATAAATGTAGGTGCTAGGAGCGATGGCAAAGTTTTTCTAAAAATAGCCACAGTGACCTTGACCATGAAAGTCAAAATCGCTCGAGATATTGTCATAAGGAACATTAATGTGAAATTATATTGAAATTGGTGAAAAAATGTAAGTGCTAGAGCAATGACAAAGTTTTTCTAAAAATAGCCACAGTGACCTTGACCTTTAAAGTCAAACTCGCTCGAGGTATTGTCATAAGGAACATTTGTGTGAAGTTATATTGAAATCAGTGAAGAAATGTAGTCGCTAGAGCGATGACAAAGTTTTGTCTAAAAATATCCACAGTGACCTTGACCTTGAAAGTCGAAATCGCTTGAGATATTGTCATAAGGAACATTTGTGTGAAGTTATATTGAAATCGGTGAAGAAATGTAAGCGCTAGAGCGATGACAAAGTTTTTCTAAAAATAGCCACAGTGACCTTGACCTTGAAAGTTGAACCTGCTAGAGATATTGTCATAAGGAACATTTGTGTGAAGCTCTATTGAAATAGGTGAAGAAATGTAGGGGCTAGAGCGATGACAAAGTTTTTCTAAAAATAGCCACAGTGACCTTGACCTTGAAAGTCAAAATCGCTTGAGATATTGTCATAATGAACATCTGTGTGAAGTTATATTGAAATCGGTGAAGAAATGTAGGCGCTAGAGCGATGACAAAGTTTTTCTAAAAATAGCCACAGTGACCTTGACCTTGAAAGTGGGACTCGCTAGAGATATTGTCATAAGGAACATTTGTGTGAAGTTATATTGAAATTGGTGAAAAAAATGTAAGCACTAGAGCAATGACAAAGTTTTTCTAAAAATAGCCACAGTGACCTTGGCCTTGAAAGTGGAACTCGTTCGAGGTATTGTCATAAGGAACATTTGTGTGAAGTTATATTGAAATCAGTGAAGAAATGTAGTCGCTAGAGCGATGACAAAGTTTTTCTAAAAATAGCCACAGTGACCTTGACCTTGAAAGTCCAAATCGCTCGAGGTATTGTCATAAGGAACATTTGTGTGAAGTTATATTGAAAATGGTGAAGAAATGTAAGCGCTAGAGCGATAACAAAGTTTTTCTAAAAATAGCCACAGTGACCTTGACCTTAAGGCCATGACCTTGAAAGTCGAACTTGCTCGAGATATTTTTGTAAGAAACATTTGTGTGAAGTTATATTGAAATTGGTGAAGAAATGTAGGCGCTAGAGCCTAAAATGTTAATGTTTTTTAAAAATTTTGAAAAAAAAATAGGTCAAAGGTCAAGTTCAAGGTCACGAGATAAAAAATTATGGTACCACTGTAAAGGTCTTGTGATAAGGTATACACATGTGAAATATTAAAGCTCTATCTATTACCATTCAAAAGTTATGCCCAATGTTAAGGTTTTTGTAGACAGACAAACGGCCAAACGGACAGACAGACAGACCAAAAACTATATGCCCCCAAATCTCTTAGATTCCGGGGGCATAAAAAGGTATTTCAAATTAAATTCATGAAGAATTATCATTATATTTAAATATAAAGTGGATTTGATTTGTGTATGGTTGATAAAATTGATTAAACTTTCATTCATTCAACAATTAAAAAGGTGACTAAGTATTATAAAATGCTTCCCTACCAGGAGCATAAATCATGATCAGCAAGGCGGTTTTACTCCAGGAAGAGACCCTCTATGCACAGATGAAGGTATTACAAAACGTAAAAGAGTGTTTATTTAATGTATCTTTAAAACCAACTAGATCTATTACTAAAAGTGATCTATCACTAAAAGTGATTAATATCCCACAAAAATGTCTACAGACAGATAAATTGAATTATGCTATATACTTCCCCTCAATTTTGTTGCAGGGATTATAAAATTTCAATTGCTACAGTTTTAATTGTTACAATTTCATTCATACAACTAACATTATCCAAATAAGACTGGAATGCCATGCCAAACAACCTTCATCTTTCTTACCTGGTACGTCTGCGATTACCTCTTTTGTGGATAACCATTGTTAATAACTCTTTTCAGATGAACATGGTTTGTTAGTTAATTTTGGGGAGCTCATGGAAGCTGTGGGTTAACTACGGATTCCTGATCATTGCCTCCGCTTCTATTTTATGGTCAAGCCAACACTATTTAGTTCATTTTTGAGCCAGTTAGTTTGGTTTAAACATTATTTATTTTGATTTGTCAAACATTTACAAGTTCATACATAGACAGAATACAATAGTACATGCATACAGAATTTAAAAACAAGCATTCAAGCCAGTTAGTTTAACTAACCACACTTTCGAGACAGGCTTATACATAAGTGGTTAACCAGTACAGTGCACAGTCTTTCACCAGAAGTTGATAACCGCCCTTCTTGAATCAGCAGAAGGGAGAGACTGACAAGAGAAAAGATTTCCTGATTGATAGCCATTTAAGAATGTTGCCAACCTCAGCAGGTATGGAACCCTTAACTTCTTCATCACCAGTCAGGAAAGCATCCAAAAGAGCTACAAGTCTGGCTTAGATGAATCAAAATTTTAAAACGAACAATCGTTATATGCTTTAACTAGAATAAACAATGTCCCGGGTACGACTATAAATGACACCAATATTACTCTTCACCATGCTGGAAACTATGTATCTTCATGCCTGGAATGAAAAAAAAAATAATAGTGTCAATGTTAATAAAATACTTATTATCATTAACTACACATGTACAACAATGCATTTTTGGCTCCAGAGCTATAATTTGAACAATCTTGATGGAGGTCCACTAGATGAAGCTTCACACCAAATATCAAAGACCTTGCGGTTTCAGAGAAGAAGATTTTTGAAAATTTTTCCTATATAAGACAATGTAAAACCAAAGAGCCCCGGGGTGGGTGGGGGGGGGGGGGGGGGCATTTTTGGCCCCAGGGTTATAATTTGAACAATCTTGATAAAGGCCCACAAGACGAAGCTTAATACCATATATCAAACACCTGAGCCTTCTGGATTTAGACAAGAAGGTTTTCAAAGGTTTTCCCTATGTAAGTCTATGTAAAACTAAAGTGTCCTGGGGCTGGGGCATTTTTGGCCCCAGGGCTATAATTTAAACAATCTTGGTAGAGGTCCACTAAATGAAGCTACACAACAAATATCAAAGACTTGGGCCTTGCAGTTTCAGAGGAGATTTTTTAAGATTGTTCCTATATAAGACAATGTAAAAGCAAAGGGTGCGAGGGGGGGGGGGAATTTTTGGCCCAAGAGCTATAATTTGAACAATTTTGATAGAGGTCTACTAGATGAACCTTCACACCAAATATCAAAGACCTAGGCCTTGCAGTTTCAGAGAAGATTTTTTTAGATTTTTCCTATATAAGCCAATGTAAAATCAAAAAGGGCCCCTGGTCAGCGACTTGTTTGGCGCAAGGGCTATAATTTGAACAATCTTGGTAGAGGTCCACTAGGTGAAGCTACACAACAAATATCAAAGACCTCTGCCTTTTTAAAGATTTTTCCTATATAAGTCAATGTAAAACTAAAGGGGTCCTGGGCAGGAGCATTTCTTGGCCCCAGGACTATAATTTGAACAATCTTGATAGAGGTCCACTAGATGAAGCTTCATACCAAATATCAAAGACCTAGGCTTTGTGGTTTCAGAGAAGAAGATTTTTAAAGATTTTCCCTATATTAGTCTATGTAAAACCAAAGGGCCCCGGAGTGGGGGCATTTTGGCCCCAGGGCTATAATTTGAACAATCTTGGTAGAGGTCCATTAGATGAAGCTTCATACCCAATATCAAAGGCCTGGGCCTTGCGGTTTCAGAGAAGTAGATTTTTAAAGATTATCCCTATATTAGTCTATGTAAAACCAAAGGGCCACGAGGCGGGGGCATTTTTGACCCCAGCACTATAATTTGAAAAATCTTGGTAGGGGTCCACTAGATGAAGCTTCATACCAAATATCAAAGGACTGGGCCTTGTGGTTTCAGAGAAGAAGATTTTTAAAGATTTTCCCTATATTAGTCTATGTAAAACCAAAGGGCCCCACAGTGGGGGCAGTTTTCGCCCCAGGGCTTTAATTTGAACAATCTTGGTAGAGGTCCATTAGATGAAGCTTCATACCCATTATCAAAGTGAAGCTTCATACCCATTATCAAAGGCCTGGGCCTTGCAGTTTCAGAGAAGAAGATTTTTAAAGATTATCCCTATATAAGCCTATGTAAAACCAAAGGGCCCCAAGGCGGGGGCATTTTTGACCCCAGCACTATAATTTAAACAATCTTGGTAGGGGTCCAACAGATGAAGCTTCATACCAAATATCAAAGACCTGGGCCTTGTGGTTTCAGAGAGGAAGATTTTTAAAGATTTTCCCTATAAAAGTCTATGTAAAACCCAAGGGCCCCGGAGCGGGGGCATTTTTGGTCCCAGGGCAATAATTTGAACTATCTTGATAAAGGTCATCAAGACGAAGCTTCATACCAAATATCAAACACCTGAGCCTTCTGGTTTCAGACAAGAAGATTTTTAAAGGTTTTCCATATGTAAGTCTATGTAAAACCAAAAGGCCCAGGGGCGGGGACATTTTTGACCCCATTTTTTTGCTATAATTTGAACAATCTTGGTAAAGGTCCACTAGATGAAGCTACACACCAAATAGCAAAGACCTGGGCCCTGCAGTTTCAGAGAAGAAGTTTTTTTTAAAGATTTTCCCAATATAAGCCCATGTAAAACCAAAGGGCCCTGGGGCGGGGGCATTTTTGGCCCCAGCACTATAATTTGAACAATCTTGGTAGGGGTCCTTTAGATGAAGCTTCATACCAAATATCAAAGACCTGGGCCTTGCGGTTTCGATGAAGAAGATTTTTAAAGGTTTTTCCTATATAAGCCTATGTAAAACCAAAGGGCCCCAGGGCGGGGGCATTTTTGGCCCCAGCACTATAATTTGAACAATCTTGGTAGGGGTCCATAAGATGAAGATTCATACCAAATATCAAAGACCTGGGCCTTGCAGTTTCAGAGAAGAAGATTTTTAAAGATTTTCCCTATATAAGCCCATGTAAAACCAAAGGGCCCCGGAGCGGGGGCATTTTTGACCCCAGCACTATAATTTTAAATCTTGGTAGGGGTCCACTGGATGAAGCTTCATACCAAATATCAAAGACCTGGGCCTTGCAGTTTCAGAGAAGAAGATTTTTAAAGATTTTCCCTATATAAGCCTATGTAAAACCAAAGGGCCCCGGGGCGGGGGCATCTTTGGCCCCAGCACTATAATTTGAACAATCTTGGTAGGGGTCCAACAGATGAAGATTCATACCAAATATCAAAGACCTGGGCCTTGCAGTTTGAGAGCAGAAGATTTTTAAAGATTTTCCCAATATAAGCCCATGTAAAACCAAAGGGCCCCGGGGCGGGGGCATTTTTGGCCCCAGCACTATAATTTGAACAATCTTGGTAGGGGTCCACTAGATGAAGCTTCATACCAAATATCAAAGACCTGGGCCTTGCAGTTTCAGAGAAGAAGATTTTTTAAGTTTTTGGTGAAAAAAATCTATTTTTGGCTCCTGTGACCTATATGTGCAACAGACCGGAACCATTTGAACAACTTTGAAAGGGGACCACCTAAGGATCATTCCTGTGAAGTTTGGTCAAAATCCGCTCAGTGGTTTAGGAGGAGATGTCGTTTGAAGAAATTGTTTACGCACGCACGCACGGACGGACGCACGGACGCACGACGAACGACGGACAAAAAGTGATCCCAAAAGCTCACCTCGTCACTACGTGACGGTGAGCTAACAAAAGGGCCATGATGGCCCTGGATCGCTCACCTGATCCATAGTGTAACAAGTGTGCCCCAGAGAGGGCCATTATTTGCCCCAGGGCTTTAATGTGCATAATGTTGAGGGAGGTCTTAAACGTGAAGCTTCATACCAAACATCAACAAAGGCTATAATTTGAACAATCTTGGCAAAGGTCCACTAGATGAAGCTATACATCAAATATCAAAGACCTGGGCCTAGCGGTTTCAGAGAAGAAGATTTTTAAAGATTTTGCCTATATAAGCCTATGTAAAACCAAAGGGCCCCGGGACGGGGGCATTTTTTGCCCCAGCACTATAATTTGAATAATCTTGGTAGGGGTCCACTAGATGAAGCTTCATACCAAATATCAAAGTCCTGGGCCTTGTGGTTTCAGAGAAGAAGATTTTTAAAGATTTTCCCTATATAAGCCTATGTAAAACCAAAGGGCCCCAGGGCGGGGGCATTTTTGGCCCCAGCACTATAATTTGAACAATCTTGGTAGGGGTCCACTAGATGAAGCTTCATACCAAATATCAAAGGCATTGGCCTTGTGGTTTCAGAGAAGAAGATTTTTAAAGATTTTCCCTATATAAGCCAATGTAAAACCAATTATATGAATCCTTATAGAGTTTTGTTGCCAATCAAAGCAACAAAATTTGAAAACAATGGAGCTTGTTGATTTAAGAATGAAAAGTTCACAGGTGTGTATGACCTCTACAGGGGATTACCTCAGGGAGCTCTCCTGAGAACTATAGTAATTATTCAAATAAAACAAAGTTATATTTATAGTTGATAGACCTAAAGTAAACAATAACTGAAGTTTCAGGAAAATCTGTGTGTGGGCAGATTTGGAACTCCCCCTTTTGTTTGTTTGTTTGATTTGAGGTTAATGTCCCCATCAACACTGTAAAGGTCATTTTGGAGATGTTGCTTCCAATTCTGTGGGACTTTTACCCGCCACTGAGATGAAATGACATCTCAAGCCCTGCCACCCAATGAAACCAATAGGGTTTATAAGCATGGATGGTCCTACTCGCACCTCTTTGCCTGGGCAGGCTTAGTGTAGATTATCATAGTGTAGATTATATTTTCTTGTCCTTTGGGATCATTGATTCCATTGTGGAATTTTGAAAATATCTGAGGGTCACTGATGAGGCCTAATTGGCCGAAACTAGCTAGTCTGGCCCAGAAAACATGTACACTCCATATTTTTCGCTTCTGTGGTGTATTCTTTGCTTCTAAAGGATAACCCTTGTATAGAACATATTTAGATCGTCTTAGCAGTTTACCAGTCTCAGCTCTGCGTGGAAGCATCATGCAGCCCATCTATTTCTTCAAGCCCCGATGGGCGGGGGCCTGGTTTCTGCAAATGCAAAAGCTACTCTCACATTTTTTCTGCAAAATATCTACTGTATTTAATACTGACCAATGACCAATAAACAGCTCGTTAAGCTAATGATGCTTTAAAAGACAAGGCCCTTGCATATTTTCTGCCACCTTATGCAAGGGACTTAATTTTTAGAGGGCAGAAATTGACTTGACAGATTTTGGCCACTAACAATCCATAACCACTCATTCCTGCTACACAAAGAAAAATCTGTGAATAAATACTCATTATCAATCAGATATTAAGTGTGAACAGATGGACAGACATACAGTGTAAAGCATAATACCTCATCATTATTGTGCTGTAGGGGATACAATCGACCATGAAAAGAGATAGCAAATTCCCTGACTGAAATAAAATTCCCCAATATGGTGTTCAGAACCCATGTAGAAAGTGTACTAGAAATGTCTGATGGATTGTTTGGGGTTCAATGACAGGTCTACCACTGTGGGTCATTTTCCGTCTCCAAGAGAAAGGAAGAAAAGAGATAGAAGAGGAGATGAAATAAGACAAGAGAGAAAGAACAAAATGAATGGGCGTGTAGAATCAGGAGAAACAAGAATATCGGTGAAACCAATGGATGCTCCCTGAATGTGCAATAGGTGGAACAGGAAACATTATCCCAGTTAAAGAGCGGTATACTGTGTATCTCTCACTGTACTTCAAAATGGAGTATAACAAAACCCGTCGGTGGAGAGATTAGCTTGCCTGATGGCACTGTCATACAAACATCAGCAACACAAAAATCGGAATAAATGAAAGGAAGTGATACCATACCCCAAGATCCTGGGTGGTAGTTTAGCTATATTAATTGGGTAAAAGTGTTTAATACAAATTATTGAAAACTTACTCTTGTACACAGAGGCAACCCTCATAGGACTGTCTCCAGGTATGATTTCCGTATTGGGTGCCTTTACATGCATATAAAATATCAGACGGGTTCGAAAATGGATCTGATCTTATACCCTTGACTGTCAAAAAAGGTCATTTTGACCAGCTGCCAAGACTAGCTTCTTTCACTTTGATCCAGTTTATCTGCAACTCTAATGTAGATGGATGACTTGCAATTTTACATCCTTTTTAGCAGTATTTCAGTCATATTAGAATGATGAGAGGTTTATAATGAAAGGCTGTGTACAGTTGGGAAGATTTCTGCCTCCAGCAAATTTTTCTAAAAATAGTCGCAATGACCTTGACCTTGAGCCCAGGACCCTGAAAGTCAAATCTGCTCGAGATAAAATCATACCCAATATTTGTGTGAAGTTATATTAAAATCCATCAGCAAATGACAACGCTAGAGCGATGACAAAGTTTTTTTTATAAAAATAGCCGTAGTGACCTTGACCTTGAGCCCAGGACCCTGAAAGTCAAACTTGCTCGAGATATTATCATTCCTAACATTTGTGTGAAATTGTATTTGAATCCATCAATAAATGTAGGCACTAGAGCGATGACAAAGTTTTTTCTAAAAATAGCCACAGTGACCTTTACCTTGAGCCCAGGATCCTGAAAGTCGAACTTGCTCGAGATATTAATATACCCAACATTTGTGGGCAGTTATATCAAAATCCATCAGCAAATGACGGCGCTAGAGCGATGACAAATTTTTTTCTAAAAATAGTCGCAGTGACCTTGACCTTAAGCCCAGGACACTGAAATTCAAACCTGCTCAATATATTATTATACCAAAAATTTGTGTGAAGTTATATTAAAATCCATCAGCAAATGACGACGCTAGAATGTCAAAGTTTTTTTTCTAAAAATAGCCACAGTGACCTTTACCTTGAGCCCAGGACCCTGAAAGTCCAACATGCTCAAGATATTATCATACCCAACATTTGTGTGAAGTTATATTAAAATCCACCTATAAATGTAGGCACCAGAGTGATGACAAAGTTTTTGTAAAAATAGCCACAGTGACCTTACACTGCAGCTTTAACCCTTTACCACTCAGATACGTGTTTTTACGTGTCTGCACCCCCCCCCCCCATTTTAAGCCCCAGAAGCACCTAAAATCTGCATTTCTACCCCTGGATAGTTATGTTTGCTTTAGGATTTGTTGGGCAAAAAAGTGACCTGTTTTTTCGCGCGCTTCCCCACTAAAAATATTCTTGGGGGGGATTGAAGGGGGGCGTTGCCCCCCTCACATCCCGAAAAATTTTGGGTGTATGGCCCAACCTGCCGCTAAAATTTATATCTGAGGGTGTCTGGGGTCAAAAATGCCTGAAAATTGATGCTGATAAAACATGCTGCAAATAGTGAAAATGGCAAGTGCCAAACACCTTAATTGTTGCCTTGACAGCTGTGTGAAGATTAAAATGTGGTCAAAAATTCATGTGAAAACACACTTTTTGCCAACTTTGAGATGTCCCCTCTTTACCTTGACAACAATGATCAAGTCATGAAAGGTTGCATTTGAAAGGCTACTGCCCAATGAACATTCCTACCGAGTTTGGTGTAAAACAGACCATCCATCATGAAAAAATGGCTAGTTGAAGTTGCTGTCAGGTGCAACAGTGTGAAAATCAGCGAAATTCACAAAATCCCTGAGTGGTAAAGGGTTAAAGAAGAAAATCCCAACTGACCAAAATAATGTTTTTTCATCATATTATTGCAAGAAACAATATTTCAGATAAAATGAATGCATTTTAGGCTAAAATTCAGTATGTTTCCAGATTTCAGTTAACCCTTTACCACTCAGATACGTGTTTTTACGTGTCTGCACCCCCCCCCCCCCCATTTTAAGCCCCAGAAGCACCTAAAATCTGCATTTCTACCCCTGGATAGTTATGTTTGCTTTAGGATTTGTTGGGCAAAACAGTGACCTGTTTTTTCGCGCGCCTCTCCACTAAAAATATTCTTTGGGGGGATTGAAGGGGGCGTTGCCCCCCTCACATCCCGAAAAATTTTGGGTGTATGGCCCAACCTGCCGCTAAAATTTATATATGAGGGTGTCTGGGGTCAAAAATGCCTGAAAATTGATGCTGATAAAACATGCTGCAAATAGTGAAAATGGCAAGTGCCAAACACCTTAATTGTTGCCTTGACAGCTGTGTGAAGATTTAAATGTGGTCAAAAATTCATGTGAAAACACACTTTTTGCCAACTTTGAGATGTCCCCTCTTTACCTTGACAACAATGATCAAGTCATGAAAGGTTGCATTTGAAAGGCTACTGCCCAATGAACATTCCTACCGAGTTTGGTGTAAAACAGACCATCCATCATGAAACAATGGCTAGTTGAAGTTGCTGTCAGGTGCAACAGTGTGAAAATCAGCGAAATTCACAAAATCCCTGAGTGGTAAAGGGTTAAACAAAGTACCATAACTCTGCGACAAATCATCTAACCAGATAATATGCGCATCCCCTATTACTGCTTAAGATTCCCTAGAAGTTTCGTTGAAC
This sequence comes from Lucinisca nassula, assembly GCA_963580285.1. Lineage (NCBI taxonomy): Eukaryota > Metazoa > Mollusca > Bivalvia > Lucinida > Lucinidae > Lucinisca > Lucinisca nassula. The sequence continues at coordinate 322,851 of CAUZLF010000599.1, forward strand.
TTCTGCAAGTAGTTGCTGAGAATTCGCATGGACATGAACAGTACCCTATATATTCATGCAGAATTCATCAAAGGGCCATAACACTTGGAAAAATCACCGAACCAAAACACGCAGGTGATATGCGCATCCACCTTCGATACTTAATATTCCCATGAAGTTTCATTGAAATCCGACCAGTAGTTTCTGAAAATTCGCATGGACAAGAGCGGGACAGACGCACAGACGAAGCGGCGACTATATGCTCCCCCGAAATTCTTCGGGGAGCATAATAACAACATTTCCCCTTTACTCTTAACTAATGCAAGGACAGCAAGCCTTGCCTAACTGTAAGCCAATTTCAGTTGGACAACCCAGTGGCACAAGATACATGACACCTTTGCCTCACCCAACCACCCCCGTACTAGAAATAAAACACATCAGCTAATACTCAAGTACTTTGCTTCAAGGTATCAGCCAAAAAGCTTCATGATATTGTATACATGGTGTCTATTAGGGTTTTCTCTACCAAGTGATATTAATCATTATCCTGCTGTTCATGACAACCCCTTTATATGCAAACAGTGTAGATATGATCAGGATCTATACTGTTTGACATTCATTTTGTGAATTTGCAGTAATACATAAAGGCACTTCAAAGTCAGAAATGGGTGTGGCTAAATTGAATATTCAGCAGGATAAGAATTAAGGACCTCTTAACAGAGATTTCTACCTTGGTAAACAGAAGTGTATGGAAGTTATGGCAACCAAGTGTAAAAGTCATACTCAGTACAAGAACAGCCATTATTGGCCCTTTGGTAAATGAATTACCTGCTTCATTCTGATTGGTCCAATTGCATCAAGTTGGTTGGTTGGTTGATTTGAGGTTTAACATCCCCGTCAACACTGTAAAGGTCATTTTGGAGACGTTGCTTCCAATTTTGTGGGTCTTTTACCCGACATTGAGATGAAATGACATCTCAAGCCCTGTCGTCCAATGAAACCAATAAGGTTTATTAGCAAGGACGGTCCGCCTTGCACCGCGGTTCCTGGACAGGCGAATTAAGCGAATTACCAGTACTAGTGTGCGGGCCGGATTCAGCTCTGCGTGGAAGCATCATGCAGCCCATATATTTCTTCAAGCCCCTATGGGCGGGGGCAGGATTGCATCAAGTACTATCAAAATTATGCATCTAATTTTCAACAAACAAGCAGGAAAATAACGCTGCAATCTCTCACACTTCACCCATTTTAATCAAATCTCCATGGAATACACCAAAACAGAAAGAAACCTGGTAAGTTAGACAAAGTTTACAAGCTATTTTGACCTACAGAATGCAGAAAACAGAGTAGTTGTTAAACTTTTCCGGAATGTCCTTAGGACCATGTATGGTATATACAGTACAGGTTCAATGGCTCTAAAATCATTGTTTCTTTTACCACTGAACCCATTCCATTCTTGCCTCCCTTGGGAATTCTTCCCATAGCTCCAGTTGTTCAAAACTAAGGACGTCTTTAGTTAACGTATCGTTAAAACTTTGATAATTTATTATGGCAAATATGCTAATATTTTTGCTGAAAAAATGTGAGCAGCTTTTGCGGATGCAAAAGCTGCTCACATTTTTTCAGCAAAAATACCAAAATTTTAAATATTAAACTTGCTAGAACAGTTCACAATATGACCGATAATGAGCTCGTTAAGCTAATGATGCTTTGAACAACATGGCCCATATATATATTTTTTTTTTTTTTGGTTTTGGTTTCAATATTATTTCATTTATTTCGAGTTGATCACAAATCAGAGGTGGAAGAAAACTGGCGTACCCGGAGAAAAAAACACACAACATTCCGTTGCAGAACATAGCGTCTCACATTTGACTGGAGCCAGGCGCAAACCTAATGATTAAGGGGAATGGGAACACCTGGCAGATTTTGCCACCATTTTTCACAGGGAGACACCTATCGGGACTTCCTGTTTGCTTTTCTATATGCCCTGTCCCACTGAAGGAGCAAATTCTTTCCTTTAAGAGTTTACCTCCATTGACATGGGGAAAAAAATCCTTTTGCAAGAGTTGCCTCCCCTGGTGTATCCATTCCCCTTAAAGAATCAGTGCTCTCACCCATTTGGCCACGGACGCCAGTTGACATCTCAAGCTCTAACACCCAAACCAAACCACTTTGCCTGGGAAGAATTAGACCTTCTATGCAGTTTATCAGTACTCATGTGCGGTCTGTTTCAGCTCTGTGTGGAAGCACCATGCAGCCCAATCTATTCCTCCAAGCCCTGATGGGTGGGGGACCTACCCCTGTCTTGAGCAAAATCATTTCGGTCCTAAAGGTATTGACGCTATGGGTAGGTCGAATAAGGAACCTCACTTACTGTCAATTCGTTTGATTAATTCCTTGAGCGCATTAACTTTAGTCTGTATGCCTGGCTGGGCGAATGTGTAGTTATCTTGTATACCATCGAGAAGTTTCGAAGTGCACCAGAACGTGTCTGCTTCTATTATATTTAATGTTTCTTCAGGAAGTTCTGTTAAATTTATATTTTCCACTTCTATATCTGCAAGATAAACATCACAGTTGAATACAGTGAAACTTTCATAACTGGAATACTGATAATTCATTTACTATGGCTAATTCAAACTACAGTAGAACTTCGTTGGCTCGAACACCGATGGCTCGTTTACCATGGATGCGTCGAACCCATTCTTGAATCCCTAGCGAAATCCCCTACAGAAAAAATAGTGCAGGATAATTAAGGAGGTTTTGGTCTTTTATCTTGCAATTGTATGCTGTGTGTACTCATTACAATCGCCTCATCGAGGCGATTCTAATGAGTACACACAACATACATTTTTATTATAGAACACCGAAAAGATGTCTAAAAGTATCTCGTTATGCCTCCTGACAGTAACCTCAGTGGCTTGAACTACCCCAGTCTCGAACAGATTTTCGAGGTCCCAAAGGTGTTCGAGCCATTGAAGTTCAACTGTAATTCTGAGAAAATGTCCCAAATTCAAGATACCCATATATTTATGATAATACATGGATTTTTTCTCATTATATCTTGAAAGTGTATGTTGTGTGTACTCATAAGAACTGCCTCAATGAGGCGATTCTAATGAGTATACACAACATACCTTAATTTTATAGAAGATTGTAAAGATATCCTAATTTGATCCCAATTATGCCTCATTACCTGACACTATGAATAGATCTCAGTAATTCGAACTAACCCTATCTAGAACAAATTTATATAGTCCAAGAGGGGTTCAAGTTATTGAAGTTTAACTGTATAAGCAAGAGTAATAAGGACAACTTTGGGATGACTTTTTGCATTTTTTCCATGCAAACATATGTTGTTGGTTCTTGTTAAAATTGCCTCATTAAGGTGTTTTTTGAAAAAGTACACACAACATAATGATTCTGATAAGAAATTAGGGAAACAGAGAAAAACAATGTCCCCTCGCAATAAATATAATGTAAACATCCATTTGACTTTAAAAACTAGGTTGAGGTCTCCAAAATCTAAGTTGAAACAAACCATTTTTTGCCAATAACTGACAGTTTTTGGGAGCCTGTGACCTTTAAAAAAGGTCAAGCTCACAAAAATCTGAATCAAATCTTTGGTAGGTTGTAACGATATATTGTACCAAGTTTGACCAAAATATAACATTTCTTAAATGAGATAGGGTACACACAAGCCATTAATTGCCTAAAATTGATAGTTTTCGGAAGCCTATGACCTTGAAAATAAGGCTGAGGTCACAAAATCTAATCACATCTATGGTAGGTTGCAATGTTATATTGAACTAAGTTTGGCCAAAGTTTATAAATTTGTTCTTAAGATAGGGTGCAGAGAGCCAAAATTGACAGTTTTGGGACTTGTGCCCTTGGAACTCAGGTCAAGGTCACCAAAATCTGGTAGGTTGCAATGATATATTGCACCAAGTTTGACCAAATTTCATAAATTTGTTCATGAGGTGGGGTGCAGACAAGCCTAAATGGACATTTTTCGTGGATCTGTGCCTTTGCAAATAAGGTCACAGTCAACAGTCACAGTCAACAAAATCTTAAATCTTTGGTAGGTTGCAATAACATACTGTACCAGGTTTGACCACACTTCATAAATTTGTTCACAAGAAAACATGGTCAGGGTCAGCAAAACTAATCAAGAATTTGCCCTGTGTTAAAATGCTTTATAGATGAACAACAGCCAGACAGAAGTTTGCTCGGAGTGAATAAACAGGCTGATCTGAGACCCCTAAATGCCTGTATCTTAAGACCAATTTTCACTTCACATGGCTAAAAATGGGCTTCGCCAAGCAAAAAGTGTCTTTGAGCAGAATTATATGCATAACAAAGACTCGCATCAGCATGCACATCTGACAGATTGATAGTCGTCACTGTGCACTACTGTTCCCCTTGGCTCAAACTTACTTCATACAGACCAAGAAACTTGTATAGCGTAAAAATCCTAAAAATTTGGACACCTCAAGGACTTGCTGTAATTCACCTAAAATTTTAACAAATTTGTTTCCCGACCCAGCATGGCATCCAAAATACCCAGACGGAATGGCAAACAGTGTAGACCCTGATCAGACTGCTCCTTCGGGAGCAGTCTGATCTGGGTCTGCATTGTTTGCTCAGATCTGTCTGTCCCAATACTTAGGATCATTACAGTAATAACTTAGGGGGTATGCAGGCTGATTTAACTCTTCACATGTGCTCGAAGACACCATCTTGCTTGGCAGGGCTCAAATGATATACACGTACTTACCGTTTTCTATGAACTCTGAGAGAAAGACAACAAAGAATGGAGTAACGAGATCATTAATTCCCTGTACATAGCCACTCGCAGGGTGACGGATTGCCCAGATGTATAAAATACGTTCAAATATCTGAAAGAGAAAATTTACACATTTTTATTTAATTCCTAACATGTTCATACCAACTCTGTGATGTTATTTTCTCCCCTTTTCTTCACAACAGTTGGACAATTATGCTATCTAGTTATCTCCTTTCCCTTGTGAACATTCTTTGAGAATTTATCTAACACCCAAACAGACTGACAGCTTCAAAACTGACCAGTTAAAAGGATGCATTAAATGTTATCCTGTTGAATAAATTAATTTAGCCACTTTCAATCAATCACATGTTTTATCATAATTTTGTGCATACTAGACTCAATACATCTAAACAACTACTGGTGATAAATATGTAGCCATAATAAAGGTAGCTACATAAGGCTATCAATTTTATCCTACAAAGCACACACTGAGCACTTTTGTCCTATAGATCTTTTTCTTTTTTATGTGTCTTAAACGATTACCAGTCAGATCACGTGACCGTGATATTTGGAAGTCACGTAACCCATAACACTTCCGGTAGAAATGGTGGAAGATATCTTGCCTACAATATGTCAAAGTGTGAGCAGAATTAGTTCAAAGGAAATTATGGCTGCCGAAATAAGGGTACCCCGTCAGATTTGTAAGCCCTACACCTTTTATTAAAAATATTTTGTCAGGACTTAAGAATGGGGAAATGCTTATCCTCATAAAATGTAATCAAACATTTGTGAAGGGCTATTATCCCTTAAGACACCGAGAACAACTACATCTGAAAATGTCGTCTGCTTATGTCATCTGCTGAATCTTCTTGCAAACTTCTAAAAAATATTTTTGCACACAGGCAAACAGTGTGGGCCCAGATCAGACTGCTCCTATAGGAGCAATTGAATCTGGATCCACAATGTTTGCAAAAATGACTTTTAAAGTAACCGGCAGACAACAAAGCAGATGACAATTGTCATGATTGGCATTTTATGGGTTAAGATAAACGAAAATTTTATGAGTTTGAAAACTGAGGAAGAAATTAATTACTTCCTACTATAAATACAAGTCTAACTCTTAAACTGCCAAGCAGAATTTAGAAAAATGCATTCTGTTTTTCTTTTTTCTTGCATATTTTTTTAAATATGGATGCTCGCATTATAGTTGCCATCCCTAGATGTAAGGCTATGTCTCGCCTGGGAGAGTGGAAATCTTCACAAAGTCAGTGAATCATGGAATGTAGATCAAGGTCAAATATGGATACTTGCATATAAGTAGCCATCCCAAGATGCAAAATTGTACATAGTATTTATTTATGATACTGGTATACTCTTAAAGATCTTGAGAAATGGATTTGGACATGGGATGAAAGCTAGGATTGACACAGTAGTTCAGAAATGCAGTAAACCATAAAATGTTGGTAGAAATCATCAAAGGATAAAATTTTCTTCATATTCTGTGTCAAAGCTTTTTCCTCCCACAACACATTTGCAAATGCAAAAGCAGCTCATTTTCTCATCATAAATAGCCATGTATCAGATATTCTATGTGTTAGAGCAGTCAATGTTTTGATCGTTAACAAGTTTGCAATGCAAAAGAGGCTTTAAACCAATCTACCCTGAAGTGAAGGACAGAAACCTCTCGGTATACTGTTCCAATTTTTGCTCACTAAAATGTTGTCGACTCCTATTATACTAGCATGAGCAATGAACAAGTAGTTTGTAACAGTTTTATTGTAACACATAAGTACACTAGAACCTTTTTATAAAACTGCTGTTGGGGCCCAAAGCAAATACAATGGTTTTATATCCCGATGCAAATGTACATGTACAAGCTATACAGAGGACACTTTTCTATATAATCAATACATTTTTGGGATCCATCTTTAAACTGTGTTATATCCAAAACAGTTTTGTAACATTAAGAGGTTAGTTGAATATGAAAACAGACCACACAGGAGCAAACAAATACATCTGGGGCCAGTTGTTCAAAACTAACGACGTCGTTAGTTAACGTATTGTTAAAACTTTGATCATTAAATATTGCAAATATGCTAAAATTTTTGCTGAAAAAATGTGAGCAGCTTTTGCGGACGCAAAAGCTGCTCACATTTTTTTAGCAAAAATACCAAAATTTATGATATTGTACTTGCTAGAAGAGTTAACAATATGACCACTAATGAGCTCGTTAAGCTAAAGATGCTTTGAACAACTGGGCCCTGTTCTACCTCCAAAACAATGAACTTTTGTCCAGCTTTACGACACGAAAAAAGAAACTCTATTAAGTCAAGAAAGCAGTCTGAGGGACAGCCACACACCCCGCCGCAATAAAATAACAAGGCTCAACCTTGTGACCTTCACTTGTGACATTGCCCTTGAGTTGGCATGGTTTATTTATGGGTTCTGCACATCAGCTCACTGTGGGGGATATTGACCAAAGTTTAATGAAAATCCTTTCAGGAGTAAAGTAGATATGGAATGGACACAAAACTCTTGACCTTCAACTTTGATCATAACCTCGAGTCGGCATGGTTTATTTATGGGTTCTGCACATCAGCTCACTGAGGGGCATATTTGACAAAAGTTTAATGAAAATCCTTCCAGCAATTGTAATTGTTGGCATTTTAATATTTATGAGTAGGACAAATGTCTTTTTCTGATGATCTTAGAAAGAAAAATGCCTTCTTTGCTGCTACTTTTACAATTCTGAGGAGTAAAGATTTCATGTTTTATGAAGTCGAGCATGAGACATGAGACAAACCCTCCAAATTTTTTATATTGGCCGTTCCAAGGCGGTGCTCGGGTTATGTTTTATTGTTGTTTGTTTGTACTGAGGTATGAGGGGAAAGGATACACCTGGCAGATTTTTTTTCCCATTTTTCAAAGGGAGGCTACTTTTGGGACTTCCTGTTCATTTTCTATAAACTCCTCAGGAGCATAATTCTTTCCTTTAAGAGTTGACCCCTATTGATATGGGAGACAAAAACACTTTTGAAGGAGTTGCCTCCCCTGTAGGTGTATCCATTCCCCTTAACACTATTTATGTTATTCTGGAGGCACTGCTTCCAATTTTGTGAAACTTTTAACCAACATTGAGAAGAAATGACATCTCAAGCCCTACTGCCCAAACAATCCTAGGGTTTAAGGAGAGGTAAGACTCACACCACTTTTCCTGGGAAGGCTAAGACCTTTTAAGTGGTTTACCAGTACTAGCACCATGCAGCCCAATCTTTTTCTCAAAGCCCAAATGGGTGGGGGCATATGTCTTTGCATTCATGTCCTGGTAACATATTTTATTTTGGATCGCTGTTTGGCCATTATTGGGAAAGAAATTGTCCTTTTGGCTCCTACTTGTTATGTTTTAAATATAATGTCATTGCTTCAGAGAAGATTTCCTAAAGATTTTTCCTGTATAAGCCCATGTAAAACCAAAGGTCCCCGGGGTGGGGGCATTTTTGGCCCCAGCACTATAATTTGAACAATCTTGGTAGGGGTCCACTAGATGAAGCTTCATACCAAATAGCAAAGTCCTGGACCTTGCAGTTTCAGAGAAGAAGATTTTTAAAGATTTTCCTATAATAGCCCATGTAAAACCAAAGGGCCCCAGGGGGGGGCATTTTTGGCCCCAACACTATAATTTGAACAATCTTGGTAGGGGTCCACTAGATGAAGCTTCATACCAAATATCAAAGATCTGGGCCTTGAGGTTTCAGAGAAGATTTTTAAAGATTTTCCCTATATAAGCCCATGTAAAACCAAAGGGCTCCAGGGCGGGGGTATTTTTGGCCCCAGCACTATAATTTGAACAATCTTGGTAGGGGTCCACTAGATGAAGCTTCATACCAAATATCAAAGACCTGGGCCTTACAGTTTCAGCGAAGAAGATTTTTAAAGATTTTCCCTATATAAGCCTATGTAAAACCAAAAGGGACCCAGTGCGGGGGCATTTTTGGCCCCAGCGCTATTATTTGAACAATCTTGGTAGGGGTCCACTAGATGAAGTTTCATACCAAATATCAAAGATCTGGGCCTTGTGGTTTCAAAAAAGATTTTTAGAGATTTTCCCTATATAAGCCCATGAAAAAAACCAAAGGGCCCCAGGGCCGGGGCATTTTTGGCCCCAGCACCACAATTTGAACAAACTTGGTAGGGGTCCACTAGATGAAGCTTCATATCAAATATCAAAGACCTGGGCCTTGTGGTTTCAGAGAAAAAGATTTTTTAAGTTTTCGGTGAAAAAAATCTATTTTTGGCTCCTTTGACCTAGATGTGCAATGGACCAGAAACCATTTGAACAACTTTGAAAGGGGACCACCTAAGGATCATTCCTGTGAAGTTTGGTCAAAATCTGATCAGTGGTTTAGGAGGAGATGTTGTTTGAAGAAAAAGTTTACTGATGAATGCACGCACGCACGGACAGATGCACGGATGCACGACGGACAAAAAGTGATCCCAAAAGCTCACCTCGTCACTAAGTGACAGGTGAACTAATAAAAACAGGATGTTGCACTGATGAGTAAGGCCTTCATGCAGACTGAACAAATTATCTGTTTAAATAGCGACGGAAGTAAGGGCAAGGATTGTGGCCACGTAAAATCGATTTAAGCCCCCCAGGGGAATTCATTTCCACGACCATTCCAAGGCAGTTCTTCTGTCGCGGTTTATTTTGGTTATGGTTTGTCTTTGGGTGTTTGTGTCGCTTATGTTGTTTTATTTTGGATAGCCTATTGGCCATTTTGTGGGAAAAAACTGTCCTTTTGGCTTTCCACTGTTGGTGTTTCCATTAGGGTCTGTTGTTTCATGTTTGTGTGTCTTTCCCTTTGGTGTCTCTGATGGGAGCTGTGGGTTGATTGTATCGATTCCTGATCATTGCCTCCACTTCTATTTTGCAGACGGTGGTGTAAAAATGTATCATGTATTAGTTTGATCTCGGAATACAAGGTCTTCTTTGCAACTGTGAAAAAAAAATGTACGTTTCATGCAAACAAGAAAACTGTCAATCACTAAAGCAACCATAAAGATCTAACAGCCATGGCAGGTGAAAATGTTCCTCAGAAAAGCTGCAAATCAGTCCCAATACCGACTAAGTCAGCTTACAGCCTTCCTTGCTTTAGTCATTTCACTTGGTTTGGAGTTTAACCCATTGTATACTTGTGGACTCTTCCATTGCTATATGTTGGACAAGTCCATTTGTCATATAAGGCCTATTTTTCATTTTAATTCTACAGTCGAACTTCAATGGCTCGAACACCTTTGGGACCGCGAAAATCTGTTCGAGACAGGGGTAGTTTGAGCCACTGAGGGGTACTGTCAGGAGGCATAATGAGATACTTTTAGACATCATTTCGGTGGTCTATAATGAAAATGTATGCCGTGTGTACTCATTAGTATCGCCTCATCAAGGCGATTCTAATGAGTACACACAGCATACATTTGCAAGATAAAAGACTAAAATATCCTTAATTATCCCCCACTATTTCTTATGTAGAGGATTTTGCAAGGGGCTCAAGAATGGGTTCGACACATCCATGGTAAACGAGCCATGGTTGTTCGAGCCATCAAAGTTCTACTGTATTTTTGACAGAAAATTCTGTTTGCAAATAGTGCAGGCCCTGATCAGAAGCTGTGTCTGATCTGGGCCTGCACTGTTTGCCAAGGTACCCCTACCTGCAATGGGATAACAGCCCAGTCAACACTATTGAGATAGTGTACAGCCAGTAAGTTAAACTAACAAACTTTTCTGGGCAAGCATATGCATAAGCAGTTGACCAGTTCAATGCACATTCTTTCAACAGAAATTGACAACTGCCCTTCTTGGTTTGTTTTGTTTGTTTGTTTGATCTGAGGTTTAACATCCCCGTTAACACTGTAAAGGTCATTTTGGAGACTTGGCTTCCAATTTTGTGGGACTTTTACCTGACACTGAGATGAAATGACATCTCAAGCCCAGCCGCCCAATGAAAACAATAAGGTTTATAAGCATAGACAGTCCGACTCGCACCACTTTGCCTATGCAGGCAAATCGGAGTCTAACTGTTGGAGTTAAACTGTTGGTTTTCTTTTGCTCCAGCATTTCAGTGGTTTTTTGCTGTTAAGTCCTCACCGTTGTCTCATCTCTGTGGTTCTTTGATTTTTTGTGTTCACCGAGATGTTGCACTGATGAGTTAGGAGGCCTTCATGCGGACTGAACAAATTATATGTCTAAATCGCGACGGAAGTAAGGGCAAGGATTGTGGCCACGTAAAATCGGTTTAAGCCCCCCAGTGGAATTCTTTCCAAATTCCACTGACCGTTCCAAGGGGGTTCTTCTGTGGCGGTTTATTTATGTTGTTTTTTGTTACTACTCACTGTGTGTATCACTTGTGTCTTTTTATTTTGGATGGCCATATGGCCATTTTGTGGGAAAGTAACTGTCCTTATGGCCATCCTTTGTTTAGGTTTCCATTATGGTCTGGTCGCTTCATGTTTGTGTTTCTTTCCCTTTGGTGTCTTTGATGGGTGGAGTAAGTTAATTGTATCGATTCCTGATCTTTGTTTTACTTCTACTTTAGATCCCCTAAGCGGTTTACCAGTACTCGTAGTATGTGTCATTTCAGCTCTGCGTGGAAGCATCATGCAGCCCATCTATTTCTCCAAGCCCCGATGGGTGGGGGCCATACTGCCTTCTTGGATCTGTGGCAGGGAGACAATGACTGCAGAAAAGATTTCATGATAGATCTCCAAGAAAGAATGATGACAATCTGTTGGTATCAAACCTGCAACCTCCTGATCACAAGTCAAACATGCACTGAGGCCGGTACTTTAGGTCAATTGGCATCCATATAAAATTTAGTGTGCAGTGAAGACTTTGATGAGAATGAACAGATGTGCCTTCTAAACGGAGTCTTCACTGTTTATATCTTTCTGAAGACACATTTTCACTTTTTGAAGATCTTATTACATGCATGTCAAAATGTTACTTTACTGGTACATACACTGACATTTTTTTACCCTTGTCCTGCTGAATGAATTAATTTTGTCACACCTATTTCTGATAATCAATATTGTCACACCTATTTCTGACTATCAACCAATCAGATTACTTGATATAGTGTATTCATTCAAATTTGCAAACAGAATGACAAACAAGTGTAGATCCTGATCAGATGGCTTCTTCAGAAGCCATCTGATCTGGATCTACAATGTTTGCAATGGTAGGGGTTAGCAGTTTCAGCAGAGCACGGGTTTAATGAGCAAAGGTAGAGTAGAAGACATTTTGAAGATGCAAAATGGAATGAATCACTTTTCTGTAAGCAAAATTACAGATCTATCAGTTGCCCTACATGTATCAGTGAGCATCTTGTTTACACACGCATACTCACTTCCTGTATTCGCTTTTGTTGAAACAAATGCGCAAGTAATGGCATTCTTTGAAGATCTTTCAAAATCTGCAAGTATACATAGTGACAGCACAATCACAACATAGTCCATGCCTAGCTCGTATTAGCAAACAAAGGCTCTAGATAAGACCTGGGCCCAGCTGTTCACAGCTAATAAAGGCATTAGTTAATAGGTCCTAATTGAGCATCATTAGCTTAACAAGCTTGTAAGTGGCCAAAATACTAACTATTCTAGCAAGTACAATACTCTGGCATTTTTGGCACAAAAATGTCAAAAGCTACTCACCTTTTTTCAACAAAAAATATTAGAATATTTGCCATATTTAATGATCAAAGTTTTAAAGTGATCAAAGTTTTAACGACACATTAACTGACCACTTTGTGGGTTTTGAATAACTGGGAACTGAATGACAAACAAGAGGACCAAGCTGGTCCTGTATCGCTCACCTGAGCTAACATTCAAAGTTTCAGGAATTGACAACCTTTACTGAAGGATTTATTGGAGGACAAGGTGATGACATGGTAAGCATTTTCTGCAATCAAGTAGAATGTAACCTATGATAAATCAGCTGACCTTGCCGGTTTTCAACCTCATTCAAGCTCTTATTCCTGACTTGCTTATATGTAACTTTCAGGAAGATCCGATATAAACTGAAGGGGCTATGGTGATGACAAGATAAACAAGAGGGCCCAGAGGGCCCTGGTTCGCTCACCTGATCCAAAGCATAACAAGTGGGCCCCGGGCAGGGTCAATTTTTTTCAGGGCTAAAATTTGAACAATCTTGGGAGAGGTCCACAAGATGAAGCTTCATATCTAATATGAAAGACCTGGGCTTTCTGGTTTCAGAAAAGAAGATTTTAAAGGTTTACCCTGCATATAGAAGTCTATGTAAAACAAGATTTTCCCTATAAAAGTCTATGTTAAACCAAAGGGCCCCGGAGCGGGGGCATTTTTGGCCCCAGGGCTATAATTTGAACAATCTTGGTAGAGGTCCACTAGCTGAAGCTTCATAACAAATATCAAAGACCTAAGCCTTGTGTTTCAGAGAAGATGATTTTTAAAGATTTTCCCTATATAAGTCTATGTAAAACCAAAGGGCCACATGGCGGGGGCATTTTTGATCTCAGGCCTATAATTTGAACAATCTTTATAGAGGTCCACTAGCTGAAGCGTCATAACAAATATCGAAGACCTAAGCCTTGTGGTTTCAGAGGAGAAGATTTTTCAAGATTTTCCCTGTATAAGTCTATGTAAAACCAAAGGGCCCCGGAGCAGGGGCATTTTTGGCCCTAGGGCTATAATTTGAAAATCTTGGTAGAGGTCCACAAGATGAAGCTTCATACCAAATATCAAAGACCTGGGCCTTGCAGTTTCAGAGAAGAAGATTTTTCAAGATTTTCCCTATATAAGCCTATGTAAAACAAAAGGGCCCCCGTGCAGGGGGGCATTTTTAGCTCCAGCACTATAATTTGAACAATCTTGGTAGGGGTCCACTAGATGAAGCTTCATACCAAATATCAAAGACCTGGGCCTTGCTGTTTTAGAGAAGAAGATTTTTAAAGATTTTCCCTATATAAGCCCATGTAAAACCAAAGTGCCCCCCCCCCCCCCCCCCCCCCCCCCCCCCCCCCCCTGTGTGGGGGCATTTTTAGCTCCAGCACTATAATTTGAAAATCTTGGTAGGGGTCCACTAGACGAAGCTTCATACCAAATTATCAAAGACCTGGGCCTTGTGGTTTCAGAGAAGAAGATTTTTCAAGATTTTCCCTATATAAGCCCATGTAAAACCAAAGGGCCCCCGTGCAGGGGGCATTTTTAGCTCCAGCACTATAATTTGAACAATCTTGGTATGGGTCCACTAGATTTTTAAAGATTTTCCCTATATTAGCCCATGTAAAACCAAAGGGCCCCCGTGCAGGGGGCATTTTTAGCTCCAGCACTATAATTTGAACAATCTTGGTAGGGGTCCACTAGATGAAGCTTCATACCAAATATCAAAGACCTGGGCCTTGCTGTTTCAGAGAAGAAGATTTTTAAAGATTTTCCCTATATAAGCCCATGTAAAACCAAAGGGCCCCCGTGTGGGGGCATTTTTAGCTCCAGCACTATAATTTGAACAATCTTGGTAGGGGTCCACTAGATGAAGCTTCATACCAAATTATCAAAGACCTGGGCCTTGCAGTTTCAGAGAAGAAGATTTTTCAAGATTTTCCCTATATAAGCCCTTGTAAAACCAAAGGGCCCCCGTGCGGGGGCATTTTTGGCCCCAGCACTATAATTTGAACAATCTTGGTAGGGGTCTACTAGATGAAGCTTCATACCAAATATCAAAGACCTGGGCCTTGCGGTTTCAGAGAAGAAAATTTTTCAAGATTTTCCCTATATAAGCCCATGTAAAATCAAAGGGCCCCCGTGCAGGGGGCATTTTTAGCTCCAGCACTATAATTTGAACAATCTTGGTAGGGGTCCACTAGATGAAGTTCATACCAAATATCAAAGACCTGGGCCTTGCTGTTTCAGAGAAGAACATTTTTAAAGATTTTCCCTATATAAGCCCATGTAAAACCAAAGGGCCCCCGTGTGGGGGCATTTTTAGCTCCAGCACTATAATTTGAACAATCTTGGTAGGGGTCCACTAGATGAAGCTTCATACCAAATTATCAAAGACCTGGGCCTTGCAGTTTCAGAGAAGAAGATTTTTCAAGATTTTCCCTATATAAGCCCATGTAAAACCAAAGGGCCCCCGTGCTGGGGGCATTTTTAGCTTCAGCACTATAATTTGAACAATCTTGGTAGGGGTCCACTAGATGAAGCTTCATATGAAATATCAAAGATCTGGGCCTTGCAGTTTCAGAGAAGAAGATTTTTAAAGATTTTCCCCATATAAGCCCATGCAAAACCAAAGGGCCCCCGTGCGGGGGCATTATTGGCCCCAGCACTATAATTTGAACAATCTTGGTAGGGGTCCACTAGATGAAGCTTCATACCAAATATCAAAGACCTGGGCCTTGCGGTTTCAGAGAAGAAGATTTTTTCAAGATTTTCCCTATATAAGCCCATGTAAAACCAAAGGGCCCCCGTGCGGGGGCATTTTTAGCTTCAGCACTATAATTTGAACAATCTTGGTAGGGGTCTACTAGATAAAGCTTCATACCAAATATCAAAGACCTGGGCCTTGCGGTTTCAGAGAAGAAGATTTTTTAAGATTTTTCCTATATAAGCCCTTGTAAAACCAAAGGGCCCCCGTGCGGGGGCATTTTTAGCTTCAGCACTATAATATGAACAATCTTGGTAGGGGTCCACTAGATAAAGCTTCATACCAAATATCAAAGACCTGGGCCTTGCGGTTTCAGAGAAGAAGATTTTTAAAGATTTTCCCTATATAAGCCCTTGTAAAACCAAAGGGCCCCCGTGCGGGGGCATTTTTGGCCCCAGCACTATAATTTGAACAATCATGGTAGGGGTCCACTAGATGAAGCTTCATACCAAATATCAAAGACCTGGGCCTTGCGGTTTCTGAGTAGAAGATTTTTCAAAATTTTCTCTATATAAGCCCATGTAAAACCAAAGGGCCCCCGTGCGGGGGCATTTTTAGCTCCAGCACTATAATTTGAACAATCTTGGTAGGGGTCCACCAGATGAAGCTTCATACCAAATATCAAAGATCTGGGCCTTGCGGTTTCAGAGAAG
The DNA here is from genome assembly GCA_963580285.1 of Lucinisca nassula. Lineage (NCBI taxonomy): Eukaryota > Metazoa > Mollusca > Bivalvia > Lucinida > Lucinidae > Lucinisca > Lucinisca nassula. Next base: position 338,731 of record CAUZLF010000599.1, read on the forward strand.
AAGATTTTTAAAGATTTTCCCTATATAAGCCCATGTAAAACCAAAGGGCCCCGGTGCGGGGGCATTTTTGGCCCCAGCACTATAATTTAAACAATCTTGGTAGGGGTCCACTAGATGAAGCTTCATACCAAATATCAAAGACCTGGGCCTTGCGGTTTCAGAGAAGAAGATTTTTCAAGATTTTCCCTATATAAGCCCATGTAAAACCAAAGGGCCCCCGTGAGGGGGCATTTTTAGCTCCAGCACTATAATTTGAACAATCTTGGTAGGGGTCCACTAGATGAAGCTTCATACCAAATATCAAAGATCTGGGCCTTGCGGTTTTAGAGAAGAAGATTTTTAATGATTTTCCCCATATAAGCCCATGCAAAACCACAGGGCCCCCGTGCGGGGGCATTTTTGGCCCCAGCACTATAATTTGAACAATCTTGGTAGGGGTCCACTAGATGAAGCTTCATACCAAATATCAAAGACCTGGGCCTTGCGGTTTCAGAGAAGAAGATTTTTTAAGTTTTCGGTGAAAAAAATCTATTTTTGGCTCCTGTGACCTATATGTGCAATGGACCGGAACCATTTGAACAATTTTGAAAGGGGAGCACCTAAGGATCATTCCTGTGAAGTTTGGTCAAAATCCGATCAGTGGTTTAGGAGGAGATGTCGTTTGAAGAAAAGTTTACGGACGCACGCACGCACGCACGGACGCACGACGGACGACGGACAAAAAGTGATCCCAAAAGCTCACCTTGTCACTACGTGACAGGTGAGCTAAAAACTAGAACTGTCAGTGAAACTGACTAGGGCCCCGGCAGTGCCATCAGAGGAGTTGGATTTTTTTTCAAAGGGCTATTACTCTTAGAGTATTGTAGCTAGAGTTACGTTGGTTGCCATGTAATTGTGTAATGATATTGTGACCATATATCTTAAGTTTGAAGTTGATGCATTTGACTGTTTGTAAGTTATGAATTAAAAACAAAAGGGTATTACTATATGGCAACTGTCAATAACTTCAGCTTCAGTTTGTAAACATGAAAAATGTTGATGGATAGACGGGCAGATGGACAGACGGACGGACAGACAGGGCATTACTATACGGCACACTGTCACATTATGGTTAATATTTCTGCTAAGTAATATTTAAATCCATCCAGGTATAAGAAAGTTATAGATTGGACACAATAAAAAAGACGCTTTTTTGACCTTTTATCTCTAAGTATGACCTTGACCTTTGAGGTACGGCTGTGGGTCTTGCGTGTGACACTTCGTCACATTATGGTTAACATTTCTGCCAAGTAATATTTAAATTCATCCAGGAATAATAACAAAGTTATTAATTGGACACAGGAAAGACCCTTTTTTGACCTTTAACCTCTAAGTATGACCTTGACCTTTGAGGTACGGACCTGAGTCTTGCGCGCAACACTCCATCACATTATGGTTAACATTTCTGCCAAGTAATATTTAAATCCATCCAGAAATAAGAAAGTTATGGAGGATAAAAAAATTTGTGGACGGACAGACGGACGGACAGACAGATGGACAGAGTGATTACTTTAGGGCACCCACACTTTCAGTGGAATAAGAAAGTTATGGAGGATAAAAAAAATTGTGGATGGACAGACGGACAGACAGACAGACAGACGGACGGACAGAGTGATTACTATAGGGCACCCACACTTTCAGTGCGGATTACTATAGGGCACCCACACTTTCAGTGGAATAAGAAAGTTATGGAGGATAAAAAAATTTGTGGACGGACAGACGGACAGACAGACAGACAGACGGACGGACAGAGTGATTACTATAGGGCACCCACACTTTCAGTGCGGGGCCCTAATAAGTGATTAACTGCTATCAAAGGGATGTTACTCTATGATAAATAGGCAAATCTCAAAGAGTTTTCAAACTCCTCCAAGATTTTCTGCCTGACTTCCTTGTTTGTAAGTTTCATGAAGATCCGTTCAAAACTGAAGGGGCAGCAGTGATGAGAAGGTCGAAAATAGGCATTTTCAGCAGTCAAAGGCATGTAACTCTATGATAAATACGCCGACTTGGCCGGTATTCGAACTCACCCGAAGTTTTATTCCCAGCCACCTTACATGTAAGTTTCAGAAAGATCCGATCAAAACTGAAGGGGCTACGAAGATTACAAGGTCATAATTTGGCATTTTCAGCAATCAAAGGGATGTATGATAAATGGGCCAACTTGGCCGGTTTTCGAACTCCTCCTAGGTTTAATCCCCAGCAACCTTACACATATGTTTCAGAAAGATCCGATCAAAACTTAAGTGGCTAGGGTGATGACCAGGTCAAAAATTGACATTTTCAGCAATCAAAGGGACATAACTCTATGAAAAATGGGCCGACTTGGCCGGTTTTTGAACTCATCCAAGATTTTATCCCCAGCCACCTTACATATAAGTTTCAGAAAGATCCGATCAGAGCTGAAGGGGCCACCTTGATGACAAGGTAAAGAATCAGCATTTTCAGTAATCAAAGGGAGGTAACTCTATGATAGATGGGCCGACTTGGCCGGTATTCAAACTCATCCGAGGTTTTATCCCCAGCCACCTTACATATAAGTTTCAGAAAGATCCAATCAAAACTGAAAGGGCTAAGGTGATGGCAAGGTCAAAAATCGGCATTTTCAGCAATCAAAGAGACCTTACTCTATGATAAATGGGCAGACTTGGCTGGTTTTCGAACTCATCCGAGGTTTTATCCTTAGCCACCTTACATATAAGTTTCAGTAAGATGCGATCAAAACTGAAGGGGCTACGATGATGACAAGGTCAATAATCTGCATTTTCAGCAATCAAAGGGACGTAACTCTACGATAAATGGGCCAACTTGGCGGGTTTTCGAACTCATCCAAGATTTTATCCCCAGCCACCTTACATATAAGTTTCAAAATGATCTGATCAAAACTGAAGGCGCTATGGTGATGACAAGCATTTTCCCATTGTAAGTCTATGGGACCTTGTGATTGCCATAGCAACCAAAGTTTTCGAAAAAAAAGCTTATGTCATCAATTCCCCACTAGAGGCATGCTACAGATAAGAAAAGATTGAGATCAGCCTGCAGGCTGCAGAGATATAGCTGCTCAAAAGTGTGGAAGGATGACGGACGACCCAAAATGCTATAAGCTCCCATGGAGCCTTTGGCCCAGGTGAGCTACAAATCGGCATTTTCAGCAATCAAAGGGACGTAACTCAAAGACAAATGGGCAGTCTTGGCTGGTATTCGAACTCATCATAGGTTCTATCAACAGCCACCTTACATATAAGTTTCAGAAAGATCCGACCAAAACTGAAGGGGCTACGGTGATGACAAGGTCAAAAATTGGCATTTTCAGCAATCAAAGGAACGTAACTCTATGTTAAATGGGCCAACTTGGCCGGTTTTCGAACTCATCTGGGGTTTTATCCTAAGCCACATTACATATAACTTTCAGAAAGATCCAATCAAAACTGAAGGGGCAACGGTGATGACAAGGTCAACAAGAGTTGTCAGAAGACAACATAGCTCGCCTTAGGGGGCCTAAGATGGATGAGGGCAAGTTATCAAAAAAAATTTCTTCTGTAAAACAGCCCAATAGACTGCAGCAAATGAAAGAGAACCAAAATGCACCCCTAATCATCCTGTTTTCAAGCCTTTCCACTGCAAAAAAAAAAAAAAAATGAAAAAGAAATCTATATTTGATAAAAAAAAAATTCTACAAACTACCAAGTAATAACAAGGCATCACAGACGATACAAATCCCCTCGATCAAGACAAATAAAAAAAAGCCTAGCCTAGCATTTGTGTAAAATCCATCAATAAATGTAGGTACTTTGGAGTGATGACAAAGTTTTTCTATAAATAGCCACAGTGACCTTGACTTTGAGCCCCAGACTCTGAAAGTTGAACTTCATACCCAACATTTGTATGAAGTTATGTTAAAATCCATCAATAAATCTGGACACTAGAGCAATGATCAAGTTTTTCTAAAAAATAGCCACAGTGACCTTGACCCTCAGCCCCTGACCCGGAAAGTCAAAGTCACTCAAGATATCATCATACCAAACATTTGTGTCATGGTATAATAAAATCCATCAATAAATGAAGGCCAAAGAGCGATGACAAAGTTTTTCTAAAAATAGCTGCAGTGACCTTGACCTTCAGCCCCAGACCCTGAAAGTCGAACTTGCTCAAGATATCATCATTGCCAACATTTTTGTGAATTTATATTAAAATCCATCCATAAATGTAGGCACTAGAGTGATCACAAAGTTTTTTTTTTCTAAAAAAAGCCACAGTGACCTTGACCTTCAGCCCCGGAACCTGAAAGTCGAACTTGCTAGAGATATCATCATACCCAACATTTGTGTGAAGTTATATTAAAATCCCTCAATAAGTTATGGTGCAAGAATGATGACAATGTTTTTTCTAAAAAGAGCCACAATGACCTTGACCCCGTGACCCTGAAAGTAGTGACCTTGACCTTAGGCCCCGGACCCTGAAAGTCAAAGTCACTCGAGATATCATTATACCGGACATTTGGGTGAAGTTATATTAAAATCCATCAATAAATGAAGGCGCTAGAGCAATGACAATGTTTTTCTAAAAATAGCCACAGTGACCTTGACCTTGACCTTGAGCCCCAGACCCGCTATGTTTTTAAATCGAAAAAGAAAAAAGAAAAAAGAAAAGAAAAAAAAAAAAAATTTCCTCCCCCGGGATTTGAACTCACGCAGCTTGCAGGTAAACTTTAACACAGAGAAGTAAGGGAGGTAATAGAGAGGAAAATATTAACTTCTCAAAAAGTCAAATTTAAGCCAAAAAACCTGTAAAATGAAGTACAATGATAATGTTAAATATTGTTTTTTAGCAATTATTAATTATATATTCAAAATAAAGTTGTAAAACATCACATATAAGAGCTTGCAGGTAAACTTTAACCAAATGCGGACGCCAACGCTGACGCTGACGCCGGACGCCCGGGGGTATGGCAATAGCTCCCCCTTACTTTCGTAAGGCGAGCTAAAAATCAGCATTTTCAGCAATCAAAGGGACGTAACTCTATGATAAATGGGCCAACTTGGCCGGTATTCACACTCATCCGAGTTTTTATCCCCAGCCACCTTACATATAAGTTTCAGATAGATCCGATCAAAACTGAAGGGGCTATGGTGATGACAAGGTAAAAAATCGGCATTTTCAGCAATCAAAGGGACGTAACTCTATGATAAATGGACCGACTTGGCCGATTTTCTAACACATCCAAGGTTTTATCCTCAGCCACCTTACATATAAGTTTCAGAGAAATCCGATCAAAACTGAAGGGGCTACCGTGATGACAAGGTCAAAAATCGGCATTTTCAGCAATCAAAGGGATGTATCTCTATATTAAATGGGCCTCCTTGGCCGGTTTTCGAACTCCTCCGAGGTTTTATCCCCAGCCATCTTACATATAAGTTTAAGAAGATCTGATCAAAACTGAAGGGGCTACGGTGATGACAAGGTCGAAAATGGGCATTTTGAGTAATCAAAGGGACGTAACTCTACGATAAATGGACTGACTTGGCCCGTTTTCGAAACTCATCCAAGTTTTTATCCCCAGTCACTTTACATATAAGTTTTAGAAAGATCCGATCAAAACTGAAGGCACTACGGTGATGACAAGCATTTTCCCATAGTAAGTCTAAGGGACCTTGTGGTTGCTATAGGAACCAAAGTTTTAAAGCGATTTCGAAAAAAAGTTTATGTCATCAATGCCCCACCAGAGGCATGCTACAGGTGAGAAATGATTGAGATCAGCCTGCAGGATACAGAGATATAGCTGCTCAAAAGTGTGGACGGACGACGGATGGACAGACGACAGAGGATCCACTATAGTATAAGGTCCCCTGGAGCCTTCCGCCAAGGTGAGCTAAAAAAACTTCAATTATTTGTTGAAAAAACATGTGTTGCTTAATTTTTCAGCAAAAATATCGGTGCTGGATACTGCACTTGCTAGACCACTTAACATTTTAACCCTTTTTGTACCAAATGGAATCTTCCTCCTTATATATAGCAGGAGTCCATTTCAAAATTAAGGGGTGGCAGGTTGTGTTATCTTCAAAAATTTATTTGGAAAATAGCTGAACTTTTTGCAGATAGTGATGGCCCTGATCAGACGCCGCGTTCTTCTGGATCTGATCTGGGCCTGCACTGTTTGCCAGGATACCCATTTTGGGGTTCCTGGTACAAAATGGGTAAACCACAAATGCGTTTGTTAAGCTAATGAGGTGTTGAGAAACTGGGCTCTGAATTATAATAATCACATCAGCAATTACCATATTTACCCAAGTATTTGAACACCTCAGCTCCTTACCATATTTGTTCTAAAATTTGAAGAACAAGTACAATTTACTACTTGATGTTAGTTCTTAAAATAGCTGGATGTGTCGCAAACCATGTAGACCCTGATGAGATGCCACATTTTGTGGCATCTCATCAGGGTTTACAATGTTTGCTCAGGCTTATCTGTCCGAATACAAAGGATAAATACGATATTTTTCAGCTGGGTGAAAAGAAGATTTACTCATACTGCCTTCCAAGAGTTCCACAAGTTAAGCTTATCTAGAGCTCAGCGTTAATAGCCAAACCATTTTATGAGAACTTTCAGTAAACAGGTACGAGGTATACCTTTAAAGGCTTAGTTCTAGATACAGAAAGGTAGTTAGGACAATTTAGGTGCTATGTCGCATGATTTCACTGACAGGGAAGTTTTGTTTGTTTGGGGTTTAATAGCCCAGTCAACACCATTTAGGTTATATTGAGTTGGCCTGTTTACCCGACCACACTACTCCTTCCTAGGCAGGCTTATACATAAACTGTTAGCCAGTTTTGTTTGATTTGAAGTTTAACGTCCCCGTCAACACTGTATAGGTCATTTTGGAGACATTGTTTCCAATTTTTTTGGAACTTTTACCCGACACTGAGATGAAATGACATCTCATGCCCTGTTGCCCAAAGAAACCAATAAGGTTTATAAGCATGGACGGTCCAGTCGCACCACTTTGCCTGGGCAGGTTTAGATCCTCTTAGCAGTTTACCAGTACTTGTGTGCGGTCGGTTTCAGCTCTGTGTGGAAGCATCATACAGCCCATCTACTTCTTCAAGCCTCGATAACCTGTACAGGGCATGCTCTTTTGCCAGAAACTGTCTTTCTTGAGTCAGTGGAAGAGAGAGAATGACACTAGAAAAGGTTTCAAGGTCAATGAAGAATGTTGCAATCAAACTCGTGACCTGCCAATCACCAGTAGAACATGCATCAGACTGAGCTACCGAGACCTACCTTTCAGGGATAAGTTTTACCCTATTCATCAGATAAAATCTAATATGTGACAAAACATTTTTTCTTAGACTCTTAATGGGGTTTCAATACCCCCTTTTTGTAATGGAAAACCTGGCCTTCTCATAAAATGGTATTGAAATAGAATAGAACTAAGACCCATCTAGGAATAACTTTCTGTTAAGTAATCAAAAATTCAGTTTGTCTTAAACAATGTTTATAAAAAAAACTGAAGAACAGAATAACTACAATATTTCTGGAAAATTTAGGAACTTTTAACACTTAAAGCACCAGTCACATTGTAACAGTTAAAATTTTCAAATACTTTTTTCTTTCTTTCTTTTCCCAGAGAAAATAAGACTTTTACTTCCATGTAAAGCAATTTAAATGAACTGTCATGACTGATTTCTTTTGAAAATTATATTTTCATAATCTTGGAATGTTGTCTGCTGCAATGTGCCTAGCACTTTCAGAGATGTTAAGATCACATATACAGAAAGTTATTCTTGTTTCTAAGGCAAGCAAGGGAATCTTAAACACTAGCCTCATTCATCAAGGTTTACAAATAGTTGGGCAAAATACGTCCTACAGACCAAAGAATATATTTTAGCAGACTGGAGAGGTCCTCCCAGATATTACAAAAAGCAAAGTTCCATAAAAGCGTTTTTTTTTGTTTTGTTTTTCAATTTTTCCATGTTCCCTGTTCCCCAAAATTAGTTTTGCTTCCTTGTTCCCTTGAAATATTTTTTTTTCCTTGTTACCTAAGAATAAATGGGCATGTTTCCTTATTCCCCAAACCCTTGGACAGCCACACCAAAAGACTGATTATGGTACATATGGTGAAACTTCAATGACTCAAAAACTGGTGGCTCGTTTACCATACATGTAGTTGATTCAAACTTGTTCTTTAGACACTAACAAAATTCTTTCCATAACTCCACGGTACAAATACAGCCGAACTTTCATGGCTCGAACCTCTTAGGAATTCGAGACTGCGGTAGTTTGAGCCATGGAGGGTTACTATTAGTGCCATACCAGGAGGCATGCTGAAGATAATTTTGGGATATCTTTTGGGAGATCTATATTATAAATGCATGCTGTGTGTACTCATTAGAATCACCTCTTCGAGGCAATTCTAACGAGTGCACACGGCATACATTTGCAAGATAAAAGAAGAAATTTTTTCTAAATTATGCCTATTTCGTAAGCGAAGGAACTCTCTGCAGACTCAAGAACAGGTTCGACTCATCCATAGGAAACAAGCGATCAGCGTTCGAGCCATTGAAGTTCAACTGCATTTAGGGATAATTTGGGGCATTTTTTTTTCTTGAAAATGTAAGTTATGTGTACTCATTAGAATCACCTCAATGAGGCAATTCTAATGAGTACACACAATATACCTTTATTTAACTTGAAAATGTATGTTGTGTGTACTCATTAGAATCACCTCAATGAGGCAATTCTAATGGGTACACACAACATACCTTTATTTTATAGAACATAGAAAGATATGCCTGAGTTATTGACCTTGCTCTTTAACACTATTGTTGGGGTTCAATGCAGAAACCTTATTAGACAACATTTACTGCTTCATATCCAATCAAAAATGTACAAATTCCAAAGAAAACTGACCATTCATGATCTATTGTTATATTATCTTTACATGTTTAGGATCCATATTTGAACTGTTTTTACAATGAATAGTGTTACAAAGGGGGTGGTGAATTTATTAGTTAGATTTGAATGAGGCCAATGTTGTTTATTACAAAAATTCTCTGAAAAATAAGAAACATTCAAATAATATGACAAAAAGACAAAACAGTAGGACTGGGAATTTACCCTCGAACCTAACATGCAGATGCTGGGAGTCAGCATCATCTCATACTCACTTGTTGAACTAAAAGTTGTTGAAAAATTGGTATTAATGGGTTCATTCGAGGTATATCTATATGAATCTGTAATAAATGGACAAATCATTGGTAATAACATTTGTGATCATAACCGTTTTCTTTACCAGCAATATTGAAGATCCTATTATGCCAGCCAGCTATGAACCTGACCAGACTGGTCAACATCAGGAATGACTTAAATATTCTTTTTTTCTTTATATAATTCACCACTCCCTCACGATGATTACATGCAGGTGTACATTGCATACACTCCAGGTTGGTAATTGCTGGACAGACAGATGGAAAAATTGATCCCGAGACTGTGCATTCTCAATCCAGTCTTGAAACTGTATTTGAAATTACCTTATTCATCATATGTATTTGGACAGAAAGGCCTGAGCAACGAGTGTATACCCAGATGAGACAGCAGAAACCGGCATCTCATCAGAGGCTATACTGTGCAGCTCTTTTTTAAACACAAAATCAGGTAGTACTGGTGTATTTTAATTGTTCAAATTTTAGAAGAAGTATGGTAAGGAGTTGAGATGTCGAAATACTCAGGGTAAATATGGCACATTACTAGATTTATGGGGAAAGGGTACGCTTGGCTTGTTTACTGCTAGTTTTCAAAGGGAGACAACTTTAATGACTTCCGGTTTCCTTTCCTGTAATGCTCTGCAAGCTGGATATTTTTTTTTCAGCAGACGACAGGTTTGAAATTTTTTTCTTATTTTTTTTTTCTAGGAAAACAGGATTTCACATTTCAAACAGATGTCAAATCCTGTTTTCTGGGAAAATAAGAAATATGTCACCAATTTGTCGTCTGCTGAATTAGCCCCGAGAGCTGTAATGGTTAACCTTTACCCTGCTGTAGGCGACAAGCCCTATCTTTGCAAACAGTGTAGATCCAGATCAGATGGCTTCTGAAGAAGCCATCTGATCAGGATCTACACAGTTTGACATTCAGTTTATGAATATGTAGAAATAAGCTGCATCAAGTAATCTGATTGGTTCAAAGACAGAAATGAGTGTGGCTTAATTGAATATTCAGCAGGTTAAAGGTTAAAAGAGGCATAGTTCCAGATAAGGCGGAGCTACAAGGATAACATTGGAATAATTCTTCCTGTTTCTTCAAAAAGCATAGGTTGTAGACGTAAGTATCAAACAAGAAAAAGGAAAATTATCCCTTAATTATCTTGTTCATCCATAATTATCCATGTTACACCTCCTTATCTAATGCTATAAGAGGAGTCTACACTTAAAGAGAATAATCTACTCCTTTGGAGAAAATTATTTCCTTTAAGAGCAAACCACTATTGGTAAGTTTGTTATTTATTTGGGGGGGGGGGGGGGGGGGGGCGGTTATGACCCGTTCTAGACATTTTTCATTATTTAGAACAAACCTTCAGTTACAGAATCTGGCATCTCACATGTGACCCAAGCGCAGCTCGAACCCACAGCAGAGAAATGTAATGATTTAGAGACAGCGCTCTTACCCACTAGGCTACAGAGGCCAGTCTACTGATATTAAGGAAAAAAATGTTTTTGAAAGAGAGGTACACATTCCCACCTTAATGAAGAATGAAGTGATACCATGCCAAATAGGCCCTCAATTTTTTTTTTAGTCGGCACCAAAATGATCCTTTGAAAACAGAAGATTAGCCTGCACATTTGTAGTCTGATCAGCATGTCACTCTGCCCTGCTTGGATAGCATGATACCACTTGTTTCTATTTGAGCCCCGCCAAGCGAATTTGTGTCTTCGAGCATTCCGTCATGACAAATTTTAACTGCGCATGCCCAGCCATTCAGAGGGGCCAGGGATATGGCTTTCTGTCTGAAGGTTCCTCTTGAGTCACTGCTTGTATGAGCGAGCAGCGAAGGTTCTGGCGAGACTGCGCGGATGCGCAGGCTCGCCTGAACCTTCGCTGCTCGCATAGGCGATAAGTACCAAAATCGCTTGACGGGGCCCATTTAAAAATTCAAAACTCTTGCTGGTCTTTGTAGATGAGCAGCCGAGTTTGTGTCTTACCTGGCCTCAACACTATAAAACTTTTTTCATGCTCAACTCACTTGAGTATGAAATTTGTTCTGCTCAAAAATTTAAAAATGCCTACAATTGTTGGCATATTTTAATATTTTAAAAGCAGGACAAACAACAAATAGACAAATTGCCTCATTTGTCTGTCCTTTAATAATTATGAGCATTTTCAATTTCATGCTCAAGTGAGTTGAGGATGAAAAAAGTTTTATAACCTCGGGGCCTAAGTGCAAGCCCCTACGCCGGGTCTCATTCATTATATGGGCCCCGTCAAGCGATTTTGGTACATATCACCAATGCCAGCAGCGAAGGTTCAGGCGAGCCTGCGCATCCGCGCAGTCTCGCCAGAACCTTCGCTGCTCGCTCATACAAGCAGTGAATCAAGAGGAACCTTCAGACAGAAAGCCATATCCCTGGCCCCTCTGAATGGCTGGGCATGCACAGTTGAAATTTGTCATGACGGAATGCTCGAAGACACAAATTCGCTTGGCGGGGCTCATTTGTTGTCTGATCAGCAAGTCACTCTGCACTGCTTGGATAGCATGATACCACTTGTTTCACTCTGCACTGCTTGGATAGCATGATACCACTTGTTTCTATTTAAAAATTCAAAACTCTTGCTAGTCTTTGTAGATGAGTTTGTGTCTTACCTGGCCTCAACACTATAAAACTTTTTTCATGCTCAACTCACTTGAGTATGAAATTTGTTCTGCTCAAAAATTTAAAAATGCCAACAATTGTTGGCATATTTTAAAATTTACAAGCAGGACAAACAACAGATAGACAAATTGCCTCATTTGTGTGTCCTTTAATAATTATGAGTATTTTCAACTTTCATGCTTAAGAGAGCTGAACATGATAAAAAAGTTTTTATAACCTTGGGGCCTAAGTGCAAGCCCCTATGCCGGGTCTCATTTATTATATGGGACCCGTGAAGCGATTTTGGTACTTATCGCCAATGCGAGCAGCGAAGGTTCAGGCGAGCCTGCGCATCCGCGCAGTCTCGCCAGAACCTTCGCTGCTCGCTCATACAAGCAGTGAATCAAGAAGAACCTTCAGACAGAAAGCCATATCCCTGGCTCCTCTGAATGGCTGGGCATGCACAGTTAAAATTTGTCATCGCGGAATGCTCGAAGACACAAATTCGCGGGGCTCATATTACCTGTCTGAAAGTTTCTTGGTGCATCTCTTGATGCCGTGTATCATAGTACTGTTCTATAAAACTGAAATATTCCTGCCTCTTTCTCTCCAGCGTAGGCTGTCTTCTGTCGACACTGGCAGGGAGATAACCCTGGGAAAAATAACAGAGAATCTTAACCCATATATGACAATGGATTCTTCTGCCGAATAAGTTTGGGGGGAACCATTTTCAATTCTAGGGGTATCAGGTTTGTTTAGTTTAATGCAAGTTGTACAAAAATGTATGTACTTATTGCAAACAGTGAAGACCCAGATCAGATGCCGCATTCTGCGGTATCTGAGCTGGGTCTACACTGTTTGGCAAGAAATGGATGTTAGGCATATATGGGTTATTGCTTGCAATCTCTGCCTTTGCATTTCAAAAGGGAGACACTTTTTCTTGACAAGAGGCATTGTTAACTTAACAAGCTTGTTAATGGCAATAATGTTGACTGTTCTAGTACAATATAGGGATCAACCATGGTTTTTCATGCATTAACATTCGCCGGGTCCCGAGGAAGCTGTTTGAACATGAGGCTGCTAGGCCAAATGTTCAAATATCTTCCGAGGGATCCGGCAAATGTTAATGCAATGAAATAACCATGGATGATCGTTGTTCGTGCATAACCGACAGCAAATTTTGACGAGAACGCCCAAAAGCTCCATATGAATTCCATATAAACACTTCAAATGCGACCGGCGAACCAACATGGCGGCCAGTTCAGACTGTTGTTTACAATGACGTTGTTACCCAGTAACCATCTGACGTCATCATAGAACCCAAAAACGCTACGTTCAGGGCGATAACGTTACGTCGCTCAACGTAACGTAAACAAAGCAAGGCCCGTCTTGTGATATCAAAAGCTCAAAATCCATGTTCAAACAGCACGCGAATTTCATGATTTGAACATGGATTTTGCTGTTTGAGCACTGCTTTCGGTCCATTTGACAATGGCTTCAAACAGCCATGCGCATAGATATTTATGCAAGAATACCCAATACAATGGTATTTGAGTAGGTTCTGCATTTGCATGCTAAGCCAAGCTTCAGATAAAGGGAAGTAACAAGAATATTTAAGGATAATTATTTCTGATTTCCTTGTAAAAACCTATATTGTGAGTACATGATAGAATCGCCTCATCCACAACATAGGTTAATTACCAGTATTTGAGCCTCAGAATTGGGCTAATGAATGGATAATTTTTCTCCTTGAGAAACTTACGTATGTTAAAACTTGTGGGTGGGTACTTGTTGGAATTGCCTAATTGAGGTGATTCTAAAAAGTACCCACAACAAACTTTTTTGAAAACAAATAAGGAAAATTGTTCCTTCATAATCCTTCTTACTGTAAAAATCCTAAAAATTTGGACACCTTGAGGACTAGCTGTAATTCTTCTAAAATGTTAAACAAGAGGCTCAATGAGCCTAAACCGCTCACCTGAGGAACTTAAGTTTTAACAATTCACAGACTTGACTACTAAGGGCAGGTAACTCCAAGGCAAATAATCCGATTCGGCCCAAAATCGAACTTAACCGAGATTTTATGTCTGTCCTCGTTACCTGCAAGTTTGAAGCTGATCTGAAAAAAATTCAAGTCGCTATCGTAGTCACAACATTTTCCCTATGTAAAGTCTATGGGCAAATTTTTTGTCGCTCAAGGTCATGTAACTCCGAGGTCAATATTCCGATTCCAACTTAACTGGGATTTTATGCCTGTCCACGTTACCTGCAAGTTTGAAGCTGATCTGAATAAAAATACAGTTGCTATCGTGGTCACAACGTATTTTTTTATGCTCAAGGGCAGGTAACTCCAAGGCAAATTATCCGATTCGGCCCAAAATCTAACTTAACTGAGATTTTATGTCTGTCCTCGTTACCTGCAAGTTTGAAGCTGATCTGAAAAAAATTCAAGTCGCTATCATAGTCACAACATTTTCCCTATGTTAAGTCTATGGGCAAATTTTTGGTCGCTCAAGGTCACGTAACTCCGAGGTCAATATTCCGATTCGGCCCAAAATCGAACTTAACCGGGATTTTATGCCTGTCCTCGTTACCTGCAAGTTTGAAGCTGATCTGAATAAAACTAAAGTTGCTATCGTGGTCATAACGTATTTTTTCATGCTCAAGGGCAGGTAACTCCAAGGCAAATAATCCGATTCGGCCCAAAATCGAACTTAACCGCGATTTTATGCCTGTCCTCGTTACCTGCAAGTTTGAAGCTGATCTGAAAAAAATTCAAGTCGCTATCGTAGTCACAACATTTTCCCTATGTTAAGTCTATGGGCAAATTTTTTGTCGCTCAAGGTCACGTAACTCCGAGGTAAATATTCCGATTCTGCCCAAAATCGAACTTAACCTAGATTTTATGCCTGTCCTTATTATCTGCAAGAATGAAGTCGATCAGAAAAAAATTGACGGAGCTAGAGTGATGACAAGCTTTTTCCTATGTTAAGTCTATGGGAGCTATATGTTGCCATGGTAACCAGAGTTCCACTCAGATCTGCATGAAAACCTTATGCAGTCTTTCCACTTGCCCAATAATGTTACACATGAAATTTGATCAAAGTCGGCCAAGTAGTCTTCAAGATATACATTTTTGAAATTCACATTAACCCTTATGCAAAAATGGACAAGGGCAGGTAACTCCTAAGTGTATGATCCGATTCTGCCAATTATCGAACTTGACCGAGATTTCATGGCTGTGCTGGTTATCTGTAAGAATGAAGCCAATCCCAACAAAATTGAAGCAGCTACAGTGATGACAACATTTTCCCCATGTTAAGTCGATAGGCAATTTTTCGGGCGCTCAAGGGGACGTAACTCTTGAGTGAATTATCTGATTCGGCCCAAAATCGAACTTGACCGAGATTTTATGCCTGTACTGGTTATCTGCAAGAATGAAGTCGATCAGAAAAAAATTGACGGAGCTAGAGTGATGACAAGCTTTTTCCTATGTGAAGTCTATGGGAGCTAGATGTTGCCATGGCAACCAGAGTTCAACTCAGATCTGCCTGAAAACCTAATGAAGCCTTTCCACTTGCCCAATAATGCGACACATGAAATTTGATCAAAGTTGGCCAAGTAGTCTTTAAGATATACATTTTTGAAATTCCCATTAACCCTAATGCAAAAACACACAAGGGCAGGTAACTCCTAAGTGAATGATCCGATTCTGCCAGTTATCGAACTTGACTGAGATTTCATGGCTGTGCTGGTTATCTGCAAGAATAAAGCCAATCTGAAAATAATTGAAGCAGCTACGGTGATGACAACATTCTCCCCATGTTAAGTCAATAGGCAATTTTTTCAACGCTCAAGGGCACGTAACTCCTGAGTGAATAATCCGATTCAGCCCAAAATCGAACTTGATCGAGATTTTATGCCTGTCCTCGTTATCTGCAAGAATGAAGTCGATCAGAAAAAAATTGACGGAGCTAGAGTGATGACAAGCTTTTTCCTATGTTTTTTCAATGCTCAAGGGCACGTAACTCCTGAGTGAATAATCCGATTCAGCCCAAAATCGAACTTGATCGAGATTTCATGCCTGTCCTCGTTATCTGCAAGAATGAAGACAATCAGAAAAAAATTGACGGAGCTAGAGTGATGACAAACTTTTTCCTATGTTAAGTCTATGGGAGCTATTTGTTGCCATGGCAACCAGAGTTCCAATCCGATCTGCCCGAAAACAGTATGCAGCCTTTCCCCCTACCTGATAATGCTTCACATGAAATTTGATCAAGATTGGCCCACTGGTTCCGGAGATATACTTCTTTGAAAGTGTGGACGACGGACGACGACGACGGACGACGACGACGACGGACGACGGCTCGTGGTATACTAATACCTCACATGAGCCTTCGGCTCAGGTGAGCTAAAAATAAAGTTGCTATCGTGGTCACAACGTATTTTTTTATGCTCAAGGGCAGGTAACTCCAAGGAAAATAATCCGATTCGGCCCAAAATCTAACTTAACCGAGATTTTATGTCTGTCCTCGTTACCTGCAAGTTTGAAGCTGATCTGAAAAAAATTCAAGTCGCTATTGTAGTCACAACATTTTCCCTATGTTAAGTCTATGGGCAAATTTTTTGTCGCTCAAGGTCACGTAACTCAGAGGTCAATATTCCGATTCGGCCCAAAATCGAACTTAACTGGGATTTTATGCCTGTCCTCGTTACCTGCAAGTTTGAAGCTGATCTGAATAAAAATAAAGTTGCTATCGTGGTCACAACGTATTTTTTCATGCTCAAGGGCAGGTAACTCCAAGGCAAATAATCCGATTTGGCCCAAAATCGAACTTAACCGTGATTTTATGTCTGTCCTCGTTACCTGCAAGTTTGAAGCTGATCTGAAAAAAATTCAAGTCGCTATCGTAGTCACAACATTTTCCCTATATTAAGTCTATGGGCAAATTTTTTGTCGCTCAAGGTCACGTAACTCGAGGTCAATATTCCGATTCTGCCCAAAATCGAACTTAACCTAGATTTTATGCCTGTCCTCGTTACTAGCTACAGTGATGACAACATTTTACCAATGTTAAGTCGATAGGCAATTTTTCGGGCGCTCAAGGGGACGTAACTCTTGAGTGAATTATCTGATTCGGCCCAAAATCGAACTTGACCGAGATTTTATGCCTGTACTGGTTATCTGCAAGAATGAAGTTGATCATAAAAAAATTGACGGAGCTAGAGTGATGACAAGCTTTTTCCTATATGAAGTCTATGGGAGCTAGATGTTGCCATGGCAACCAGAGTTCCACTCAGATCTGCCTGAAAACCTAATGAAGCCTTTCCACGTGCCCAATAATGCGACACATGAAATTTGATCAAAGTTGGCCAAGTAGTCTTTAAGATATACATTTTTGAAATTCCCATTAACCCTAATGCAAAAACACACAAGGGCAGGTAACTCCTAAGTGAATGATCCGATTCTGCCAGTTATCGAACTTGACCGAGATTTCATGGCTGTGCTGGTTATCTGCAAGAATAAAGCCAATCTGAAAATAATTGAAGCAGCTACAGTGATGACAACATTCTCCCCATGTTAAGTCAATAGGCAATTTTTTGAACGCTCAAGGGCACGTAACTCCTGAGTGAATAATCCGATTCAGCCCAAAATCGAACTTGATCGAGATTTCATGCCTGTCCTCGTTATCTGCAAGAATGAAGTCGATCAGAAAAAAATTGACTGAGCTAGAGTGATGACAAGCTTTTTCTTAACGCTCAAGGGCACGTAACTCCTGAGTGAATAATCCGATTCAGCCCAAAATCGAACTTGATCGAGATTTCATGCCTGTCCTCGTTATCTGCAAGAATGAAGACAATCAGAAAAAAATTGACGGAGCTAGAGTGATGACAAACTTTTTCCTATGTTAAGTCTATGGGAGCTATTTGTTGCCATGGCAACCAGAGTTCCAATCCGATCTGCCCGAAAACAGTATGCAGCCTTTCCCCCTACCTGATAATGCTTCACATGAAATTTGATCAAGATTGGCCCACTGGTTCCGGAGATATACTTCTTTGAAAGTGTGGACGACGACGACGGACGACGACGACGGACGACGGCTCGTGGTATACTAATACCTCACATGAGCCTTCGGCTCAGGTGAGCTAAAAAATTTGTTGACTGATCCAGCAAGGATTCCATGAAGGGCAGATGGAATGGCAAACAGTGTAGACCCTGATCAGACTGCTCCTTCAGGATCAGTCTGATCTGGGTCTGCACAGTTTGCTTAGGCCTGTCTGTCCCAATACTTAGGATCATTATGGTCCTACCTTTATCTTGAACTTTGATTCTTAGACTCTATTACTGGTAAGGTGTGTTTTCACAGCCAATCACTGACAGCAACTAGGACTTACCTTACTAGGACTTGCCTCCGCCCATCGGGGCTTGAAGAAGTAGATTGGGCTGCATGATGCTTTCACGCAGAGCTGAACCCGACTGCAAACAAGTACTGGTAACCTGTTCAGAAGGTCTAAGCCTGCCCAGGCAAAGTGGTGTGAGTTGGCCCGTCCATGCATATAAATTTTATTGGTTTCATTGGGCGACAGGGATTGAGAGGTCATTTCATCTCAATGTCGGTAAAAGTTCCATAAAACTGAAAGCAACGTCTCCAAAATGACTTATATACTGTTGACGGGGAGGTTAACTCTTATCTTGCTGTTCACGACAACCCCTATCTTTGCAAACAGTGTAGATCCAGATCAGATGGCTTCTGAAGAAGCCATCTGATCAGGATCTACACTGTTTCAAATTCAGTTTATAAATTTGTAGGAATAAATTACATCAAATAATCTGGTTGGTTCAAAGTCAGAGATGGGTGTGGCTAAAATGAATATTCAGCAAGAGAAGGGTTAAACTTCAAACCAAACAAACAAACAAACAAACAATGACTTACTGAGAGAATTTTCCAAGCTGTTGGTCTGACTCGTTTAGGTAAACCTGACCAGCTCAATTTCTGTAATTCAACTGAAAATAAAAATACCATAAAAATCGTAAAAATTCGGACACCGTTATAACTTGCTGTAATTCTCCAAAACGTTTGACAAATTTGTTCCAAGATTCAGCAAGGAGTCCAAAAGGTGCAGACAACTGCAAAGTGTAGACCCTGATCAGACTGCAGTCTGATCTGGGTCTGCAGTTTGCTTAGTCAAATCTGTCCCAATACTTAGGATCATTATGGGTAATGTAAATGCCATAAGAATGCAGACCCCATTACGGCAGACAATTTGCGTGTAATATCAAGCCTAATATCCTCTGAAAAGCAAAGAAAAAAATACTTTCAAAATATTGATACTGTCCCAAATTAATGCAAATCATACACAGAACAAAGCTGATTAATGTTAACCCCAGGTATCATCCCCCCCCCCCCCCCCCACTCCACCACACACCCCTCACCCCCACAAAAGCTAGACAAAAATACTTTCAAAATATTGTCCCAAATTAATGCAAATCATACACAGAGCAAAGCTGATTAATGTTAACCCTGGGTATCATGCACCCTCCCCCTCCTACCATTTCAAACTCTGTCCAAAAAATTGTCTTTTCTAAGACTGACATGTCATCAAAATTTAAATGCAAAAAGTGTTTCCATGCAATTTAGTTTGAACATACTACTTCTCAATTTCTATGACATTCAATACATATACTTTAAAAGGATTGCAACAAAAGCTTGGAGCTTATGGAGTACCTTTCCAAATATATCAAATGCTCGTCATTCCAATTCCAAATATATTAAATGCTTGTAATTCCAATTTAGATAAAATTCTAAGACCAGTGACATCACTTGAAGGATAATGTAGCAGCCATTTTAATATTTCTTCATTCAACCCTCATCCTGCTGCATATTTTAATTAGCCACATCCATTTGTAACTATTAGCCAATCAGATTACATGATATGATGTCTTTGTTCAAATTCACAAACTGTTCAAATTCACAAACTGAATGACAAACAGTGTAGATCCAGATCAGATGGCTTCTTCAGATCTGGATTTACACTTTGCAAAGGTAGGTGTTGTGAGTGAGTGGTTTGAGTTTTATGTCCCACCAACAGCTAAGGTCATACAGAGACAGGACCTCAGTTTAAAGACTCATCCAAAAGTCTGGAGAAGCCTGGGATCTATCCTGCAACCCCTGGTTTACAGGACGAGTAGCATAACCACTATACCATGGAGGTCTCTCAAGGTAGGGGTTGTCATGAACAGCAGGATAAGGGTTAAGTAGGTTGTTCTTGTCTGGAAATATTATGTACATGTCCTCCATTTGATTATCCATCTTATCATACAACTGCTTTCTGAGGTCACGTGGGGGTAGAAAATAACGATTATCCTTAACTGATTCTGCTATCTGTTCTAACCCTTCAATTGCCAATCACAACAATTGTCGTCTGCTTTGACATATGCTGATAATTTTAAAAGTAAATTTTTGCAAACAGTGTGGACCCTGATCAGACTGCTCCTGAGCAGTCTGATCAGTGTCCACACTGTTTGCCTGTATGCAACAATATGTTTGCAAGAATATGCAGCAGAGGACAAAATCAGACAGCATTTTTAGTTGCTGGGCATCTTAAGGGTTAACCACATATACTATCACTGTAACTTCTATCTATTATCAAGGTCATAAAATTTTTTGCCGTGCCAAAGATCCCTCAGCGACTTGTTACTGTACCTACCTAAGTTAGTATTGGGACCAGCTAATACTGTTTTGAGCTTCTCAAGTTTCGTGGCCTCTCTGTCTACTGGAGTATTCTGGGTATATCTGATTGCTGTTGGCTTCGGTGGTTGCCAGGAACTGTTGAGCCGCACACCAACACCAGGAGCTGCTTTGTGGTGAGCATGCACTTGACCTGGAATACAACAGCATACCACAACTATCTGAAAGGTTTGTTTTGAGTTTTACGTCCCACCAACAACAAAGTTCATACGAGACAGGACCTCGGTTAACCCTTTTTGTACCAAATGGAATCTCCCTCCTTATTTTCAGCAGGAGTCCATTTTAAAATTAAGGGGTGTCTTTTCTTCAAAATCTATTTGGAAACTGGCTGAACATTTGGCAAACAGTGTAGGCCCTGATCAGACACCACGTTCTGCGGCGTCTGATCTGGGCCTGCACTGTTTGACAACTACCCGTTTCGGTGTTTCCAGTACAAAATGGGTTTAACGACTCAACAGATAGTCTGCAGAAGCACAGAATCAAACCTGCTACCCCTGGTTTATAAGGCAAGTAGCACTACCCCATGGGACCGGCCCCGATAGCTCAGTTGGTAGAGTGTCCCCTCCAGGGAACGGGAGGTCACAGGTTCGATCCCGGGCCGTGACATACCAAAGTCGTTAAAACTGGTACTAGCTGCTCCTCGCTTGGCACTCAGATTTACGGGGTAGAGCTAGGACTGGTCGACCCAGTGTCAGGATAATGTGACTGGGTGTGGTATCATGTAATGTGTCTGGGACATGATACTTCAGTGAGGCAGCACTATAAAAGTGAGCAATGAGCTCCCTGTCGCAACCAGACACCGTCGTGATATGACTGAAAAATTGTTGAAAGCGACGTTAAACCCGAATTCACACACATACTACCACACATACTCGGAATAAAATCAGAAAAGGGAAGTCGAAGAAGTTATCTCACACTAAAAAAACAGAATGATCCACCAAGTGTACCAAGTCACCATATTTTGTTTGTTTGATTTTAAGTTTAACATCCCCTTCAACACTGTAAAGGTCATTTTGGAGACATTGCTTCCAACTTTGTGGGACTTTTACCCAACATTGAGATTAAATGACATCTCAAGCTCTGTTGTCCAATGAAACCAATAGGCTTTATAAGCATGGACAGGCCGACTCTCACCGCATTGCCTGGGCAGGCTTAGATCCTCTAAACGGTTTACCAGTACTCGAGTGCGGGTCAGTTTCAGCTCTGCATGGAAGCATCATGCAGCCCATCTATTTCTTCAAGCCCTGATGGGCGGCCTAGTCACCTTAACTCACTTGTCTGCAAAGGTACACCTTTAGGGGAGGCAGCTCCTGCAAAAGTATTTTTGTCTCACATGTCAATAGGGGTCAACTCTTAAAGGAAAGAATATTCTCCTGAGAAGAAAATTCTTTCCTTTAAGAGCAGATCCCTTTTTCAGCAGGACTGAGTTTATAGAAAAGCATACAGGGTGTCCCAAATGTTGTCAAAAATGGTGGAAAAAAACTGTCACATGTCCCCACCCATTCACCTTAAACGGGGAACAGATACACCATTTTTTACAAATGAGCCAACTCTTGTGACTTCCTGTTGGCTTCATTCACTGAATGCTTTTGAAAATGGATCTGCCCTTAAGGGGAACGGATACACCTTTCAAGGGGTGTCACAAATATTGATGGCTTAATGAACAAATGAAGGAATAAAATGGCGGGAAAACTGGACTCCTATAAGCTGTGACATACAGTCGAACTTCGATGGCTCAAACACCGATGGCTCGTTTACCATGGCTGAGTTGAACCCGTTTTTGAGTCCTTAGGGAAATCCTCTTCATAAGCAATAGTGGGGGATAGTTTAGCAGATTTTCGTCTTTTATCTTGCAAATGTATGCTGTGTGTACTCATTAGAATCGCCTCGATGAGGCGATTCTTATGAGTACACACAACATACATTTTCATTATAAAACCCCGAAAAGATATCCAAAAGTATATTGCATACCTCCTAGCAGTCTCCCTCAATGGCTCGAACTACCCCTGTCTCGAACAGATTTTCGAGGTCCCAATGGTGTTCGAGCCATTGAAGTTCGACTGTATCTGACATACAAACTGAGGATATAGATCAGCCTGCACACAGTGCATGAAGAAGCTTCAGAACAAAAGACACTCAAATGGCACACATCAAAGGCACTGATCAGCCTGCACATTTGTGCAGGCAGATCAGAGCCTTTGCTGTGCGCTCATGTCTAAAGAATCATCTACAACTAGAGCCACCCACTTACCAGTATATTCTGAACTGTAATTACTGTATTTAGTAGCAGTCTATATTGACTGTGATTAGAGATCACTTCTTTGACACACAGCTAAGACTCTTAACAGTCTGGGGTCACTGGGCTGATGAACATGCAAGCGGATCAGATTCTTCACTGTGTGCATACCTCCAAAGAATCATTTTCATCTTAAGCCACTCATGTAGCAGTGTGTTCTGAACTGCTATTACTGTACAGTACAGGTCGCACAGAACAGCCGAAAGACTCTTTATTCCGAATTTCTTCATTTCGCATGATTCTTTTGGCCCTCTAAAACATTCCGAATCTGAAAATTATTCGGAGTGTTTTACTCGCAAACACTCCGCGAACCGTCGTCGTTCGCGATTCGCGGAGCATATTCCGAGTGTTTCGGAAGCTTTACCTCAGGCTATCTTTGCCGCGAAATCCATGCGGAAGTTACGCGGAGTGTATTTAATTATTACCTGTGTGTTCAACTGAATTATGAAAAAAAAAGAAGAACAAAAAAAAAAAAAAATAACGAAAATGAAAAAGGGAAACGGTTTAAAACAAACACGGTTGAATGGCGCAGTGTATCAGTGTTGAAGAATTTATCTTTTATATGCTCATGTGTTTTCCCGGTCCGTTTTCTGTATACAAAAAAGACGATGTTTTTCGATGTTTTGTCTTTGTGTATGTGTGTGTGTCTGCGTGTGTGACATTCAAGATGTTTTGTCTTCCGATGTTTGGTCGCGTGTTGTTTGATGTTTCTATTTGATGTCGCATTAGATGTTTTGAAGTTTCCATGTTTTTTTTGCCTTTCGATCAAAATTCGGACATCCGTCTTCGACATTGGTCGACCGACCGACAGACAAACAGATAGGCACAGACAGACAAGATAGACCAATGGACAGACAAACAGATAGAGTTTAGAAAATGCAAGATTGCATCTCGTAAACACTCCTAAATTGACCCATCTTTTTTGGTAGGTGTAGTGTGGTAATATGGCTCTTTCAAGATGTCGATCGTTAATCAAAGGTGGGCCAAACTCGGCTAACCCTGAGAAAATCCGCTTGACCTTTCGGTGCAGAACTTAGCATGTTTTCACTTCCCTCTTTTCATTCCTCAGATGCTGCAGATGAGACTGCGCGAATGCGCAGGCTGGTCCAGATGAGGCTGAGCGGATGCACAGGCTGTGAGGTCTTTACTGCTCGTTCAGGACTTAATGGCTCAAACTAGTTAGCGAGGCAATTCCATTTTTTGTAGTGTTTATTCGTCGCTGCGATACATGTAAACGTATCTATGACATGACCAGCGTTATCCCAATCTGAATGCCCGATGATTGTCTCTAATCAGACCTCGCGATTGTGCAGGCTGATCAACTCTAGTCAGGCTCCAATCTACGTCTTTACCGGTCATGTGAATCTTATTGTATTTGGCTGGCGCTCGCTCGAACTTAGCTTCGTGTTTAACGAGGCGATTCCATTATTTATAATAAAAATCATGACATTTATATATATAGCATAACTTGTAATAACTCCTGTTTGTGTGTGTGCGTGTTTTTTTTTTTTTTTTGAAACCGTGTAGATCATGATCAGTTGCCTACAAAACGGAAATGCTAATCAAACTGCGCATACGGAAAGGCTGATCTTCGCTGGTTAGGCAGGATTTGCAGGTTAATCTTGAGTTTTTGCAGGTCGTGCAAGCACTTTGTCTGATGGGTTAAAGTGACGTTCACAAGAATGATCAGTCATTACTTTAGCATACATAATTACGCCCCGCCCATCGGGGCTTGAAGAAATAGATGGGCTACGCAGAGCTGAAACCGACCGCACACGAGTACTTGCTTGTTTATAATGGCCAAATCGAAATCGCTCTTGAGCACATAGCGAATTGTTCCCAAAGCTCTAGATATCTATATACACCACAACCTCTTTGCCCCCGCCAATCAGGCTGAAAAAAATAAATGGGATGCATGATGCTTCCACCCAGAGCTGTATCCGACCACACACGGGTACAGGTAAACCGCTTAGAGGATCTAAGCCTGCCCAGGCAAAGCAGTGCGAGTAGGACCGTCCATGATTATAAACCCTAATGGTTTCATTGGGCGCCAGGGCTTGAGATATCATTTCATCTCAATGTCGGGTAAGAGTCCCACAAAATTGGAAGCAACGTCTCCAAAATGACCTATACAGTGTTGACGGGGACGTTAACCCTTAAATCAAACACACAAAACATACATAAGTTTTGTTATTTGCGTAAACAGTTCAGTTCCTTATCCGAGTACCTGATGAGGTTTTCATAGACTGATCAGTCACAACTTTTCTGGCTACACAGCTATCTCTATCACCTCACTGAGGCGTTTCAAAAGGAGCGTGCAGGCTTTGGCCGGCGCTAGGTACTGGGTCGGATTTACAAACACTGATCAGTCAGAATCTTTCTCACTACACGGCTTACTTTATCGACTCACCGAGGCGTTTGAAATTTGAGCGCGCAGGTTTTTTTCCGGTCTACAAGTCCCGAGTCTTTGCAGTTCGTGCGAGTTTTACAGTCCAGTTTGGTCACCATAGGCTAAGACATTACGAAAACACGCCTATTGAAATACATCGGCAAAATTTTACCTCCAAAAATGGATTTTTTTCAGATAAAAATCCTGATAATTTTTCATATTTCTACTCAAACTAGACAAAAGTGCCCAGTGGGGCACGTATACCCCCGGTCAGTGCCATCACCTCCGCTGAAACAAGAACTACAAAGGGAAATAACTCTAAAAGGCCTGACCCCTTGGCCCTTATTTTCTTTCCCACAATACAACTAGTCATACTGATCATGTTTGCAAAATTTCAAGTTTCTATGTACAGTAGTTATTGAGAAATCTTTGACACAAAATAAAAATATACACTATTAAACAGCAAGAACTACAAAGGGAAATAACTCTAAAAGGCCTGACCCCTTGGCCCTTATTTTCTTTCCCACAATACAAGTAGTCATACTGATCATGTGTGCAAAATTTCACGTTTCTATGTGAAGCAGTCCCTGAAATATCTTTGACACAAAATAATTGGCAAGTGCCATCACCTCAGCTGAAACAAGAACTACAAAGGGAAATAACTCTAAAAGGCCTGACCCCTTGGCCCTTATTTTCTTTCCCACAATACAACTAGTCATACTGATCATGTTTGCAAAATTTCAAGTTTCTATGTACAGTAGTTATTGAGAAATCTTTGACACAAAATAAAAATATACACTATTAAACAGCAAGAACTACAAAGGGAAATAACTCTAAAAGGCCTGACCCCTTGGCCCTTATTTTCTTTCCCATAATACAAGTAGTCATACTGATCATGTGTGCAAAATTTCAAGTTTCTATGTGAAGCAGTCCCTGAGATATCTTTGACACAAAATAATTGGCCATTGCCATCACCTCAGCTGAAACAAGAACTACAAAGGGAAATAACTCTAAAAGGCCTGACCCCTTGGCCCTTATTTTCTTTCCCACAATACAACTAGTCATACTGATCATGTTTGCAAAATTTCAAGTTTCTATGTACAGTAGTTATTGAGAAATCTTTGACACAAAATAAAAATATACACTATTAAACAGCAAGAACTACAAAGGGAAATAACTCTAAAAGGCCTGACCCCTTGGCCCTTATTTTCTTTCCCACAATACAAGTAGTCATACTGATCATGTGTGCAAAATTTCAAGTTTCTATGTGAAGCAGTTCCTGAGATATCTTTGACACAAAATAATTGGCCAGTGCCATCACCTCAGCTGAAACAAGAACTACAAAGGGAAATAACTCTAAAAGGCCTGACCCCTTGGCCCTTATTTTCTTTCCCACAATACAACTAGTCATACTGATCATGTTTGCAAAATTTCAAGTTTCTATGTACAGTAGTTATTGAGAAATCTTTGACACAAAATAAAAATATACACTATTAAACAGCAAGAACTACAAAGGGAAATAATTCTAAAAGGCCTGACCCCTTGGCCCTTAGTTTCTTTCCCACAATACAAGTAGTCATACTGATCATGTGTGCAAAATTTCAAGTTTCTATGTGAAGCAGTTCCTGAGATATCTTTGACACAACATAATTGGCAAGTGCCATCACCTCAGCTGAAACAAGAACTACAAAGGGAAACAACTCTAAAAGGCCTGACCCCTTGGCCCTTATTTTCTTTCCCACAATACAACTAGTCATACTGATCATGTTTGCAAAATTTCAAGTTTCTATGTACAGTAGTTATTGAGAAATCTTTGACACAAAATAAAAATATACACTATTAAACAGCAAGAACTACAAAGGGAAATAACTCTAAAAGGCCTGACCCCTTGGCCCTTATTTTCTTTCCCACAATACAAGTAGTCATACTGATCATGTGTGCAAAATTTCAAGTTTCTATGTATTGCAGTTCCTGAGATATCTTTGACACAAAATAATTGTTTACGGACAGACAGACAGACGGAAAAGACAAAAACTATATACCCCCATTACATACTTCGTATGCCGGGGGTATAAACATAGATTGTGGGTACTCGTTAGCACAATCTCGACGAGGCGGTTGTAACGGTTACCCACAATCTATATAGGGAACATAAAGATTAACCCCTGTAAACCCCAGCTTCGCTATATAAAAGTGGGGTTGAAGGGGGTCAAAACTATATAGGCATGTTTGCGTGATGAATAAAAAAAGTAGTTGCATTCACAATGTTTGTGACAGTTGGAAGGACGGACGGACGGACGAACACCAGTGACGAAAATAATATACCCCCAAAAAACAATAACCAATGACACCACCCAATGAATCGTATACCCTTTAGCTGAAAAATAAAATGTCGTAGCCGAAGCTGACTGGTTTTGACCGTCGGTCTCATGTTCAGCATGTTTTAAAACAAACCATTGAGATCGTACATTACCTAGCGCTCGGCATGAACAAAGACCTAGAATAACATGCACTGTCAAAGATAAGTGTTTTCGCTCATTTCACCATGGATAGAACTGCGGCCACTTATGACGGACGGACGAACAACAATGACGAAAATAATATGTCCATGTTTTTTTTTTTCTTCAAAAAAAACAAAACTAGACTATCAAGTGAGCATATGCTCACTAATACCCCCGGCCAAAGCCATCGGTAACTTTCTGGCAATTCAAAGCCATCAAGTTTGACAAAAACCTATTATGAACACAGAATTAATCTTGCAGTAGCAAATATAACAAAGGGGAATAACTCTAAAGAACCTGGCCCCACAGCCCCAATTTTCTTTCCCACAATACAACTAGTTATGCATGTTGTTTGTACCAAATTTCAAGTTTCTAGGTACAGTAGTTCCTGAGAAATCTTTGACACAAAATTTAAGGTAAGTCACAAAATACACATCTCAGTAGCAAATATAACAAAGGGGAATAACTCTAAAGAACCTGGCCCCACAGCCCCAATTTTCTTTCCCACAATACAACTAGTTATGCATGTTGTTTGTACCAAATTTCGAGTGTCTAGGTACAGTAGTTCCTGAGAAATCTTTGACACAAAATTTAAGGTAAGTCACAAAATACACATCTCAGTAGCAAATATAACAAAGGGGAATAACTCTAAAGAACCTGGCCCCACAGCCACAATTTTCTTTCCCACAATACAACTAGTTATGCATGTTGTTTGTACCAAATTTCAAGTTTCTAGGTATAGTAGTTCCTGAGAAATCTTTGACACAAAAAAAAAGTTTACACACACACACAGAAAAGTTTACACACACACACACACACAGAAAAGACAAAAACTATATACCCCTTCGGCATACATAGTATGCCGGGGGTATAAAAAAAACGGGTATATTAAAATCAACAACACACCCCTACTTTAATCAGTAGGAATTGTATACCCTTTTACTGAAAATAAATTCGCAGCCGGCCTCATGTTCAGCATGTAACAAAACACTGAGATCGTACATTAGTTAGCGCTCGACATAAAACCCATGCTACTACAAAGACTGAGACGGCCCCCGCCCATCGGGGCTTGAAGAAATATATGGGCTGCAGGATGCTTCCACGCAGAGCTGAAACCGACCCGCACACGAGTACTGGTAAACCGCTTAGAGGATCTAAGCCTGCCCATGCAAAGCGGTGCGAGCCGGCCCGTCCATGCATATAAACCCTATTGGTTTCATTGGGCAACAGGGCTTGAGATGTCATTTCATCTCATTGTCGGGTAAAAGACAAAAAGTCCCACAAAATTTGAAGCGACGTCTCCAAAATGACCTTTACAGTGTTGACGGGGACGTTAAACCTCAATCAAACTAACAAACAAAACAAAAACCCAGAATAACATAACTGTCAAAGGTAAGTGTATCATTTCACCATGGGTAGAACTGCGACCACTTGTGATGGCTGAATATTGATCAGACTGCATGGATGCGCACGCCAACCTGGAAAAACCGTCCATGAAAGGTGGGTGCGTGTGTTATTCCAGCGACTTCCAGTGTATTCATAGGCGAAAGGCTCATCAGACATATTACGCATGTGCGTAAAGTAAAAAAAAATACTTGCCTTTCGGGAGCAAATTCTTTCCTTCAAGAGTAGCATTGATTGATTGATTGATTGATTTGTGGTTTAACGTCCCCGTCAACACTGTAAAGGTCATTTTGGAGACGTTGCTTTCAATTTTGTGGGACTTTTACCCGACATTGAGATGAAATGACATCTCAAGCCCTGTCGCCAAATGAAACCAATAGGGTTTATTAGCATTGGCGGTCCGCCTCGCACCGCGGTTCCTGGACAGGCTTAGATCCTCTAAGCGGTTTACCAGTACTAGTGTGCGGGCCGGATTCAGCTCTGCGTGAAAGCATCATGCAGCCCATATATTTCTTCAAGCCCCTATGGGCGGGGGCCAATTCAAGAGTAGCATACCATCTCGGAAAAGGTTTTTATTATTACACAGCACCATAGAAAGTTTTCGGTAGATTGACAGTCGACCAAAACTTACGAAGTGCAGTAGCTTTACGATACTAATTCTAAATGAGTGTCACTTATTTGTATGAAATCCAGGTAGCGGTTTATTAAAGCCGCGCTGTTCGTATCAGTGAGGCCAGAGTAGTGTGTAAAGGTTTACCTGTAGAATAGATCTGGTCTGGAAATGGCAAACATGGTAGATCCAGGTCAGGAGCCAAATAAAGGGCCTCTGATTAGAGTCTGCATTGTTTAGAGTTAAGGCATTTAAGGGATTAACGAACGAATGTCTGAGCTCCCATCCAGGGCCATTTTCCCAAATCATCAATGCCTCGATTAAACCATCTTATTGTAATGCTGTTTTCACTATTTCTCCATTAACCCATTTCAGACTGGAAACTCCTAAGCGGGTACCCTGGCAAACAGTGCAGGCCCAGATCAGACGCCGAAGAATGCGCCGTCTGATCAGGGCCTACACTGTTTGCAAAAAGTTCAGCCCTTTTCCTAATCAATTTTGAAGAAACACAACCTGACGCCCCTAAATTTTCAAATGGACTCCTGCCATATATAAGCTGGAATATTCCATTTGGTACAAAAAGGGTTAAACATCCCTCGCTTCTCGTGAACAACCAGTGTGACAGATTGCTTTTTTTCCATGCGCTGTCTCCGACTTAGCACATGATTCCCACGATTTACCGCAGTTCGTCATGTAAGTAGGTGCAGATTAACCATACTACGTCATACTAGTGAGCACGCGCACAGTTATTGCGTGTGAAAAGGCACTTACAGGAAACATAATCGCTCGTTTGAGAATTGATCTGTGCAGTCTGATCAGAGCATTTGCTGTTCCTGTGAGCATTCTGGTCTCTGGGCTATTCAAAGAGCAACAAGTGAAGACTTTGACCAAAGTGGATGCATAGATTGGGGAACACGTAATTCGATAAGACGTGTAACCATTGAAGACTCAGATCAGCCTGCGCATCCGTGCAGTCTGATCAGAGCCTTTGCTGTTCGAATAAGCCTACTATGTGGGCTATTCAAAGAGCAACAAGCGTAGACTGGACATGTTGTCTAGATGCAAATGCTGATCCGATACTTCTGTAGTAGAAAAAAAGTCTTTGTCGTGCGCCGGCTCATGTACAAGGAAAATGTATAAGAATGCGGTCTACATATGTGTCTGTTTTAGTTTTTCGTCCCACCAACAGCTAATGTCATACAGAGCCGGGTCCTCGGTTATAAGGCGCATCCGAAAGTCTGGAGAGGCCCGGAATTGATCCGACAATCCCTGGTTTATGAGGCGAGTAACGTAACAACTATACACCGGCTATTATAATTCATTTGTCAATGACAGATTTCATGTTAAGGGGTCCGTTAACTGACTACAGATAATGGTATTTAATAGTGGCAAATCATTATTATTTTAAATTTCTTTACTTCCAATTTCATGCGGCGTCTGATCTGGGTCTTCAAACCCGACAACAGGATTCCAGTCCAGATTCTAGAGATAATTAACCCATTTGCGCAACACTCTGACCTCACAGCGATTAGAAAAGCGCGGCTATCAATACCAGGATTTGTGAAATCAACAATTTTTAATCCCCCGCCGCGAAGCGGAGCGGGGATTATAGGAATGTCTTTCGTCTATCCGTCCTTCGCGGCGGGATAATAGGAATGTCCGTCCGTCTGTCTGTCCGTAACACTTTCTTGTCCGCCCCATATCTCCTTTACCCTTTGATAGATTTTCATTAAACTTTGGTCAAGTGTTAGTCTCAGTGAGCTGATGTTCAGAAACCATAACGAACCATGCCGACTCAAGGTCAAGGTCACAGTTGAAGGTCATGAGTTTTTTTTTTTTTTTTTTTTTTGAAATCTGTAAATTTTATTCCTTTTTTCTTGACCCGATATACAATTCCTCTTTCAGACCAGGGTCATATCTGAAAGAAGTTCTCCAGTAGTTTCTTTCTTTCCTCTTTCAGTCCTCATGTGAACTACCCTCTCATTCTGACCCTGACATTCTGGAGTCTGTCAAGGCATGGATAATTATAGTTATGCATTGGGTGGTAGTACACTTTTCGCTCTTACTATCATACTGTCAAAACCACAAAAGTCCCAAGATTTTGGACACTTGAAATTTGCTGTAGTTTCCTCAAGTAAAGACAACTATTTCAGTCTGTGGTCAGACCACTTTTTCAGTCCAATCTGGATCTGTACTGTTTTCTAATGCATATCTGTTCAAAAGCTTGGGACCCCTATGGCTTGATTATCAAATTATGATGAGAAGATGCATTCATAAAGTCTAATCATTACATCCAAACCTCTTCTCTCATTCATTTTTTAACACTGTTTGGTCATTTATGCTATCTTGAGCATATCTATGAAAATACTATTGTATTATAAGTAAAAAATGATGAATAGAAGAGGCAGGGATGTACTATCAGTTTATAATTATTTTCTGTAATTAGTGTATAAAATATATCGGTTTACAGATTTCAATTTACAAGCCTGACAGCCATATACATATTCAGATATATATATATATATATATATACACACAGCAAAACTCCTATATTAAGACCACATTTGGGACTGTTCAAAAGTGGTCTTAAAGAACACTTTTGAACAGCCCCAAAGGTGGTCTCTGACCAGAGGACTTTGTATGCAGAAAATGCAAAGAAAGAATAATTGCAACATACTAGATAAGCTTCTAAAAGCAGATTTAGTATTAATTTTAGGTGGTCTTAATAGCGGAACTCCACTGTATATACATATATGTAAGAAAACGTTGCTAAGTGGGGGGGGGGGGGGGGGGGTGCACAGTGATGCTTTTTTATTATTTTCACATTCTATTTTGTTGTATTTTTTTTTTTATTCATAAAATATAGTATAATTATATAGTATTATTAATTAGTGCTAAGTATGGGCTCCAATCTATCAAGAATGTTTCTTCCTCTTGGTTTGTTAGTGCAATCTGTCTATGTACTTTGTACATAACTTGGAGTTTCATTTGAAATACTCTAATATACAACTGCTGATTTTTGCATCTAGCCAGATAAATATAGTATTTTGCATATAAAAGGATAAAATGCAATATTTTGTCCATACTATGCCCCCTTTGCAACCCAAAAATAAAATACTCCTTGGTAAGGTCACAATGTATATTATACAAATTTAACCACTGGGTTATATCATTAATAAACTGTTGTGTTTTACAACAGTTCCATAGTAAATGTACAATTGTTTCATTATCCGTCTTGCAAAGAGTGCAGAGTGCATCATTTCTTATTTTCATTTGGTTTAACAATTTATTAGTAACTAAAATGTTGTGGTTAATACTAACCTGATACCACTGAAGTGCCGGATATTTAGTAACATGAAATGGAAACATGTATATACATCTCCATTCTTCTTTTGTTATATTAAAAATTTTATTCCATGTACATTGTCCTGTAGGTGCATCATCACTTTTATTTAGGGTGTTGTACATATCTTTACTTCCCTTCTGATGTTGTAACAGAATAGAAATGTGGGATGGGATAAAAGGGCATTGCTCCTTATGGGTAATTTCAATTTTCATGTGTTTTAAGTAGGTTTTTACTGCTCTTATCAAACCACTGTATTGTAAAAAGTTAGTTTTTAATCCTGTTTTTGCTGAGAACTCTGTTGCAGTTAAAAATTCACCCTTCTCATTTATTAAATCGTTAATGTATTTAATACCTTTGTTATACCACAAACTGAAAAAAACATGTGTTCCTCCTATCTTTATGTTATTATTATAAAATATTGGGCTTTTTAATATGTCTACTTCCTTATCTGCCGATTTCTTGTTTATGTTTATCAGTGATTGCAAAACATCTTTCCAAAACTTATTTTCTAAGGTCTTAATTGTTTTTTCTATAAACATCATATTACAGTTTGTTAATTTTTCAACATCTACTTGTGCTTTTATGAGGACCTGCCATTTGTTACTTGTAATTAATAGTCTTCGTATCCATGTGGATTTTAAAGCTTGTATAAAAGCATCTAAATTTATCATTTTCAGTCCACCCTCATAGTATTCTTTTTGCACAGTAGACGCTTTTATTTTACTTGTCTTCTTATTCCATAAAAAACTGTACATTATTTTGTTAATTTGTTCAATAATACTTTGATTTGGATTTGGTAGCATTAAAAATAAGTTGTTAAAGACAGAAATCATATATGTCTTTATTATTGTTATTTTCCCAAGTGGTGTAAGCGACCGTTTTTCCCATTGTTTTACGATGTTCTCAAGTTGTTGTAGTTTTGCCTTATAGTTATCCATCTCCATTTTATCTAGGTCTACGTTGAAGTTTATACCCAGTATTTTGAATCTTTGACATCCCCATGACAGTTTCCATTTTGTTTTAATTGTTTCTGTACTGTATTTTTTGGAGCCAATCCAAACTACTTGAGTTTTATCAAAATTTATCTTTAGGCCTGATATTTTAGCGAATCTTTCTAATTCATATAGAGTATTGTAAAGTGAATCATTTGATCCATCTAGAAATATCGAAGTATCATCAGCGAATTGTGAGACTTTAAATTCTGTATCTTTTACATAAATGCCTTTTATTTTTTTATTTTGCCTAATAACAGCAGAAAGCAATTCTGCACATATTATAAAAAGATATGGTGATAGAGGATCTCCCTGACGGCATCCACGTCCAATATAAAAAAATGTTGACAAATATCCACATTGTATAACTGCGGATGTAATATTCTTATAAAATGTTTCTATCCAGTGTATCATTGATTCACCAAAATTAAGATATTTCATTGCTTTAATAATAAAAGACCATGACAGTGAATCGAAGGCTTTTTCAAAATCTATTAATAACAATAAACCTGGAATATTGTTTTGTTCAGTGTAATCCATTAAGTCATAGATTAGTCTAGTGTTTTCACCAATGTATCTTCCTTTTACAAAACCAGTTTGGTCCTTGTCAATTATTTTATCAAGTATGCCTTTTAGTCTGTTGGCTATTGCTCCAGAGGCTATTTTATACACAGAATCCAGTAGTGTTAGGGGTCTCCAATTTTTAAGATATTGTTTAGGTTTATTTTCTTTTGGAATACAAGTTATGATACCCTGGCGTTGGCATATAGAAAGTTCTCCATTTTTGTATCCAAAATTTAATGATCTAAGTACAAATATGCCTATTTGCCTCCAGAATACCTTGAAAAACTCTGCTGAGAAACCACTTATTCCTGGACTTTTGCCATGCTTCATATTATATAACGAGTCTGATATTTCTTTAAAGGTTAATGGTCCATCAAGGTCTAGTGATTCTTCGTTTGAGAGTTTAGTTATTTTTGTATTTTTCATATAGTCTTCTAAATTGATATTTTCTAATAAATCATCTTTATTCTCATACAGTCTTTTATAAAATAGTTCTGTTTCATTCAAGATTTCTGACTGTTCTGATATAACTGTTTCATCATCTTTTATAATTTTGCTTATTATTTTTGAGACATAATTGTGTTTTTCTAAGCCACAGAAGTATTTTGTAGGCTTTTCCCCTTGGTCAATATATTGTGCTTTAGATCGAATCATGTGTCCTTTCATTTTATGATTTCTAATATCATAAAGCTCAGTTTTTAGGATTTCTATTTGCTGTATGTTTCTTTCATCTATGCTGTTTTCAAGGTCATTAATTATTTTTACCAACTCTTTCTCTCTCTGGTTTGTTTGTTTATTTTTATAACTTGAGTAAGATATTGATTCACCTCGAAGTTCCATCAATAATGTATCTAAGAAAAGTTGATCGTTTATGGTAAATTGTATTTCGTCATTTGGAATTCTGTCTATTTCCTCCATATTATAAACAGGTAATGCATACTGTTGTTTGATCTGCACTATTTTATTATTCATGCGTGATAAGTATTCTGAGTCAATAAGCAAAGAATTGTTATGTTTCCAGTATGACTTGCCCTGCGTAAAATCTGTTAGTTTAAGTTCTAGAGTTACTATTGAATGGTCAGATCTATAGCTTGATTCTATCAAAGAATTTTTAGTAAATTGCATTAAGCTTTCCGAAATCAAAAAGAAATCTAACCTTGCTTGCTTACAAGGATTTTTTTTCCTCCATGTAAACTTTTTAAGATCTGGATTCATTTCTCTAAAAGGATCCAGTAGATATTTTGTGCTTATCATTTCTAGTACTTTGTCACGAGCTTTAATATTATTGACTGTTTTATAATTGTAGTAGTCAAGGTCAGGATCTAGAACACAGTTATAGTCACCACAGATAATAACATCACTATTTCCTATATTTTCAATACAGTTAAAGATATTTTGGAAAAAATTTGGATCATCTGTGTTTGGTCCATATAAGTTTACTAAAGTCAGTCGTTTGCTAAAGACAGTCATATCTACAATTATGTAATTTCCATTTTGGTCTATTAGCTTATTATTTATTTTATAGTCTAAATCTTTTCCAAAAAGTATTGCAACACCTCTAGAGTTTGATTTATGATGACTAAAAATACAATTACTATCACCCCATTGATCAATTATATTTGCTTCATTTTCTTTTGTAAAGTGTGTATCTTGTAGGCAGTATATTTGTTTTTTTCTCTCTTTAAGATAGTCGAAAACATCTACTCTTTTTTGTAAACTTTGAAGGCCTTGTGTATTGTATGAAAGTATTTTTAAATCAGCCATTATTAATTTGTTCATATTCATATTGTTTTACACACTGTGCTTTGAGGAGGGAAAGGGCTGTCAGGCTGTTTAGCACAACAGATAAAAATAAGACATAAAACAAAGGTAATAGAACATCCAAGGTTAACATAAATACATGTAAAAGCTTGCATTTGTGCTAAATGCTTATAAATGTATCATAAACATTGTTACCAATAGTAGTACCTCAATGGCTCAAACACTGATGACTCCTCCACTACAGCGGTTTCAGGCTCGTTATTAAGCCCCTAGGGGAAGATTTCAACAGCTGTGTATATAAGTACATTTAGGATAATTGTCTTATTTGATCCTAAAAATGTGTGTTGTGTGTACTAATGAGCACAGCCAGCATACATTTATTTTGAAGAAAACCGAAAAGATGTACACTACAGCTGATTTGAGCTCGGTCTTAAGCCACCGGGGAAAATTTCCTCAATTGCATATCGTCTGCTGAGTGCAATAACGTTGTAAGTGCAAAATGGCAACTTTTCAGGAGAGACAAAAAACTGTTTTATTAAAGAATTACATAGAAAACCATACTACAAGCTGGTTTCTTAACTTCATGGCGATTTCTTTCATTTGTGTGTGATGTTTATTGTTGAATAAATGACATTTGAAAAGAAATATTTAGCATTTAAGGTTTGATACATCATTTCTGCGCCAAGTGTTTTTTCAACTTTTTTGGTGCAAAAACGGTGTAAGTGCATCCAGCGCTAAAACGGTGTAAGTGTACAAACCTTATTTCTTTGCCTTTTACATGGTAAAGCAGTAAATTAAAGCCACTTGGTAGGTAATAGGTCACATTTTATACATTCTGCATGGTACTTACATGCTTATTCAGAAATATCAAGCAGCAGGATTCAATATTTTTGCGGTATTAAAAAACTTGGCGCAAAAATGGGGTAAGTGCACTTACACTGTTTTTGCGCCAACTTTTTTTCTAAAAGTCAGCGCAAAAACGGTGTAACTGACAAAAAAAATTCCAAAATGCTGAAATAAATCATGATTGAGGCAGAATCCAGCTGTAGAACTTATTTGCCAAATGTGTCAAGTCCTAAGGCACCCATTTATGCAAAAAAACTATTTTGGCCAAAATGTCAGTTACATCGTTATTGCACTCAGCAGACGAATTATATTAATATATTTGGGATAATTATCTTATTTGATCCTAAAACTGTGTGT
Source organism: Lucinisca nassula (assembly GCA_963580285.1). NCBI lineage: Eukaryota > Metazoa > Mollusca > Bivalvia > Lucinida > Lucinidae > Lucinisca > Lucinisca nassula. The sequence continues at coordinate 376,430 of CAUZLF010000599.1, forward strand.
TGTGTGTACTAATGAGCACTCACAGCATAAATTTATTTTGAAGAAACCTGAAAAGATGTCCACTACAGATGATTTGAGCTCGTTCTTAAGCCACCAAGGAAAAATTTCCTTAACTGTGTATATTAATATATTTAGGATAATTATCTTATTTGATCCTGAAAATTTGTGTTGTGTATACTAATGAGTACACACAGCACAAATTTATTTTGAAGAAAAACCAAAAAGATGTCCACACTATTTCTTCTGGCCTGGCTCTGAGATCAACCCTCGGTGGCTCGGATTACCCTTGTCTCGAACAGATTTTCAGGTCTTTGAGCCATTGAGGTTCGGCTGTACATACTAAGTTGTGTATAAAAGTATATAATACTAATGGAATTAAATTTAGTTGCCATACCCTGAATGGTAGATTATATCTTGCAGTACCATGCACACACAATGATTGTCAAGTTAAGAGCAAAAATGGTATTCATGTAGAGAACAGAGACAGTCCCATCATCTGTACAGGGACTTTGATACTTACTTTAAGCCACAGAGAACTTGCATCATTATGGCATAGACCTGGAAATCTGCATGCGTTTTGTATTTACATCTGATAATACATGAAATCCTACCCTCTCTGGTTCTTTATATCCCAACATTCAAGAATGAACCCCCATGAAAATTCAGGAACATTTATGGCACTGGAGGGGCCGAGTGCTGCGGCTAGAAAGACAGTCACAAATGGGAATCCTGACCGCTTCAAAACCCCTGCGCCTCGTCTAGACAAGCATTGTAGACCCCTATCAGATGCTGCATTCTACATCACTTGGTCTAGGTTGACATCATCTACCAAGCCCAGCACATGACCCCTATCCAACCCCCACAGATGGCCCTCTTACGCAACACTAGCCTCTCAGCGACAAGAACAAGATGATCATTTTCCATAAATAACTGCTACCTGGATTCCATTCTCATATGGACATCAACACATACTGTGTTTAATAGCTTTGAGTCATAAGAAAAAAAAAAAAAAAAGAGGGATAGCACAAATAAAACGGAGAATATATGGTCATTCTGCTATATAACCCATACACTTTTACCCGGATATAGCACAATCGTTTTTAAGTAGCCTTGTTATCTCTCAAGAAAAGCAGCTTTTAACAGTTTCCACACCAAGTGGAATCCTCATCCACCCTTACATAGCACATGTCCATTTCTAAATACAGGGGTGTCAGAAAAAAAGTATAAGGGTCACTGGCACACCGTGCAGGTCCAGATCAGACCGACCACAAGGAATGGAATATCTGATCAGGACCCTCACTGTCTGTCTGCAAAAAGTTCAGCCATCCTCGAGCCAATCTCCAAGACCTGAGTTGACCCCAAATCCCAAAACGGAATCCCGCCACACTCAAGGTCATGAGTTTTAATCTTGGTATTTTTTGTCCGTTTTATATCTCCTTTACCCTTGGAACGATTTTCATTAAACTTTGGTCAAATATTCTTTTGAGTGAGCTCATGTGCAGAACCCATAAATGAACCATGCCGACTCAAGGTCAAGGTCATAGCTGAAGGTCAAGAGTTTGAAACTTTGATTTTTGTGTCCGTTCCATATCTCTTTTACCCCGTTCTTTTACCTCAGTGAGCTTATGTGCAGAACCAATAAATGAACCATGCCGACACAAGGTCAAGGTCACATTTGAAGGTCACGACTTTGAAACATTGAATTTTGTGTCCGTTCCATATCTCCTAGACCCCTCAAAGGATTTTCATTAAACTTTGATCAATAATCCCCCTCAGTGAGCTCATGTGCAGAGTTCATAAATGAATCTTGCTGGCACCAGGTCAAGGTCACATTGGAAGGTTACTACGCCGTATGGCTTTCCGGTCATACATTTTTGATGGCTACATTGCTCATCCTGGAATGTTCAAAACCAACAAACACAATTTCTTCTATAATCATTTTATTCTAGTACATCACGCCCATTGCCAGCCTCGGTATCTCATTCGGATGCGCGTCTGACTTGGGATCAGGAGAACGTGGGTCCGATACTTGCCGGGGTCGGCAACATTCTGTTGTGGAGACTGATCATGAAATTTGTTCTGGCCTTTCTCTCCTTTCCGCTGTTATCAAGAGGGGCAGTTGTCATTCTCTGGCGAAAGAATACGCACTGTGCTGGTTAACCGTTACCGTAAAAGACTGCCCAGGAATAGTGCTGATGGGTAAACTGATCAGTTAAAAAATGACGCCCATAACGGCAATGGAATTGGAGTGTTTTATTGTGCAATAAATCTCAGCGAAGAAGAGCGTGACCGAACAGCCACAGTTGTAGAACGTCACTCCTTTTTTTTTTTTTTTTGTATAAGAGTTTGACGGTCCAGTCAATACTATTTTAGGTCATTCTTTTAGCTGTCAACACTTCCTGTGCAGACCTATTGGCTACGTAAGCGTTTAACTAATAGGCTGCAGTGTGCAAATTCTTTCACCAGAAACTGGCAAGTGCCCTTGACTCAGCGGAATGGATTTGTTTGTTTGTTTGATTTGATGTTTACGTCCCCGTTAACACTCTATAGGTCATTTTGGAGACGTTGCTTCCAATTTTGTGGGACTTTTACCCGACATTGAGATGAAATGACATCTCAAGCCCTGTCGGCCAATGAAACCAATACGGTTTACAAGCATGGTCCGACTCGCACTGCTTTGCCTGGGCAGGCTTAGATCCTCTAAACAGTCAACCAGTACTATTGTGCGGTTGGTTTCAGTTCTGCGTGGAAGCACCTTGCAGCCCATCTATTACTTCAAGCCCCGATGACGGGGGCCGTCAGCGGAATGGAGAGAATGACTGTAGAAAAGTTGTAATGATCGATTTCCACGACAGAAAGCTACCGACTCCTGGCAGGTATTGAATTCGCATCCCCCTGAATCACTTAATTTGTCGGGATTCCTTTTAACATATTACGTGCCTTGATAGCTCGGTGGTTAGTGCACTTGCATTTGATGCTAGAGGTCCCAGGTTAGATCCCCGGCAGCGGCGATAAAATTTCGATGTCCGAACACGCTCCATTGGCATCATTTGCAGGGATGAATGTCATAAAGGGCATCGTCCTTCGGATCGGGACGCTATCTGGAGGCCCCCTGTGCAGGGAGAGTCATGCCCTATGCAGGTTGAAGACCCCTACCGTAATTACATGATTACTGTGTTGGCTTTCATCCTGCAAAACTGGTGTGTATGTAATGTACATCTGCGAGTAATGGTAAGATGTGACCGATCGCAGTATTAGTAGAAAGAAAAGGAAGAAACAGTCGAAAAGTTGGGAGAATTTGATGGTATTGTCGAATATGAGTGTGTTAGAATCCAAATAGATCAGCTCCAGTTTGTGAACCATTGTAAAAAAAAAAATCACAGTTCAAGCTGCCGGTTACTTTAAAGTAGATACACCAATCGTGGTTTAGTCTTCTTTACAAATGCCTCCAAACTGTGATTTATTACTCAACAAATCACATAGAATATGATAAAATAGAGTCATTTCTCATATAACTTGTCTTGACGATAACAAGACTGTGAGCTAAGGGGTGGGAGTGTTTCGCGGCCCTCTCAAGATTATTTCATTTATTTCTATCAAAATGCTAATCTGAGATGGGCGAAAACTGGAGTACCCAGATAAGAACCTGAAAGCCGTTGTTTTTTTACATGCCCGAGTGAGACCCAACAGCGGTGAGAGACCAAATCATTGTTCTTGCAGGGGAGGCTCTCATCGTCTTCCTTATCTCGAGAACTAATGTTTTTTTTTTTTTTTTAAGATGACATAGTTCGGTATCATCGCGAAAACATGTCTAAATAATTCTGACCCCCCTTTAACCCCACTTTTATACAGTAAAACTGGGGTTTAGAGGGGTAAACGTTATTTTCTTTATTCTGCTCTATAACACAGCCAGTGGTACTCGTTAGAACCGCCTCGATCAGGCGGTTCCAATGTGTATCCATAATCCATATTTTGAGCAGAAATAAGAAAACTATCACGTTTTTACACTGAAAAATTTCAATTTGGTGGTAAAATTATCCTATATATTTGAATAGGCGTGCTTTTACAAATCTAGTTCAAATGTAAACTACTGGTGCTCGTAAGAACAGCCACAATTAGCCGATCCTTACGAGATCCATAAATCTGTACATGTAAGCTTCTGTCTAAAAATAAGAGAACTAATGAATATCCCCAATCCTCGTAAGCCCCACTGCTTTATATAAGCTAGGTGTTCATCTCACGGACCCGTCCACCTGACGGACACGTGCTCGGCTACGGTTGCTGTAGATGCTGATTCGGATGTTTTCCTTTTTCCCTTCCTCTCCTTGAAATTTGGATTCCGCCAGCTTTTAAAACAACGATCTGGTCGAAAGAAGTGAATTCTTCAACAGAACATCAAACCAAAAAAAGAAAAAAATATATAAATATATATATTGCATTTGGGAACATATCACGAGGAGTACCTTATACTGATTATATGCCTGTTTATTACAACTTCAAGTAAGGCATTTTACCGTAATGGTCCCGTTTCCGTGCTGGGGTATATTAGTTGCACGTGCAATTTGAAAATCCAACCGGCATGAAAAAAGATTGGGTCAAATGATACATGTTAGGCTGCGCGAAAGTTGGCGAGGCATGTTAGAAAGGTGAAATTTTGATAGGGGAAGGAAAAACGACCTAATGAAAAATTGTCAGTAAAATAATAATAATAATAATAATAATAATAATTAATATACAACCAATATCATATGAATAAATATAAACTTGAACCACTCGGAGTATTTCTACCGACATTCGGAATATTATCCCCGGGCATTATTGACCAAACATTACCTGTATAGTCGTTCGGAAAACTCCGAGTATACTCGATATTTCGCGGAGTGTTTGGGAGTGGTTTGTTTCCTCATTCCGAGTGTTTTGATGAAAATATGCGGAGTGGTTTGGGGTACTGTGAAAATTGCATTCGGAGTGAAAAAGAAAACTGGCTTTTATGCGCGACCTGTAGTGTATTTAGCACCAGTTTATCACCTGTGATTAGAGATCACTTCTTAAACACAAGCCTAAGACTCTGTTCAGACTGGGATGACAAATGTGCGAATGGAACAAAAGCATTTCATCCAAAGAAATTTTCATCAAGAGCCACTCACTTACTCGTATCAGTGTTTTCTGAACTGCACAGGAGAAATGATAAGCTTCTGTGTGAAATTGGGTAATAGCCACTATATTCAACTTCAATTGGTATAAATTTTGAAATGACTGAGTATATCATGTTTGGTTACCCAATTAAATTAATTCCAGTAGAACCATCGGTGTTATATACATTTATTATTTATCTTACCTTGCAACTTGACAGAGGAATAAATAAATCTTCACAAAGTTTTTATGCTTTAACTAGTCTGTACATCGCTAACGTTCATTTGCAAAAAGGAGGCATCTCAAAGGCAAGAATAATGAATGAAAACAGGTTATACTGAACAGAAAGTTTCAACTCTGAAAGAATTATGTCCCCCCACCAGAGGGAAGGGGGACATATTGTTTTGGGTGCGCATCCCTTTTGCGTTGGCGTCAGTGTAGCCTGTTTGAAGCACTATCTCCCCTGAACCTATGGATGGATTTTGACCAAACTAACTGGGATGGGGGAAAACAGTCATTAGGTCATGCTGACCTTGACCTCATTTTCAAGGTCACAGCGAGCCAAAAAGCAGTCATTTTTGGGCCAAAAATGGCTTGTCTGCACTCTGTCACAGCGACCCAAAAACAGTCATTTTTGGGCCAAAAATGGCTTGTCTGCACTCTATCTCATGAACAAATCGATTAATTTTAGTCAAACTTGATACAATATATCATTACAACATACCGCAGATTTGATTAGACTTTTGTGACCTTGACCTCATTTCAAGGTCACAGCTATCCCAAAACAGTCATTTTTGGGCCAAAAATGGCTTGTCTGCACTCTTCAATCTCATTAACAAATTGATTAATTTTAGTCAAACTTGGAACTATTTATCATTATTACCTACCGCAGATTTGATTAGATTTTTGTGACCTTGACCTCATGCTCAAGGTCACAATGACCCAAAAGCAGTCATTTTTGGGCCAAAAATGACCTCATTTTCAAGGTCACAGCAACCCCAAAACAGTCATTTTTGTCTATCTCATTAATGAATTGATTAATTTTAGTCAAACTTGGTACAATGTATCAATAGATGGGCTGCATGATGCTTCCACGCAGAGTTGAAACCGTCCGTACACTAGTACTGGTAAACCGCTTAAAGGATCTAAGCCTGTCCAGGAACTGCAGTGCGAGGCGGACCGTCCATGCTTATAAACCCTATTGGTTTCATTGGGCGACAGAGCTTGTGATGTCATTTCATCTCAATGTCGGGTAAAAGTCCCACAAAATTGGAAGCAACGTCTCCAAAATGACCTATACTGTGTTGACGGGGACGTTAAACCTCAAATCAAACAAACAAAAACAATGTATCATTACAACAACCCACAGATTTGATTAGATTCTGGTGACCTTGACCTCATTTTCAAGGTCACAGCAACCCCAAAACAGTCATTTGTGTCTATCTCATTAACGAATTGATTAATTTTAGTCAAACCTGGTACAATATTTTTGATAAGATTTTGGTTACCTTGATCTTTTTTATTTCAAGGTCACAGCGCCCCCAAAACATTTTGGGACAAAAACGGCTTGTCTGCAGACTATCGCATTAACAAATTGATTAATTTTAGTCAAACTTGGTACAATATATCATTACAACATGACGCAGATTTGATTATATTGTGGTGCCCTTGACCTTTTTTCCAAGGTCATAGGCCCTCAAAAACAGATGATTTTGGGACAAATAAACAGGCTTGTCTGCACCATTTCTCATAAACAAATTGATTAATTTCCTTCAAACTTGGCACAATATATCATTAAAACAGACCACAGATTTGATTAGATTTTGGTGACCTTGACCTTTTTTTCAAGGTCACAGGCCCCCCAAAACAGTCAATTTTGGGACAAAAATGGCTTGTCTGCACTCTTAAGGCCAAGGTCTCAAGAAACCTGTTCTTCTGGGGCCAAAAAAATCTTATCTGTAACCTATATCATTTAAGAATTTATGAATGTTGGTCAAAATCTGTACAATATTTAATTACAGTCTACCAAATTTGTCCGGTGATCTGAGCTTTTTAATGACTGTTTGTTTTTTAAGGTTACAGGCTCCCACAAAAACTGACATTTTTTGGCCAAAAATGGCTTGTTTGCAGCTTACATTTTGGTGACTTTAACCCAGTTATTAAAGTCAAATGGGTGTTTAAGATATATTTATGGTGGGGGGTGAAATTGTTTTCCTCTGAAAACATTTCTACTTACAGTTGACTCTCGTTATCTCAAACACTGTTAATTCAAACTCCTGCTTATGTCAAACGTATTTTGGCCACAATAGTTATACATGTAGTTTTTCAATGTGTTCATTAGACTTCAACTCCTTCTATTTCAAACTACAGTTATACACCAAGTATAAGCTCTACTGGTCTGGAAACGATAAAGGCACTGCTGGTGTAGGAGTGTTTGTGGCAGAAGAGTGGATAGAGAAAGTTTTTGAAGTGCAAAGAGTCTCGGACAGAATCATCGTGGTAAAGCTTGTAGTCGGCCAGTGCGTGGTTACCCTTCTGTCTGTGTATGCCCCACAGAGTGGTTTAAGTGCTGAAGTCAAGGACCTGTTCTTTGACCAACTGCGTGCTGTGACTGCCAGGATCCCAGGATCCGAACTCCTGATCCCATGTGGAGATTGGAATGGCCACGTAGGCCGTGCAGGCACTGGATACAAGGAAGTGCATGGTGGGATCGGGTATGGTAGACCTGAACCAGATGTTGAGGGTGAGAGGATTCTAGAGTATGCCCTGGCATTTGACCTGCTTCTTGGAAACACATTTTTCAAGAAACGTGACAGTCATCTTATCACATACTAGTCAGGAAGCGCAGCGACGCAGATAGATTTCATCCTTTACCGCAGGACAATGCGCAAACTTGTCACAGATGTGAAAGTGATCCCTGGAGAGGAAGTAGCCCTGCAACATCAGCTACTCATATGCATCATGAGGATTGATGTGCCACCAAAACCCAAGCGCAAGTTCACCCCCAGACTAAAAGTTTGGAAGCTAAAGGAATCTCAGACAAGAAATCATTTCCAGGAGGTTTTCAGCCAGCATGTGAGTGCTTCGGCAGGTGTAGCAGATGCTACCACTGAGGATATATGGAACGGCATCAAGACCGGTCTGCTCAAGACAACTGAAGAGGTGTGTGGCACAACTCTGCCCCACCGCTGGCGTCGCGAAACCTGGTGATGGAATGAGGATGTTAATAAGGTCATTGCAGCCAAGCGGCAAGCCTTTAAAGCTTGGAAGACTGGTAAGGGCACCCGTGCATCATATCTTGCGGCCAAACGCATAGCCAGACGTGCTGTGCACCATGCTCGCCAAGAAGCTGAGAAGGAGATCTACAAGAATATTGACCCTAAGTCCTCAGAAGTATACCGCCTTGCTAACCAGATGAGGAGAGAGAATGCTGATGTTGTAGGTGACAAACCAGTAAAGAATGATGCAGGGGAGATGTCAATGAGTGAAGACTCAAAGCAGAGGGCCTGGTTAGAACACTACCAAAGGCTACTCAATGTTGAGTTCGACTGGGACCCAGACCACCTGTCTGATGAACCACCAGTGGAAGGGCCATCCATCCCAATCACTATTGATATGGTTAAGAAGGCTATCTCTCAGATGAAGACTGGCAAAGCGACGGGGCCCTCTGGCATAGTGGTGGAGATGATAAGAGCTGCAGGTGATGCGGGAGCCTTGATGATCTGCGACCTTGCAGCTGCAATCATCAGTGATGGGAAGGTACCCTCTGACTGGGAACAGAGTTTCATTGTCTGTCTCTACAAGGGCAAGGGCGATGCATTGGAACGGGGCAACTACCGTGGTCTCAAGCTGACAGAACAGGTCATGAAAGTCCTGGAGAGGATTGTGGATGGCCTCATTAGGCAGTTGGTGTCCATCGACGATTCCCAGTTTGGCTTCGTCCCAGGAAGAGGCACAACAGATGCAATTTTTGTTGTCCGACAGCTGCAAGAGAAGTATCTGGCGGCCAACAGGAGACTCTACATGGCTTTTGTAGACCTGGAGAAGGCATTTGATCGAGTGCCTCGGAAAGTCATCTGGTGGGCACTAAGAAAACTTGGAGTGGACGAGTGGATTGTGAAACTGGTCCAAGGGATGTACGCTAATGCTCGGGGCCGTGTCCGCGTTGGTGATGGTTACAGTGAAGAATTCGAGGTGAAGGTGGGTGTTCATCAAGGCTCTGTTCTCAGCCCACTGCTTTTCATCATTGTGCTTGAAGCCTTGTCATGCGAGTTCCGCTCTGGAGTCCCCTGGGAGGACCTGTATGCTGATGACCTTGTCATCATAGCTGAATCCCTTGAGGAATGTGTCAGGAGGCTCTTAACTTGGAAAGACGCAATGGAGGCGAAAGGGCTGAGAGTGAATGCAGGAAAGACAAAGATCATGATCTGTGGTACAGGTCTGGACCTCTTGCAGAGTACAGGCCAGTTCCCATGCGCTGTATGTCGCACTGGAGTGGGCAGCATTAGTATCTTTTGTAATGGCTGCAAGTTCTGGGTGCACAAGAAATGCAGTGGGCTCAAACGCTTGATAGAGGACCCTGATTACAGGTGTACAAGGTGCCAAGGAACTGCACGCCCCTTAGATGGCAGACGGCAGAGGGAAGTCCAAGTCGGATCCGACAAGCTGGAGGTTGTAGCTTCCTTCTGCTACCTAGGTGATATGCTGTCTGCAGCGGGTGGTTGCGACCTTTCAACTACATCACGTGTGAAAACAGCCTGGAAGAAATTCAAGGAGTTGCTACCAGTTCTCTCTTCCCGTCACCTCTCGTTCAAGACACGTGGCCGTGTGTATAGCTCTTGTGTGCGGAGCGCAATGCTCCATGCCAGTGAGACATGGCCATTGACAAAGCCAAACCTCCAACGTCTACAGCGAAATGACAGGGCAATGATCAGACAGATCTGCAATGTCAAGCCACAGGACATTTTCACCATCAGGTCCAGTGAGTTACTTGAGCGTCTTGGCATTGAGGACCTGGACCTCATCCTGAAAGAGAGAAGACTCCGCTGGTATGGACATGTGGAATGCTCCAATGGTGCAGTCAAGACTGCCTGTGACATACAGGTAAGTAGAAAGCGGGGGCCAGGAAGGCCCAAGATGACCTGGAAGCAGCTAACAGAAAGAGATTGCAGAGAATGGAAGCTCTCTGCAATCGATCCTCATGATAGACAAGCCTGGAGATCTGGTGTAAGATCTGCCATGCGTGCAGCAAGCCAGCTACCTGGAAGGGGGCCCACTTATGTGGACGTTGCCCCTGTACCTGCAAGTTAATCAAAAATCCGTTGATGATGATGATGATGAGTTATCTCAGACCAAAATTTCCAGTGCTTTGGAGTGTGAAGTAAGGACAGTATATGCAATAATGCAAGTATGTCAGTATGATTTGGGTATGTTGGATTTTTCTTGGAGCTATGTTGTGCAGTGGTAAAGCATCAGATTTGAGATTGATCCCCGCAAATGCCAAGTGTTGTTTTCTTGAGCAAGAGACTTTATCCACATTGCTTAGTACTGGCTTCTACCCAGGAAGAGGAAGAAATCAAAGTACTGAAAGTACTGAGAGGCGGGCGAGTAATGTCATTCTATCACAACGCTCTTTAGTTAAAACTTGAAAAAAAAAATGACTACAGTCTTTTTACTCTGTCGGCCCCCTCCCATCGGGGCTTGAAAAATAGATGGGCTACATGATGTTTCCACCCAGGGCTGAAACTGACCCGCAAACGAGTACTGGAGAACCGCTTAGAGGATCTAAGCATGTCCAGGCAAAGCGGTGCGAGTCGGCCCACCCATGCTTATAAACCCTATTGGTTTCATTGGGCGGCAGGTCTTAAGATGTCATTTCATCTCAATGTCGGGTATAAGTCCCACAAAATTGTAGCAACGTATCCAAAATGACCTTTTAAGTGTTGACGGGCACGTTAAACCTCAAATCAAACAAACAAAAACTTTTTACGCTCCAGTATCATGTAATTGCTCTTCAATTTATCATTGAGTATTTTTATCTTCAAACGGGCTATTCAAAGACAGGATGCATGTCTCCAAGAAGTTGGCTCTTTTTTCTAGCTGGAAGAAACTGCTGTTTATTTATTTATTTTATTTATTTATTTCTGTATCTGAATTAATTTTCACCGACTTTGCGGACGATCACATATCTGTACACTGAAGACAGCCTACAAATATTCATTTCAGTGATGCCCCTGCCTATCGGGGCTTGGAGAAATAGATTGGGCTGCATAATGCGATGCCCCCGCCCATCGGGGCTTGGAGAACTAGATTGGGCTGCATGATGCTTCCACCACATAGAGCTGAATCTGACCACACACGAGTACTGGTAAACCGCTTAGGACTAAGCCTGCCCGGGCAAAGCAGTGTGAGTCAGATCGTCCAATGCATATAAGCCTTCTGGTTTCATTGGACGGAAGGGCTTGAGGTGTCATTTCATCTCAATGTCGGGTCAAAATCCCACAAAATTCGAAGCAACGTCTCCAAAATGACCTAAATAGTGTTGAAGGGGACGTCAAACCCCAATTCAAACAAACAAACAAATCGGAAATTCCACTCGTGCATCGCACTTGTGATAATACTGATGTTTTCAACCCACTCTTATTCCGCTACATTTGATCACTAAGTCGGAGCAAACTTTATTTATACAAGTATTAGATACAAAAAGCTTGAGTTCATGCTTAGCACACATTAATTTGTGTGAGTGAGTGAGTTTTACGTCCCACCAACAGCTAAGGTCATACTGAGACAGGACCTCGGTTTAAATACTCATCCGAAAGTCTGGAGAAGCCCGGAATAGATCCTGCGACCCCTGGTTTACAAGGCGAGTAGCGTAACCACTACACCACGGAGGCTTCTACATTACTTTGTGTGGTCATAAGATTGGAATGTCAAATGACAAAGCTGTTCATGTGTATTCTGTATAAGTGTGCCAGTAAATGATTCCAAAAGTTGACTCATGTTTCATATATAAACAAAACTGCCAACTTTTTACTATGACAACCAATCATACTAAGGAAACAAAAATGCAGTAGAACAGATGCATCTGCCTTCTTTTAGTGAAAACAAAAATAAAAGATGCGTATACTACAGTGTCAATTAAGCAGATCTCTATAGATCCCAAATGGTTAAAGTGGCTTAGTCGAAAAGGGAGACAAAACCAAAACCGACCATAAATAAATAAATAAATATAAATGAGCCTGTCCATTTTTGTTTTTCATGCTAATACCGTAAATTCTAGAAAATAGCTCAACTTTACGCCTCCGGTGCAGTTAGTTAAATAAAGTTCTGTTCTGTTCTGTTCCCCCCTCTGCCTTACAGACACGCCGGAAGTGTGGACATAAAAAGACGCCAAAAGAAGAAAATAAAGTTTTGATAAATTTACCATGTCAGTGGTTTGACCATGCATTTTAAACCTTGATCAGATGCTGCGTTTTATGAACTTCAACCTTATCAAGGGCGTATATAAATCTGCAGCGTATTTGCCCATCAGTGCCAAGCGTCCCTTTACTGAGGCATTCGAAAACACTGAAGACCCTGAGTAGAGGCCATAGACTGTGGCGTCTGATCAGGGTCTTCATTATTTGCTTAAAGCACGGAACTTCATGTCAACTCACAGCGAATAAAATTTCTGCATGTAATAAGACCTCTCCAAAGCGGTCGGAATACCATGTTTGATGTCGATCATTACAGAGAAGCGTGTCAACCCTTTCAACCCTGTACACCGCTGCAGATACCGAGTCAGGTACATATACCGATACAAACGTTATAGATCCACGTGCAAGCAGTCTACTCAGACTCGTCAACGTTTTCCAGCTGTCAATGACTTGAACACAACATCTTTCTTTAAGAATTAGTACAATGTACACTGAATATCAAAGCTAGAAGGGTTCTGTTCAAAAACTGAGGGATGAAAGGGAATGGTTTCAAGCATAAACAGCAACGGCGTACTAAAATAGTGCAGGGTTTTTTTACTCAGCTTTCAGCGCAAATTTATTCATGAAATCTATTAAGCAGGTTCATTTGTACAAACATTATTCATTTTTCAAACAGTCCGGTCGAACTTGATTGGGTTTATTGCGTGTACTGCTTTTTTCATACTTCGATATGTATTTTAGTTTTTCTTTTTTTGAGCAGAGGACTACAAGAGAAGGAATGTCTAAAGAGGTGCTCAAGATCTGATGTACGAGGTGTACCATGACTATAGTCGGGCTAACGCCCGCCTAAAAATGGGTCTCATGGAAGATTAGTACAAGTACTAAATGTGTTACCCTCTATAGATAAAGTTTATTATTATTATTCATTAGGTTTCGTTGCCCTTCAAGTTATTTTTAATTGGGTATTCTTTCAGTTTCTGGGTATTTATGTGAATACAATGCTTATCTGTTCCTCTGACTACTTTTACTGCTTTTCCTGTATTTAGCACCTGACTGTTGACTATGATTAGAAATCATCTATCCAGCATACATGTACTCTATTCAGACTGGGCTGACAACTGTGCAGACTGATCAGTCTTGCTGGGTGCACGTCTGATGACACATTTCACCATAACTCTTAAGACGCTAAGAAAAACTACATCTGAAAATGCCGTCTGCTTATGTCGTCTGCTGAATCTTCTTGCAAACTTTTTTAGAAGTATTTTTTCATAAAGGCAAACAGTGTAGACCCAGATCAGACTGATCTGGGTCCACACTGTTTGCAAAAATGACTTTTAAAGTAACCAGCAGACGACAAAGCAGACGACAATTGTTGTGACTGGTGTCTTATGGGTCAAGTTGCTCACTTACCAGTGTATTCTGAACTGCTATTACTGTAGTTAGCACCAGACTGTCGACTGTGATTAGAGATCACCTCTTCGGCAGTTTTTCGAACATCGTGCAGTGACATCTTGATGTTGTTTATATCCAACATCAGCTCGTCATCGTTGTCCTCCCAGGCATCACTAGTTTTGTCCTCAAACTCTTGAAACGAATCGCCTTTTGAACTTTTCGTCTTCTCTTCTTTCTTATTGTTGTTAAAGCTGTCAATGAGAGAAAACATTTATTTTGTTTGTTTGGAGATTAACCCTTGTTCTGCTGAACCCGGATATGCCTTTTCTTTGAAACAATGTAGATCCAGATCAGATGGCTTCTAATGAAGCCATCTGATCAGGATCTACATTGTTTGTCATTCAGATTGTAAATTTGTTGTAATAATTTGCATCAAGTAATCTGATTGGTTGATAATCAGTAGTGGGTGTGGCATATATGAATATTCAGCAGAACAAGGGTTAATATGATGTCATTACCCCTTTTTGTACCAAATGGAATCTTCCTTCTTATATATGGCAGTTCATTTCAAAATTTAGGGGTGTCAGTTTGTCTTTTCTTCAAAATTTATTTGGAAAATGGCTGAACTTTTTGCAAACAGTGTAGGCCCTGATCAGATGCCGCAACGAAATTTCAGGCCCCAATGTTAAAAAACTTTTTCATGCTCAACTCACTTGAGCATGAACTTTATCCTGCTCATTAATTTTAAAACGCAAAACTAATGTTGGCATTTTAAAATTTATAAGCAGGATAGATGACATTCTGAGCTGATCTGAGCTTGAAAATTGTCTGTATTGTTTGTATTTTAAAGGTGCATTATTGAGCTATCGGGCTTCAAAAATGAAAAGCGTGTTTTTCGGTTTTATTTCTTCTATTCATGTAGCTTTGTCATTTGTAATCTTCTGAAACCAAATACCACTTCAGAACTTTGTGAAAATCGTCGTTTTCATTTTTGTTTATTTGTTGTTTTTGGGAATTTCAATCTAAAAATATTCCTGTCACGTGACAAAAAGCCGGGCAACATCACTGCGAAGATGGCGACCTCCGGTTCATCTGAGGAAAGTAGAATTTTTAGTCCAAATTACAAGTATTTGACTTTCAACGGCACTGACACAATACTATCATGCATGTTAATCTGTTATCAAATGCTAACGCATCAATTTACATGCAAGAAGGTCTTTTTGCCGTCAATATCTAAGGATGAATTTCTGAATCGATGAGAATTGACATGGGGTCGTTTCAAAGATACACAAAAACCGCATACATGTGAGAGTACATGTATGATGTGGGTATTTGTTAGAATTAGACGATACTAGCAATAACCTTTTGATTTGAGGGTTAACGTCCCAATTAACACTGTTTAACGTCCCCATCAACACTGTATAAGTAATTTTGGAGACCTAGCTTACAATTTTGTGGGACTTTTATATACCCGACATTGAGATGAAATGAGATCTCATTCCCTGTAGCTTACGGGCCTCCGTGGCCTAGTGGTTAAGAGCGCTGACTCTTGATCATTAGGTCTCTCACCGCTGTGGTTCGAGCCTCGCTCGGGTCATATGTGAGACGCCAAGTTCTGCAACGGAAGGTCAGATGGTTTTTCTCCGGGTACTCCGGTTTTCGCCCACCTCTGATTAACGATCGGCTCGATATGAGTGAAATAATCTTGAAAGGGCCGTAAAACCAAAACCAAAAAAAAAAAAAAATCCCTGTCGCCCAATGAAACCAATAGGGTTTATATGAATGGGCGGCCCGACTCGCACCGCTTTGCCTGGGCAGGCTTGGATCCTTTAGGCGGTTTACCAATACTCCTAAGCGGTCGGTTTAAGCTCTGCCTGGCACCATCATGCAGCCCACCTATTTCTTCAAGCCCCGCCATGGGAGCCGAGCAAGAACTTTTTAATACCGAAACAAAAGAGAAACACTATCCATATTCGCACCGCCCATCGGGGCTTGAAGAAATATATGGGCTGCATAATGCTTCCACGCAGAGCTGTAACTGACCCGCAAACGAGTACTGGTAAACAGCTTAGAAGATCTAAGCCTGGGCAAGCAAAGCGATGCGAGTCCGTCCATTTGTTTCACTGGGCGACAGGGCTTGAGAAGTCATTTCATCTCAATGTCTGGTAAAAGTCCCACAAAATTGTTATCAACGTCTCCAAAATGACCTTTACAGTGTTGAAGGGGACGTTAAACCTCAAACCAAACAAACAAACGTGCACCAGGACCTTTCTACTCACTGATACTGGGATCGGCCACATTTTACCATTACTTGCAGATTTACAGCACACATCAATCTTGCAATTACGGTAGAGGTCTTAACCTGCACAGCGCTGGCCTCGGTAGCTCAGTCGGATGCGCGTCTGACTGCTGATCATGGGGAAGCAAGTTCGATACCTGCCGGGGTCGGCAATATTCTTTCGCGGGGATTGATCATGAAATCTTTCCTACGGTCATTCTCTCCATTCCACTGGCTCAAGAAGGGCAGTTGTCAGTTTCTGGCGAAAGAATGTGCACTCTCCTGGTTACCTCTTACGTATAAGCCTGCCCAGGAAAAGTAAACTGACAGGCTCAAAAACGGCCTTACTAGTGTTGACTTGACCGTAAACCCCAAAACAAACAAACAGTTAACCTGCATAGGGGATGACTCTCCCTGAACAGGGCGCCTCCAGTTTGTTTGTTTGATTTGAGGTTTAACGTCCCCGTCAGCACTTTAAAGGTCATTTTGGAGACGTTGCTTCCAATTTTGTGGGACTTTTACCCGACATTGAGATGAAATGACATCTCAAGCCCTGTCGCCCAATGAAACCCATAGGGTTTATTAGCATGGGCGGTCCGCCTCGCACCGCGGTTCCTGGACAGGCTTAGATCCTCTTAGCGGTTTACCAGTACTAGTGTGCGGGCCGGATTCAGCTCTGCGTGGAAGCATCATGCAGCCCATATATTTCTTCAAGCCCCTATGGGCGGGGGCCGGTGCCTCCAGTTAAACGTTCCGATCCAAAGGGCGGTGCGCATTTTGACATTCATCGCTGTAAATGGTGTTCAGACACCGAAATAATCATCGCCGGGTCGAACCGAGGGCCTCTGGCATCTGAGTCAAGTGCACTAACCACTCTGGGCTTAACCACTGAGCTGTCACGCTCAGTTTATTACATAAACTCCAGGTTTGCAGGATGAGACTCTGCGCAGTAATCGGCTCTTTCGCTGTACATCGTGGTCGTTCTCCCTGCTCGGGGGGCGGGGGGGGGGGGGGGGGGGGGGGGGGGGGGGGGGGGGGGTGTCAGGTGTCATGTGAGTACCAGCTGATAGCAAGCCGGCGGAATGAACAACTGACAGCGCATAAATGTCATCCTACTAGATTTCAGTAAGGCCTTTCACGAGGTTCCGCACAATTTCATTGCTGATGGATACCAGAAAGTCGTAATTGATGATTTCTTCGTCTGCGCCCGTTACTTCTGGTGTTCCACAGAGTACAGTGCTCGGCACTCTATCTATCTATCTCCATATACTGCCTTACGCCCGCGAGGACATTCTAGGCAGGTGCGCTGTCGAATAGAAAAAGGCAGAGTGTTAAAGAAAAGAAAGGCTAAAAACATAATAGTGAAGGGGATGAAAGACGATAGGTTATGATAGTTCAGATGAGATTAAAATCAGGTTAAAAACAACAACTTTTGGATCTAGGGCCTGGAGTGCTGCAGCTCACTAACTGCGATCTTGAATGACTCGAGGTCTGGTGAGCATACAGCAGTCTCTGGTAGTGCGTTCCACTGGACAATGGCCAGTGGAAAAAAGGAGTACTTGTAATAGTCTCGGGAAGTATGGAGTTGTCGGAATGCCATGGAATGACAGTGCCGTAGACTACTAATGTTAACAGGGTGGATATATTCAGGGAGGGGCACTGCCACAAGACCGTAGACAATTTTGTAGAAAAGACAGAGACGCGCATCTGCCCGTCTCTGTTCGAGTGTCCTCCAACCCAAGCTGTCCAACATTGCAGTGACACTAGACTGGTAGTCATAGTTGCAAGTTGTCCAGCGTGCTGCCCTACGTTGGACTTTTTCCAGCTGGAGTATTTTCTCCTTGGTATGAGGGTCCCAAACGGGGGCGGCGTACTCCAGCTGGGGGCGGACCAGTGTCTTGTAGGCAGTCTCTCGTACCTGCGGATTTTTTGTTCTGATGTTTCTTTTAACAAAGGCGAGGGTCTTGTTTGCATTTGCTGTTATCCGGTCAATGTGGGAGTTCCAGGATAGGCCACTGGAGATGTCAACCCCCAAGTACTTCGCACTGGTGACAACCTCCAGGACTTGGCCGTGTAGAGTGTACACTGTGTTTATCACTTTCCTGGCTGTTGTCACCCGTACTACTTGGCACTTGGATGGGTTGAACTCCATGTCCCACCGATTCTCCCACTGAGATAGTCTGTCCAGGTCAGTCTGTAGTGCCTTCCCATCTTCCGTGCCCCCGACTGTCAGGTAGACGGCCGTGTCATCTGCAAAAAGACGGACCTGTGATGTCAGCTCATCTGGCAGGTCATTGATATAGACGAGAAACAGGATCGGACCCAGAACTGACCCCTGAGGGACCCCAGAGGTCACTGGGACAGATCCTGATTCCTCGCCATCAAGTACCACAGTCTGGGTTCGGTTTCCAAGGAAGGCACGGATCCAGTTTAATGTAGAACCTCTGATTCCATACTGATGGAGTTTCCAAAGGAGTTTGGAGTGATTTACTTTATCAAAGGCCTTTGAAAAATCCAGCAATACCAAATCAGTTTGCTTACCTGTACTCACATTCCTTGCAAGGTCCTCGACCAACATGGTAAGCTGTGTCTCGCATGACCTCTTTTCCCTAAAACCATGCTGTAGATCGTACAGGAGGTCATGCTTATCAAGGTGCTTTACCAGGTGGGAAGCCATTATGTGTTCGAGGGTCTTACAGAGAATGCAAGTCAGTGAAATGGGCCTGTAATTTGCAGCGGATGACTTATCTCCCTTTTTGAAGACTGGAGTTACCTGGGCTTTGCACCAATCGGCAGGGAGCTTTCCTGTAGCTATTGAGCGTTCAAAAATGATTTGAATGATTGGTGCAATTTCCTCTCTCAGTTCTTTTAGTAGAAGGGGCTTAAGTCGGTCAGGTCCAGCTGCTTTTCCAGGTTTCAGGTTTTGAAGGAGTTTCAGTATGCCATTTGCAGAGATACAAAAGTCCTCCATAACTGGGGTTGGATTCAGTACCCCAGGCGGTACCGAGTCAGGACTAATTGTACCACTGTCAGACTCTCCTCTTCCTCATATACATCAACGACTTGCCACCACGCGTCTCCCCTGTTCGCTGATCACTGTCTGTTGTACCGAGTTGCTGTCGCTCAAGAGGACTTTAATCATTTACAAGCATGGGAGAGAGACTGATAGATGCGTTTTCACCCAGACAAGACTTAGTCTGAGTACATCAGAATCGGCAACAAAAGCAAGATAATGGAGTCATCATACAACATCCATTGCCAGAAGTAAAGCAAAAAACCTGGCTATAGACAGTACACTGGTGTGAAATAGTCACACTGACATGCTTAGACTAGCTTCTAGTCGGATATCATATTTTAAAGTTAATAAGTAATATTCTTCTACCCCTTATTTGATCTTGGGAAGATATACTCTATCTAAAATGCCAGTTTGCCTTATCAGTTGGTGTTCGGTAAGGGGTACAGAAAGGCAATAAACATTTCATGACTGTAGCTGTAATCAATCATTTACCAAGGATCTTGCGAGGTAAAATTCGCATTGTACTAGACCTTGGTGTCTGAGACAAGATTAAAGTCTAACAAGGTTTCATATTTGATAAAAACACACATGAAGGTTGGTAATTGGTTAATATGACATCAAGGTCTAGTAGCTAGACTATGACATGCTATCTACGACAGACAGCCAGACAGTTGCTTTCCTATCCTACGCAGGAATCTCTCTGCATGCCCAAAGGACATCAAGGCAACAGCATACAAGTCACTAGTTAGACCTAAACTAGAATATGCTGCCACCCCCTGGGACCCCTACAAACAAACTAGTCCAGTTCAATCGCAATCTTCCGCTCACATCGTCTATCTTACTGATCATATGCATATTGGAAATGAAAAAAGGGAGGTTGGTAAAACCTAGTATTCCTTGAATTTCTCGAATCAAGGTCTGCTTTAATTAAGGAAGTTTCGTAATCCCTGATCGTTTTGTTATTGACGAAGAGCTCTGTGTGAATGACTCATGTGGACAACTTTCAGATGGTTAGAAAAGTAGTTGTGTATAAGTATGAAACGTCCGCTTTATAATGCAGTTTTCTTTCAAAAAAACAAAATACAGAGGAGTACGGCAGCTTGGATTTTTCAAGTACGGCAACTTGGATTTTTTTAAGTACGGCAACTTGGAAAAAAAATGCTGAATTAACTGTACGGTTACTTGCGTCACAAAATTACAAATTTGGAAACTACTGACACCATTTTGACATCGTTTGGAAGGAAAGGCCGTGGTTATTATCATGTTTGGTTTCATCACATAGGGATCGATTATAATGATAGTGCTGATCGTAAATCAATCTATTTTTGCATGAAACAGATGGAGATGTGAAATCTACACCAGGGCCATATTTCCTTTTGAGAATTCTTTGTCGTTGCTTTCGCTTTGTTTCATTACTGAAAATACTTTGGAAGAAAGTCTGTCCCCTATTGGTCTATTCAACGGAAGGAACTTTCCTTTCGTGATGGGAAGTTTTTCTCTCTTTTTTTTCTTTTTTTTTTTTTTTTTCTTTTTGTTGTTTTTGTTTACGAAATAAAGTTTGTTTTTCAGTGAGCTGAAATAGTTTCTACTTCGTTCTTGTGAAACTTACAACTAGAGTAGACGTTAGTTTATGCGTTGAGAAGTGTTTATTCCTTTGACGAGAGTTTATTCAAACGAAGGTCCTGTAACATGCATACTATACTCCAGTTATTTAAGATTATGAGTGAGGCCATTATTATTATTTTTTTTTTTTATTTATTTATTTTTTTTGTTGTTGTTTGCATTACGAAAACATGCCTATTCAAATAAATTGAACATATTTCCACCAAAAAAATGAAAATGTTCAGATAAAAGATTCTGCTATTTTTCATAATTCAGCTCAAAACATAGATTTTGGGTACTCGTTGGAACCGTCTCGACCAGGCGGTTTCTGACGAGTACCAAAAATCTATGTTTTGGGCAGAAATGCGAAAAATAATGTACACCCCTACAAACCCCATTCTACTGGATTAAAGTGGAGTTTAAGAGGGTCAAAATTGCATAGGCATGTTTTCATGATGGTCTTCTGTTTTTTTTTTTTTTCGAAATCGGCCACGTGCACACATGTTGCAATTTTTATCTTGTATATTCCAACCATTTCACATTTGTACGGTTTAGTAACGCCACAGACAACAAAAAGCTACTTTAAAGAAGGTGATTTAAGGTTCCTCAATACAGTAGTTTCACTACATTTGAGGTACTGAAAAAATCATATTTGCAAATAGTTACCCAAACAGATTTTTCATCAGATGGTAGTCCATGTAAATGTAAGAATATGAAAGCAAAATATTTTTATTGGAAAGTCACCATGTTAGTAATTTATTGCATTTTTCCATGGTTTTGCAAAAATGATATCTTAATCCACAGAACAAAAATGTGTAAAACACTATCATAGAATTGTGGCTAAAGGTTGCCTTTAGGCACTGCAAGAGTGGAATTTAAAGTAAAATACCTGAATAGTACTGAAAATTAATGATTCCTCCCCACCCCCAAAAAATGTTATTATTTCACCTGGTACTATTTTTAAATTCAGTGTATGGTAGCCAAAAATGACCAGTTCTACCAAGTTGGCAGTAAGATCACTGATTGGGTTGAGGTGTTGCAATCTCTTGCAAATTTAGCTTGTAAAATGATTGACCTTCTTTGGTGCTTTTAGTATTTCATTTTATATATTTCATTCATGCAATTTATAACAATTTATGAATCACTGCACCAAAGTTTCACTGTATCATTGATTGTTTTTACTGGGTGGGTGATTTGATACTGGAATAAAATCCAAAACCAAAAAAAAAAAAAAAAAAAAAAAAAAAAAAATAAGATAAAAACAGTTTATCCCCATATTTGAACTGAAAGAATGAAAGCAGCCTGTTCAGCACCAGGATTTTTGTGCAAAAGGCTTCTGATCACTTCCAATAACTGCTATGTTATAGCAGTGATTTTTACCCATTGATTTGTTACATCAGAATCAGAATCAGAATTGTTACTGGTGACACGTCAAATGACATTCATACACCAGGACCTGTGATATGGGAAGTTTGTCCCTAGCTCTAACCAAAGATGTAAACTTAGCTACACAATCATCAGCACCTTCCGCCGTCGAAATAATAGAATCCAGAAGGGCATTCCAATCTCTAATGGTTCGGGGGAAGAACGATTCTTTATAAATATCCGTTCTTGCAGTAAGAGTCTGAAACGTCATTGAATGGTGCTGTCTACAGTGCCTAGCCGGGGGAACAAGGTCATCTGTTGGAATGCTGGCAGCACCCTTTAGACCTTTGTATAAGAGTATGAGCCTACTGTCTCTTCTCCTTTTCTTGAGAGACTCCCATCTTAATTTTCCTAGAATTCCAGTCATGCTCCCAGTTTCAAAGCAGTAATTTCCAGTTACAAATCTAGCCGCTCTATTCTGAACTTTTTCAATTTCTTCATTTAGGACCACTCCGCTTGGGTCCCAGATGCAACTACCATATTCCAAGATTTGGCGAACAAGTCCCCTGTATGCTGTCTCTTTCACATCCTGGGGACACTGGTGAAGATTTCGCCTCAGGAATCCAAGAGTTCTATTCGCCTTTATACACATATTGCTAATGTGTGTATTCCATCTCAAATCGTGAGTGATTGTCACACCAAGGTATTTAATGGAATTCACATTTTCGAGGACCGTTCCCTCTATAGTGTAAGAAGCCTCAACTTTATTAGATCTCTTCCTTGTTATCTGCATAATTTTGCATTTAACTGGCTGAAATCTCATGCCACATTTTCGGGCCCAACATCCTAATCCATCTATGTCGGCCTGAAGTTTCAGTGAGTCATCTGTATCACTAATTTCCCGGTAACAAACACAGTCATCTGCGAAAAGTCTTATTTCTGAGTCAATGTCAGAGGAAATATCATTGATGTACAGGGAGAACAATAGAGGACCAAGAACAGTCCCTTGTGGGACTCCAGACAAAACTGGCGCCCATACTGAAGATTCACCATTAACAACAACACGCTGTTTTCTGTTCACATGAGTCACCATAAACAAATAATTGATGTTTGGACATATTTATCTAATCCAATTAATGATCTGTTGTGTCACCTACTTACCAATGTGCGGGTTGGTAAAATTTCATAGAAGCCCAATGCTTTTAATATGTTTTGCTGAAAGAAGTTAAAAAAGAAATCAACCTTTTTCAACTTGTTTACTTGGGAACAGGGGTGAACAACACAAACAGGACAATGTTACACATAGAAACTAGTTCAGAAATGAAGGCATACTATTCATGAATTAACGAACAAATTATGTTAGAAAGTACGTGAAAATAGGCGCAAGACAGTTTCAAATATGAATATTATGTTTTAAATTTAAAGCAATGGTGTCAGGTGTCAGGTGTCATGTGAGTACCAGCTGATAGCAAGCCGGCGGAATGAACAACTGACAGCGCATAAATGTCATCCTACTAGATTTCAGTAAGGCCTTTCACGAGGTTCCGCACAATTTCATTGCTGATGGATACCAGAAAGTCGTAATTGATGATTTCTTCGTCTGCGCCCGTTACTTCTGGTGTTCCACAGAGTACAGTGCTCGGCACTCTATCTATCTATCTCCATATACTGCCTTACGCCCGCGAGGACATTCTAGGCAGGTGCGCTGTCGAATAGAAAAAGGCAGAGTGTTAAAGAAAAGAAAGGCTAAAAACATAATAGTGAAGGGGATGAAAGACGATAGGTTATGATAGTTCAGATGAGATTAAAATCAGGTTAAAAACAACAACTTTTGGATCTAGGGCCTGGAGTGCTGCAGCTCACTAACTGCGATCTTGAATGACTCGAGGTCTGGTGAGCATACAGCAGTCTCTGGTAGTGCGTTCCACTGGACAATGGCCAGTGGAAAAAAGGAGTACTTGTAATAGTCTCGGGAAGTATGGAGTTGTCGGAATGCCATGGAATGACAGTGCCGTAGACTACTAATGTTAACAGGGTGGATATATTCAGGGAGGGGCACTGCCACAAGACCGTAGACAATTTTGTAGAAAAGACAGAGACGCGCATCTGCCCGTCTCTGTTCGAGTGTCCTCCAACCCAAGCTGTCCAACATTGCAGTGACACTAGACTGGTAGTCATAGTTGCAAGTTGTCCAGCGTGCTGCCCTACGTTGGACTTTTTCCAGCTGGAGTATTTTCTCCTTGGTATGAGGGTCCCAAACGGGGGCGGCGTACTCCAGCTGGGGGCGGACCAGTGTCTTGTAGGCAGTCTCTCGTACCTGCGGATTTTTTGTTCTGATGTTTCTTTTAACAAAGGCGAGGGTCTTGTTTGCATTTGCTGTTATCCGGTCAATGTGGGAGTTCCAGGATAGGCCACTGGAGATGTCAACCCCCAAGTACTTCGCACTGGTGACAACCTCCAGGACTTGGCCGTGTAGAGTGTACACTGTGTTTATCACTTTCCTGGCTGTTGTCACCCGTACTACTTGGCACTTGGATGGGTTGAACTCCATGTCCCACCGATTCTCCCACTGAGATAGTCTGTCCAGGTCAGTCTGTAGTGCCTTCCCATCTTCCGTGCCCCCGACTGTCAGGTAGACGGCCGTGTCATCTGCAAAAAGACGGACCTGTGATGTCAGCTCATCTGGCAGGTCATTGATATAGACGAGAAACAGGATCGGACCCAGAACTGACCCCTGAGGGACCCCAGAGGTCACTGGGACAGATCCTGATTCCTCGCCATCAAGTACCACAGTCTGGGTTCGGTTTCCAAGGAAGGCACGGATCCAGTTTAATGTAGAACCTCTGATTCCATACTGATGGAGTTTCCAAAGGAGTTTGGAGTGATTTACTTTATCAAAGGCCTTTGAAAAATCCAGCAATACCAAATCAGTTTGCTTACCTGTACTCACATTCCTTGCAAGGTCCTCGACCAACATGGTAAGCTGTGTCTCGCATGACCTCTTTTCCCTAAAACCATGCTGTAGATCGTACAGGAGGTCATGCTTATCAAGGTGCTTTACCAGGTGGGAAGCCATTATGTGTTCGAGGGTCTTACAGAGAATGCAAGTCAGTGAAATGGGCCTGTAATTTGCAGCGGATGACTTATCTCCCTTTTTGAAGACTGGAGTTACCTGGGCTTTGCACCAATCGGCAGGGAGCTTTCCTGTAGCTATTGAGCGTTCAAAAATGATTTGAATGATTGGTGCAATTTCCTCTCTCAGTTCTTTTAGTAGAAGGGGCTTAAGTCGGTCAGGTCCAGCTGCTTTTCCAGGTTTCAGGTTTTGAAGGAGTTTCAGTATGCCATTTGCAGAGATACAAAAGTCCTCCATAACTGGGGTTGGATTCAGTACCCCAGGCGGTACCGAGTCAGGACTAATTGTACCACTGTCAGACTCTCCTCTTCCTCATATACATCAACGACTTGCCACCACGCGTCTCCCCTGTTCGCTGATCACTGTCTGTTGTACCGAGTTGCTGTCGCTCAAGAGGACTTTAATCATTTACAAGCATGGGAGAGAGACTGATAGATGCGTTTTCACCCAGACAAGACTTAGTCTGAGTACATCAGAATCGGCAACAAAAGCAAGATAATGGAGTCATCATACAACATCCATTGCCAGAAGTAAAGCAAAAAACCTGGCTATAGACAGTACACTGGTGTGAAATAGTCACACTGACATGCTTAGACTAGCTTCTAGTCGGATATCATATTTTAAAGTTAATAAGTAATATTCTTCTACCCCTTATTTGATCTTGGGAAGATATACTCTATCTAAAATGCCAGTTTGCCTTATCAGTTGGTGTTCGGTAAGGGGTACAGAAAGGCAATAAACATTTCATGACTGTAGCTGTAATCAATCATTTACCAAGGATCTTGCGAGGTAAAATTCGCATTGTACTAGACCTTGGTGTCTGAGACAAGATTAAAGTCTAACAAGGTTTCATATTTGATAAAAACACACATGAAGGTTGGTAATTGGTTAATATGACATCAAGGTCTAGTAGCTAGACTATGACATGCTATCTACGACAGACAGCCAGACAGTTGCTTTCCTATCCTACGCAGGAATCTCTCTGCATGCCCAAAGGACATCAAGGCAACAGCATACAAGTCACTAGTTAGACCTAAACTAGAATATGCTGCCACCCCCTGGGACCCCTACAAACAAACTAGTCCAGTTCAATCGCAATCTTCCGCTCACATCGTCTATCTTACTGATCATATGCATATTGGAAATGAAAAAAGGGAGGTTGGTAAAACCTAGTATTCCTTGAATTTCTCGAATCAAGGTCTGCTTTAATTAAGGAAGTTTCGTAATCCCTGATCGTTTTGTTATTGACGAAGAGCTCTGTGTGAATGACTCATGTGGACAACTTTCAGATGGTTAGAAAAGTAGTTGTGTATAAGTATGAAACGTCCGCTTTATAATGCAGTTTTCTTTCAAAAAAACAAAATACAGAGGAGTACGGCAGCTTGGATTTTTCAAGTACGGCAACTTGGATTTTTTTAAGTACGGCAACTTGGAAAAAAAATGCTGAATTAACTGTACGGTTACTTGCGTCACAAAATTACAAATTTGGAAACTACTGACACCATTTTGACATCGTTTGGAAGGAAAGGCCGTGGTTATTATCATGTTTGGTTTCATCACATAGGGATCGATTATAATGATAGTGCTGATCGTAAATCAATCTATTTTTGCATGAAACAGATGGAGATGTGAAATCTACACCAGGGCCATATTTCCTTTTGAGAATTCTTTGTCGTTGCTTTCGCTTTGTTTCATTACTGAAAATACTTTGGAAGAAAGTCTGTCCCCTATTGGTCTATTCAACGGAAGGAACTTTCCTTTCGTGATGGGAAGTTTTTCTCTCTTTTTTTTCTTTTTTTTTTTTTTTTTCTTTTTGTTGTTTTTGTTTACGAAATAAAGTTTGTTTTTCAGTGAGCTGAAATAGTTTCTACTTCGTTCTTGTGAAACTTACAACTAGAGTAGACGTTAGTTTATGCGTTGAGAAGTGTTTATTCCTTTGACGAGAGTTTATTCAAACGAAGGTCCTGTAACATGCATACTATACTCCAGTTATTTAAGATTATGAGTGAGGCCATTATTATTATTTTTTTTTTTTATTTATTTATTTTTTTTGTTGTTGTTTGCATTACGAAAACATGCCTATTCAAATAAATTGAACATATTTCCACCAAAAAAATGAAAATGTTCAGATAAAAGATTCTGCTATTTTTCATAATTCAGCTCAAAACATAGATTTTGGGTACTCGTTGGAACCGTCTCGACCAGGCGGTTTCTGACGAGTACCAAAAATCTATGTTTTGGGCAGAAATGCGAAAAATAATGTACACCCCTACAAACCCCATTCTACTGGATTAAAGTGGAGTTTAAGAGGGTCAAAATTGCATAGGCATGTTTTCATGATGGTCTTCTGTTTTTTTTTTTTTTCGAAATCGGCCACGTGCACACATGTTGCAATTTTTATCTTGTATATTCCAACCATTTCACATTTGTACGGTTTAGTAACGCCACAGACAACAAAAAGCTACTTTAAAGAAGGTGATTTAAGGTTCCTCAATACAGTTATTTCACTACATTTGAGGTACTGAAAAAATCATATTTGCAAATAGTTACCCAAACAGATTTTTCATCAGATGGTAGTCCATGTAAATGTAAGAATATGAAAGCAAAATATTTTTATTGGAAAGTCACCATGTTAGTAATTTATTGCATTTTTCCATGGTTTTGCAAAAATGATATCTTAATCCACAGAACAAAAATGTGTAAAACACTATCATAGAATTGTGGCTAAAGGTTGCCTTTAGGCACTGCAAGAGTGGAATTTAAAGTAAAATACCTGAATAGTACTGAAAATTAATGATTCCTCCCCACCCCCAAAAAATGTTATTATTTCACCTGGTACTATTTTTAAATTCAGTGTATGGTAGCCAAAAATGACCAGTTCTACCAAGTTGGCAGTAAGATCACTGATTGGGTTGAGGTGTTGCAATCTCTTGCAAATTTAGCTTGTAAAATGATTGACCTTCTTTGGTGCTTTTAGTATTTCATTTTATATATTTCATTCATGCAATTTATAACAATTTATGAATCACTGCACCAAAGTTTCACTGTATCATTGATTGTTTTTACTGGGTGGGTGATTTGATACTGGAATAAAATCCAAAACCAAAAAAAAAAAAAAAAAAAAAAAAAAAAAAAATAAGATAAAAACAGTTTATCCCCATATTTGAACTGAAAGAATGAAAGCAGCCTGTTCAGCACCAGGATTTTTGTGCAAAAGGCTTCTGATCACTTCCAATAACTGCTATGTTATAGCAGTGATTTTTACCCATTGATTTGTTACATCAGAATCAGAATCAGAATTGTTACTGGTGACACGTCAAATGACATTCATACACCAGGACCTGTGATATGGGAAGTTTGTCCCTAGCTCTAACCAAAGATGTAAACTTAGCTACACAATCATCAGCACCTTCCGCCGTCGAAATAATAGAATCCAGAAGGGCATTCCAATCTCTAATGGTTCGGGGGAAGAACGATTCTTTATAAATATCCGTTCTTGCAGTAAGAGTCTGAAACGTCATTGAATGGTGCTGTCTACAGTGCCTAGCCGGGGGAACAAGGTCATCTGTTGGAATGCTGGCAGCACCCTTTAGACCTTTGTATAAGAGTATGAGCCTACTGTCTCTTCTCCTTTTCTTGAGAGACTCCCATCTTAATTTTCCTAGAATTCCAGTCATGCTCCCAGTTTCAAAGCAGTAATTTCCAGTTACAAATCTAGCCGCTCTATTCTGAACTTTTTCAATTTCTTCATTTAGGACCACTCCGCTTGGGTCCCAGATGCAACTACCATATTCCAAGATTTGGCGAACAAGTCCCCTGTATGCTGTCTCTTTCACATCCTGGGGACACTGGTGAAGATTTCGCCTCAGGAATCCAAGAGTTCTATTCGCCTTTATACACATATTGCTAATGTGTGTATTCCATCTCAAATCGTGAGTGATTGTCACACCAAGGTATTTAATGGAATTCACATTTTCGAGGACCGTTCCCTCTATAGTGTAAGAAGCCTCAACTTTATTAGATCTCTTCCTTGTTATCTGCATAATTTTGCATTTAACTGGCTGAAATCTCATGCCACATTTTCGGGCCCAACATCCTAATCCATCTATGTCGGCCTGAAGTTTCAGTGAGTCATCTGTATCACTAATTTCCCGGTAACAAACACAGTCATCTGCGAAAAGTCTTATTTCTGAGTCAATGTCAGAGGAAATATCATTGATGTACAGGGAGAACAATAGAGGACCAAGAACAGTCCCTTGTGGGACTCCAGACAAAACTGGCGCCCATACTGAAGATTCACCATTAACAACAACACGCTGTTTTCTGTTCACATGAGTCACCATAAACAAATAATTGATGTTTGGACATATTTATCTAATCCAATTAATGATCTGTTGTGTCACCTACTTACCAATGTGCGGGTTGGTAAAATTTCATAGAAGCCCAATGCTTTTAATATGTTTTGCTGAAAGAAGTTAAAAAAGAAATCAACCTTTTTCAACTTGTTTACTTGGGAACAGGGGTGAACAACACAAACAGGACAATGTTACACATAGAAACTAGTTCAGAAATGAAGGCATACTATTCATGAATTAACGAACAAATTATGTTAGAAAGTACGTGAAAATAGGCGCAAGACAGTTTCAAATATGAATATTATGTTTTAAATTTAAAGCAATGGTGTACTATTGTTTTTTGGGGGGGAAATTAGTTCCAAGGCGTATAAATACGTTTTTGCATTTGGCAAGATGGAAATCTCTTCAATTTGACAGCTACACTAATTTATCAGTGATGACAGGCTTCCAAGATAGGCGATTTCATTATGGTATACGCAGGAAGAAGGCTACATAGCTGACTTTTCAAGGTATTTTCATTGATGATGGAGAAAATAAAATGTGGAAGGCATAATTGATGAAATCTCAGCATTTCAGATTTACCGCAAGAAAAGGAGATGATGGCGCCCATCGAGAATAAACATTTAAAAAAAATCTTGTTTTCAATTCAGGTAGCCTTTTTGATAGAAAGCTTTGTCCGAGTCGTGAGTATTTGATATGAACTATTGATCTGCAGCTGTTTTAGTAACTTTTAAAAAAGTCTATAAAGCGGTTTCCTTTTTTCCTGGTAAAAGTGAAAAATACAGAATTTCATTTATTTTCAAAGGCACAGGGATGTTGCTAATGCAAGAAAGTACTTGCTGTAATAACCGTTTTTACCTCCAAACCTTTTTCTTGTGGGACATGGATTTTTAAACGGAAATCAGGATTATATTTTGGGGAAAATCAACTTGCAAATCTTTCATCTATATTTTTCTTGTGCAAATGTATTGAGGAAACTTAAGATGTCCTGAGATAAAAGTACTTTCATAAATTTCTTTTCCGTTCACAAAAGGTTACTTTTGCTGTAATATAAAGGGCAGCTAAAATAATTTTCATCCTAGTTGTAATCTAAAACTGTTAGTTTAACACTTAAATACCAGCATTTTAAACAAGAAGTGCAGATCTGGTAAAACGCAGCATTATGCTGCCTTTCTATGTTTGGATTCCATGTCCCAGTGAGATTCTATGATGGGGCGGTCTAAGTCCCTCTGGAGGGTGACCGAATAATCAGGGAGAATTATGGTCAGGTACACTCCAGTGTCACCAGCAAATAGGCGAACCCGGGACCACACATTGTCGGGTAGGTCGTTAAGGTATAATAACAATAATATTGTGCCTAGAACTGATCCTTGTGGTACACCTGAAGTAACTGGAACCTCATCTGAGTACTCACATTCAAGTGCAACTGTCTGACTTCTCTCAAGCAGAAAAGACTTAATTCACTGGATAGTTAATCCATGTACCAGTAGCTTGCGAAGAAGCTTCATGTGATTCACCTAGCCAAAGGTCATGCTAAACCCAAGATAAGATCTATTTGTTGACCATTTAATCATGATCTGGTAAGGTCATAAACAAGCAGAATCACATGAGTGTCACAAGATCTGCGCTCCCAGGCTGTTGAGTATTTTGTGATCATAAGGTTTGTCCAAACCAAATCTTATGCGGCGAAATTTAGTTTCAACCTACAAAAATCCATTTTTTGAAGGATTTTCTGCTTGTCGGAATTTTGTAAACCTGTCCCCGTAGAAAACCTAAAGTAAATTCTTATATGCCCATTATGACATAAAGACCACATTGGTAATGGGAAATTGTTTTTAAGAAATAGGTGCGATATGGGCATAAGAGCAATTTACGATCTTACTAGTGAGGAAGTGGTATTTTATAGTTTTGAACAGTTAAAGGCGAAATATGATATAAGGGCCACATTTTTAGACTACCACCATGTAGTAAATAGTATTTCTCAAGTATGAATTGATCAAATTCACATAAACCGTGTATTTGCTGTTAAATTTAAACCAAATGTAGTTTGTAACATATACTTTCAAGACTTGATAAGTTCAAAGAAAGGGAGTAGACTATTTATGATATTGTGGTTAGAGTAATCGAATACATTACACAAACAAAATGGCAAACGGAGATAGGAGATAAAGTGGAAAAAAGAGCATTAAAGACATTTCACGAGACAAAACTACGCGACTTTCAATACAAAATCAATAATAAAAATTTAGTAGCACATTCATTTCTATTTAAAATTAATAAAATCAGGGTTGTAGTTACTGTAATGAACAACCAGAAAAAATCCATTATTTATTTCTTAGATCCCCAAAAGTAAGAACGTTTTAGACTGAACTTTAATCATGGTTGACCACAAATGTAAATCCAGAAATATCGCTAGAGGATCGTAAAATACTATTTTCACACGGTGGTAAAGCAGAAGTGGTCAATTACATCTCTCTCTCTCTCTCTCTCTCTCTCTCTCTCTCTCTCTCTCTCTCTCTTTTAGCAAAATATTGTATATACGAAAACAAATTTGTTTCTATGAATAAAGTGCTTAGCGAGAGATACATTTCACTCATAAACAACAGGTTAGATAAATTCTTTAAGATTAAAGCCCCTCTCTCGCCCAGCCCAGTGGAATTCCAAGGCGGTTCTTCTGTCGCTGTTTATTTTTGTTATGGTTTGTCTTTGAGTGTTTGTATCACTTATTTTATTTTGTTTTGGATATCGAATTGGCCATTTTGTGGAAAAGTAACTGTCCTTTTGGCTTTCCGCTATTGATGTTTCCATTAGGGTCTGTTGTTTCATGTTTGTGTTTCTTTCCCCTTTGGTAACTCTGGTGGGAGTTGTGGGTAAATTGTGTCGATTCCTGATCATTGCCTACACTTCTATGTTCTACATATAACTACTTTTACCCAAACACTGATGATTCATGAGGCCTATTCCGACTTTATGTTTATGTTTGGTGTCAGGGTTCTGTTTTCCGTCGACTATCTGCCACACATATAGTGCAGTAGACTTGTACCATTAGCTATAAAAGGCACATCTTGTACAAAATACATGTACATTGTT
Organism: Lucinisca nassula; assembly: GCA_963580285.1. Classification (NCBI taxonomy): domain Eukaryota; kingdom Metazoa; phylum Mollusca; class Bivalvia; order Lucinida; family Lucinidae; genus Lucinisca; species Lucinisca nassula. The sequence goes on from CAUZLF010000599.1 coordinate 409,209, forward strand.
ACTACAGTTTGTTTTCTGCTCTCCCATGAAAGAATTTTATTATTATCATTTTTTTTTTTTTTTTCAAATTGATTATCATCGTCTATTAGCCATTACGATGTTACACCCGTATGACTTTGTGCATTCTTTCATATCTTAACAATATTTACTTTTCTGGTGAAAAATTGTGATAGTTTTCTCATTTATGCTTCAAACATGGCTGTTGGTGCTCGTTGGAACTGCCGCAGTGAAGTGGTTCTATCGAGTACCCACGGCGTATGTCTTGGAGCAGGAATGAGAAAAATATTGTATACCCAGTCAGACGCGCATCCGACTGAGGTACCGTGGCCGACGATTATCATACGAGATATTTTGGCCAGCAATAATCGAGTGTATGTAAACGTAAAGTGCAGATAACTCCATGTCAACAGACATACAACGTTTAAACAACGTCGTGTCAACGTCAATGCAACATCACTGCGATGCATTGACGCTGACGCAGCAAATTGTATACCCAGTTACAAAATATTGTAACCCCCAGTTCTCTCTCTATAAAGTAGAAGTAAAACAAAGATCAGGAATTGATACAATTAACTTTCTCCACCCATAAAAGACACCAAAGGGAAAGAAATACAAACATTAAGCGACCAGACCATAATGGAAACCCAAACAAAGGAAGGCCATAAGGACAGTTACTTTCCCACAAAATGGCCATATGGCCATCCAAAACCAAAAGTCACAAGTGATACACACAGTAAGTAACAAACAACAACAAAAATAAATCACCACAGAAGAGCCGCCTTGGAACGGTCAGTGGAAGATTTCCACTGGGGGGCTTAAATCGATTTTACGTGGCCACAATCCTCGCCCTTACTTCCGTCGCAATTTAGACAAATAATTTGTTCAGCCCGCATGAAGGCCTCCTAACTCATCAGTGCAACATCTCCGTGAACACAAAAATCAAAGAACCACAGAGGTGAGACAACGGTGAGGACTCGACAGCAAGAAACCACTGAAATGCTGGAGCAAAAGAAAACCAACAGTTAGACTCCGATGGGCCCGACCAGAGACAGAGCATCAGGCACCAACCAACATTATCTCTCTAATTTTCAATAAGCCTTTACGTTGGAGCCGTCATAGAATCTGAGGCCTGACCCACCGGCGTGCAATTAAAGAGGGAAGCAAAGTTGCCAACCGTGATTGGGTTAACTACCATGCATGCAGTCTGTCATATAATATCCATGTTGTACCCAATCTTTTTATATCGAAGAATGAGTTTACGAAATTGGGTGCTGAAGTCATTGCGGTTATATATTTTTCTGAATTTATATACTAAGTAGGGTTTAAAGGGGCGTTCATTGCACGGACCTGTTATCGTAATGAATCGTCTTATTATTAACATTGCTAGAGATACTCGCCTACCAGTCGAGGAAGACAGAAGACCAACTTCTATCGTACATGTTGTCTAAACTGAAAAGCACTCACACAACCTTCAATAATTCCCTGTCCCCTTTTTGTACTTTCTCTCATCTACTTACTTCTAAAATATGTTCTAGAAAGGGTTGTCCTGTGGAAACAAGGAATACACCACAAAACTAGATCGCGCAGTCGATGGCGCGCCATCGCAAATCCCCACGTTTTGACCGCTTCCAGGGACCCCTGGGGGCTGGTCCAAAAATTAATGTGCTCTTGCAGAAGCCATTCATGTATGTAACTCACACACCAAATTTGGTTGAATTCCAATGAACGGTGTAGGAGGAGATAGACGGACGGACGGACGAACGGACAGACGGAGGCGATAACAATATCCCCACTTTTCTTCGAAAAACGTGGGGATAAATATAGAGTGTACATGTTTTCTGGACCAGACTAGCTAGTTTTGCCCAATTAAGCCTCATCAGTGACCCTCAAAACTTTCAAAATTCACCACTGGAAGGGCAAGAAAATATAAACTACACTATGATGTTGGGCAGGGAGACTTTTACGACCTCCACACATTCCCAGACACCAGCTATAGTGACGTTAAATATGTTCTAGAAATGGTTATCCTTTGGAGTGAGTGAGTGAGTGAATGAGTGTTTGAGTTTTACGTCCCACCAACAGCTAAGGCCATACGGAGACGGGACCTAGGTTGAAAGACTCATCCGAAAGTGTATATCCTTTGGAAGCAAGGAATGCACCACAAAACTGGAACATATGGAGTGTACATGTTTTCTGGGCCAGAATAGCTAGTTTCGGCCAATAAGGCCTCATCAGTGAGCCTCAAACCTTTTCAAAGCTTTCCAAAATGTCTGCACAAGAATTTCAGAGAAAATAAGTTCAGTTAATATGGCATTAGGATAACACATCTGTGGGATATGGTAAATTTCTCAAACCTTAAAAAGGCATCTTTTTCTGCTCAAGATTTGTGATATTTTTCCTATTTATACTCCAAACATAGGTTTTGGATGCTCGTTAGAACCGCCTCATTGAGGCGGTTGTAACGAGTACCCACAGCCTATGTCTTGGAGCAGAACTAAGGAAATTAATGTTATTCCCCGTAAACCCCAGTTTTCTTTATATAAAATGGGGTTTAGTGGGGTCTTAATTTCACGGACTTGTTCACGTGATGGGAAGTGGTTTTAGGTTCTAGCTTTACGTAATAACGCCAAATTAGGTCATTTCCTGCCGTCCGTATTTTTTTTTTATTTTATTTTATTTTTTTTTTTGGTTTTGGTTTTACGGCCCTTTCAAGATTATTTCACCCGTATCGAGCGATCGTTAATCAGAGATGGGCGAAAACCAGAGTACCCGGAGAAAAACCACCTTACCTTCCGTTGCAGAACTTGGCGTCTCACATATGACCCGAGCGAGACTCGAACCACAGCGGTGAGAGACCTAATGATCAAGAGTCAGCACTCTTAACCACTAGGCCACGGAGGCCCGTTACCGTCGGTATGATCATTTTCCACATTAATCTGGTACTTTTGAGTAACAAGTTCCGGAGCCGATGCTACACGCTATGTCAATTTCGTTGTTGCATCGACTTTGCTGCGTCAGCGTCAATGCATCGTTGTTTAGACGTTGTATGTCTGTTGACTTGGACGTTGTTTAGACGTTGTATTTCTGTTGACATGGAGTTATCTGCACTTTACATTTATATACACTTGATTATTGCTGGCCAAAATATCTCGTATGATAATCATCGGCCTCAGTACCTCGGTCGGATGAACGTCTGACTGGTGATCAGAAAGGCGCGTGTTCGGTACCTGCCGGGTCGGCAACATTCTTTCGTGGAGATAGATCATGAAATATTTTCCACGGCCATTCTCTACCACTGGGCATCCGCTGATTCAAGAAGGGCAGTTGTCAGTGGCGAAAGAGTGTGCACTGTACTGGTTAACTGCTGATGCCTCGGTCACAAATTCGGCGTACCCCGGCCGAGCTGTTCTATACGTTGTGGTCGGCCGAGCAGTCCAAGCCGAGAAATGGGTGTCTGGCTCGGTTTTGGCAAAAAGTATGCCGTGTGGGGCCTAGAGAGACATCCGCCGGGAATCGGGCGGTGTCAGCCTAAGTTTTGCGGGGAAGCATCGGCGTATACGCCGGGCGGAAATAGGCCGGTGCACTGCAGGTTACCGACCGTATACCCGGCGATTGTTACTAGTCCCCGAGCATCGGTCGATGTTCCGCAGATGTCCGCCCAGTTCCCGGCCGCCGGACAAGGGACGGGTTTACCCCAGCCGGGAATTGTCCAGTTGTTCAGGGGTATATAAACTGCATCCTCTCCTGCCTATACAACAAATGGGTCAGCTCTGTTGGTGGGTGAACATCCTTTTTTTGACGTCGAGGAAAACTTTCGAAGAAAAGTGGAACAAGATGCCTCTTATCCCACCACTGCACCTACCGTCACCCCAGGAAAGGATCCGGAGGTTACAGGAGTGGCTGCTTAGGGCTCGGCACCGTGCCAATGTGGTCTTTTCAACCTTGTGTGCGGGAGAAGAACTGCTACCGCTGATGGTGGATGAAGCAATGGATCGTGTACCGTCCTTTGCATTGGCAGTTATCAAACGTTTATGTACAATGCTCCCTACTGGTCTGCTAGAAACTGGCACCCATCGGAGATCGGGCCCTTATATAGTCGAGCGTCAATCAGCGATCGAGCGGCGCCAGTCGAAACCGGGATTCGTCCAGCTGATTCCGCTTGATCATCTGTCGGGTCTCGGCCGATTACTGCCCGATTATCTGATTGGTCGGGGTCCGCTTTTCGACAACCGGATGCCAGCCGATGCCATCCACATCGACGTCGGTACGAGCTCTGCTCGACTTTTATCGATGTGCCACCGACATAGAAGTCGGTGAGTTTTCGGGGAGAATTTTAACTACGAGTTAAAATTTAACCGGGCCCCTCCCGACCACCACCGACGCCCCAACATCCGGCGGGACGCCGACCGGACTCCAGCCCAATCTCACCCCATCGCAGTCCACGAGTAGTCGGGCGGGGATCGAATAGTGATTTGTGACCGTTGCTTTACGTATAAGCCTGCCCAGGAAAAGTGTGGACAGGTAAACTGACCGGCTCAAAAATGACATAAAATAGTGTTGACTGGGCCGTTAGTCCAATACAAAACTAAACTGAGGTAGGGGTCTTTAACTTTAATGGAAGACACCCAGTCAGCGTAGAATGTCGGTCAAGCGTCGGCCCGACGATATATACATAGAATATTTATTTTCTGTCTTATACCGTTAACAAATAACATTAGCCCTGTATGGCTTTTACTTCTACAAAAACAGTGTAGAAGAAAAACAATCTTTTTGGTGCTGTTTGGGCAGGATCAAGATTTTCACCTTACATCCTCATTCGAAGGATGGAGCAGGTCAAGGCATTCATCTCTGCAACTAAGTTTGACAACGCTGCCAGAGAGAGAGAGAGAGAGAGAGAGAGAGAGAGAGAGAGAGAGAGAGAGAGAGAGACTAATGAGCAGCATGTAGGTAATGGTGTGTGTGTGTGTGTGTGTGTGTGTGTGTGTGTGTGTGTGTGTGTGTGTGTGTGTGTGTGTGTGTGTGTGTGTGTGTGTGTGTGTGTGTGTGTGTGTGTGTGAATCATCTGAACTACGCCTACGTCGGGCCGACAGCGATACGACATGGCGACGTCGTATCGCTGTCGGCCCGATGTTGGCCCACTGTGGTGCGCTAGCCCATAATGAGAGAGAGAGAGAGAGAGAGAGAGAGAGAGAGAGAGAGAGAGAGAGAGAGAAAAACACTGAGCAACATGTTGGATATGGCACTTTCAGAGCCCATATGGGCTTGAAGAAATATATGGGCTGCAAAATGCTTCCACGCAGAGCTGAATCCGGCCCACACACTAGTACCGCTTAGACGATCTAAGCCTGTCCAGGAACCGCGGTGCGAGGCGGACCGTACACGCTAATAAACCCTATTGGTTTTATTGGGCGACAGGGCTTGAGATGTCATTTCATCCAAATGTCGGGTAAAAGTCCCACAAAATTGAAAACAACGTCTCCAAAATGATCTTATGACCTTTACAGTGTTGACGGGGACGTTAAACCTCAAATCAAACAAAAACACTTTCAGAGAGAGAGAGAGAGAGAGAGAGAGGATAGAGGGGAGAGAATGACGTCATTCACGGAGTTCTATTTTTTTGTCGCGAAATTAAAAAAAGACCTAACTGGGATCCTCTGGCACCGTCAAAACCTAGATACCA